>OU015464.1:2888054-3488054 GCA_907164805.1 Brachyptera putata
ACAACAGCACTTTTCAAATAAAAGACACAGAAGGAAAGAAACAATATGATAAATATTATTATTTCCTTTTAGAATAGAGAATAAGTGATAACCATTCTATGTTCAACGGGATGCGAAATTATTTCGCAACGGAAAACAAATTAGCATAATGGTAAATCTAAATGAGAGCTCATGCCGTCGCGGTTGACAGTTCAATGAATAATTATTGTGAATAGGAGAATATTGCTCGAGGAATCTCGTTTCGAATTACAATAAACTGAATGGAACAAAAAGGAGAATGAATGTCTCAAGTTAACAGAAGACACATTTCAATATATAATGCCAAGTAACTACTAATGAACAATACACATATTGGATTATAGTATTAAATAACATTATGAGTTCGAGATATTTGATCTCTTATTCTGGATTTGAGATATTTCTGTCCAATATATAATTCAGATACAAGATTGTTCTTTGAATAAGTTCATATATTTTACCATATATAGATGCCTAACAATGGATTGTCACGATTATTTTTGTGTGTGATTAAACATAATTGAAATTTTGATCGATTCGATATCAATAATAATAATTGCCGTGGCCAAACGCCTTCACACATAAGTTTTATACAAGTGAAACATTGATAAAATCGGAAGAGATTATCAATATATGTCATAATTACCGGAAACATATCCACGTCAGGAATGTATAATTTGTTCGATGATGAATTTGATATGGACATATAAAATTGATCGGTTCGGAAATGAGGTTCCTAATTATATCATTCAAGTCTTTTATTATTTGGTTCACCGCAATTTTTGTAGATATAAAAAATTTGGCAAAGTATCAAATAGCAGGACACTTACGTGTCAAGGAAATTAATCAACAAATTTGACACACAAATACTGTGAGGTAGAAAAACCAACAAGTGATCAGCTTATGCAGAGAACTAAGCTAAATTTGTCTCCCAAAATTATGAGATCTGTACATTTTTTGTGGGATTCCTACATTATCTGAAAATGTGGAAATTACAGCATAACCAGAAGAGTGATTGAGTTTTGAAAAACAATGTTTCACAAGATCAGAGAATGAGCGAGAAGTGAGGCCAAAACATGAAAATTGTGTCAGTCTCGACAATATTCGATTCATCAATTAAAAAAAAAAAATATGATTCAACAACTATGCAAAATGAAATCTAACTATTCTATTGTTTTCAGCCATTTCTGAGAGCAAATTTTGTTCTCTCTACAAATATATTATCAAACATATCACGCCTCACACATAGTTCATGCGTGTTCCAAAATAATTGTTTTCACTGTTATCTAGTGATGAATATGTAATCCCTTTATTTCGAATGTTTTCAGTTAATAACAATGAAGTCAATTTGTAGAGAACAGAGTCACTTATATTCTCCCATTTTCCACCACGTATCTCTCATGTTCTCAAAATAATTAACAAATATCACCAGTTTTCATTTCGTTCCTACGAAAATACCCATACTAAGCGTATGTATTCTTCCCTTCAAAACAATATCAAAATAATTAAGCTCATAAAACCAATTCAGTTCATCAGATAAAACAAAAGCTTTCCAAGCAAAATCAAATTGGAATGTTCATTCTCAAAACAGAAAAAAAAATGACAACTACAACCATTTCCACTCTCGTTTCTTTTGTTCATCGCGCTCCTGCATAGCTGCATGACTTCGCTAGCCGAGGCCAGACTGATTAAGATAGTAACTCGAAGCCATGTAAAAGCACATAAAGCCAAATTAGAACCGTTGCTATACACACTAAATGGGTTATTACATCAGTCGTGTTGTAGAGAAGAGATGAAGAAGCCATAGCATAATGCCCGGTTCCGGTTCCGGTACTCACAAAGAAACTGTAACGAATGTTAATGCATGTACAGAGCTCATTACCAATTACACGATGGAAATAATTATTCATTAGCTTCTTATTAGGGTGTATAGTCGTTTATGGAATTAGTCTTTTGGTAGAAGAATAGTGGGTTGATTGTTGAGTATAATGGTTGGTGATGAACAAAGAAAATGTGTGAGGCGGAATTGAAATCGAGCGTGATAAAAAGAGAGAGGAGAATATGGAGGTATTTTTGTAGTTATAAATCATACACAGCTTACATAGATGTTGATGAGATTGGGAGATGGTGAGAAAAAGAGGGAGAGAATGGGAATATGTTGACTTCGACTTGAATGATATATATTGTAGAATCTTAAATTTTGATATTATTTTATATTGCTTCAAGATGAATCAAACAATATTTTCAATTCCATGTTTTCATTATTGTTTCATCTTGAAATGCAGTATCAATTCAATCTTCGGTCAGCCAAATTCTGAAAAGAAATATGGCTTGTAGACCCTATCTATCTTACATTAATTTTCATGTAATTTGTAAGAAAAAATGAATAAAATCGATGAAGAATAACTTATACGAGGAATTGAATTGACAGTTTGGCAGTTATTTTCAATGCTTGTCTTAATTAGTAAGTTATTTCTTCATTTATGTTCAATTAAAAAACCACAGTTCGCTGTATTTAGGATTATTAATAAAATGTTCCGAATGACTTGACAATTCTACTCGATGTTGTTTGAGTATTTGACGTTATATTCATGAATATAAATACATCAATATATATAATTATGGCCTATTATATATTTATTATATAAATGGGAGGAAGGAATACATATACCCCTTTCACTTTTTATTGGAATTGAAAACGAAAGAAGACCTAAAACAAGATATATTAGTGAAATATATGGAGCTATTTAAAGACTTATGTATCACGTTTTTCTTTACTATTTGATGGGAGCAATGCAGAAAGTTGAAAGGTATATTAATATTTGAAAATATTCTAATCTAAACGAAGAGCACAGAATACATACGCTTACTGAATATAAATCGTAATAGTGAACTCGGAAACGTTAGAAATATGAAAATATGATTTCTGCTGCTTCTAAAAAATAGTTTGAAAGCTTCATTCACTAAAACTCATAGAGTTAATTATGGATCATTTCCATTACTTATTTTTCAAATCTTTCTCGAATCTTGTTTTCATTTTTTATTGCGACTTTAAAAAAAAATACATATTCATAAAGCAATCACACATCAACATTGCATACTAGATGACATATCAAAATAATATTCTCTATTTTTCAATCTCTCATCAAAATAAATATTTCATCCCTTCCATCAACAACTCGAATACTAAATAAATAGTACTTAACTCTTTTTATAGCAGTAATGTAATATTTTAATGCTCTCGTAATGCTATTGACTTCGTTTACTACCTTGTGGTAAAAGAACATGCTCTATTTAATGCTCTAGAAGAACTTATAGCTTGATGCTCAAAAATTGATGTTACAATCGGATGTTCGCTCATGGTGGTTACATTACGAACGATAGTCCCGATCACCTAACATACTCATGTCTGGGTATACTACCACTCAGTCTTTTAACATGGGTAATTGCCCGTACTGGTTTATGAAACTTATTGGACGACGAAAGAAGGTATTAAAGTGATTTTATGTCTGGAAATTTATGACATTAGATGCGAGCGAATGGAGCCGTGTTCCACGTATTTATGAGTGGAGATGTATTTTAAATAAATTGCAAGGTTTAGTTTTGAAATGCTTGAAGGAAATAGAGACGTAGTGGATGAATGATAATGCAATATTGCAAATTAATTTGTGAGACTTTAAGTACTCAGTGCATTGCACATGTTGGGAAAACATTTGGATGTGATTGAAATTATAGGTCTTCGTTTGTTTGTTTTCCATTCGGAATGATTTCAATGTTGAATGAGGAATTAAGAGAATGATCATCCATGATTTCTTGATAATAAAAAAGTGGAAGTACCGTTCCTAAACATTTTCAATTAGTATTATAGCTATTCTATATTTTCTATCTCTTCTTCAATTATGCAGGATTATCATGAAATGAATGAGTATTAGTCATAAAGTGCATTCGGATTTCTTCCATCTTTCGAATATTACATGATAAAATTCTCTCAAGACGTTCCATATGGTTTTATTATTGTGATTTGTGAATATTCACCCAATGGAAGGATGATAAGAAATTCTGCATTTCAGAGTGAATTGAATATACAGTGAGGTTCAAGCAGTGTATTTTATTGAACAAAGAAGATTGAAAATACTCTCAATTTGTTTCAAAACGACTGATAATTTTCAACCACTTGGAAGAATGACATCTTGAAAGCACAAACAGTTTCAATTGATACTCAGAAGTCGAGTCTTGAACCGTTAGTTGCCCATTATCATATCTAATTGTTCATTTTTGTCAAAGCTCATTGTGAGATATATATTATATATATATATATATATATATATATATATATATATATATATATATATATATGAACGGAACCACTTCTCTCTGCGATCCCTCGGTACTTATGGAACCTAATAAACATGACCTGTCAATTATACCAACTGATAATTCAGTTCAACTAGCCTCACTGAGTAGCATTGTAACAGTTTTATATACCACAGACCAACTGCAATTAATAATTCACTGAATTTCGACAACCACATCATGTGCATAATACATGAACCTTGAATGATCATTGTTGCACAATGCATGCATGCATACAATGCTATCCATACATCTTTAATCCCGTACTGCTATTTTCAAATCGACATCAACAAATACAACAAATAGGCCTACAATTAAATAAGAAATTAACCTCCATATATATATATATATATATATATATATATATATATATATATATATATATATATATATATATATATATATATACACAACCACCGTGAAGATATTTCCATTCGCTATAGCATGCTCTCAGTAAATATCAATTAAATGGGGGTGTCTCGTATTCTACGTCCTTATCAGCTAAGGGGGGCGGCGTTTAACATGCATTGTGAATTATCAGTGGTTGTATACATCTAATCAGCAGTAAGCCAGCAGGTCGGAACTACCGGTGTTTAATGATGGCGGAATGAAGACACGGTTGTTCCGGAGGTGAAATGTTCGAGCAGCGAGGTATAGGTATGAGTGGTGCGGAGGTTGGGGAGGGTTGGGGCGGGGGAGGGAACATGCAATGCGAGTGATGTATTAGCATATTATTAGTTAGGTCGTGCGTTTAGTGTTTAGTCTTGTACTAGGAATGTGGTTGTCTAAGATCGTCGTAGTGTTCATGTGAGATGGAAATGTGAGGTGTTTTTCATGAAATGTTTAATTGGATTCGTGAATTTATCTCACTGATGGGTGAGATGTTTTAAGCTCATGTATGAATATGACTCGAGTCAAGTCGTGGCGTGTATCACCAGCAATTTTTAATCGACTTATCGACCATTAATTTCACTGGTAAATTTGAGGAAGGCGATCAAATGTCAACCAGCGTTGATAGAAATAGCAAGTTTACTTGAAAAACCAACATTCATACGAGAAAATGATCATAAACGTAAAATTAGACTTCCTCGGTGCAAAATTAACATTGGGCACTACTCCTTCTAAGGAAGAACCATCAGAGAGTGGAACGAGCAGCCGGCACAAAATTAAACAAATTCTTGCAACCATCCTGAAAATTGTACCAAATTGTATTCCCAAGTGGCAAATAAAAATAGCTACTACTACACCTACTTTAAATTCCATGATGAAACATATTTGATACTCAGAGCAGTATGGAGTTGAAGTAGAATCTGGAGGAGGCATACAGAACAGTGAACTATAGGCTTCGCCGCTTCTGTCAAGAGTAACAAATGACAAACAATCGTTACCATAGCAACGAAGTGAACCGACTGAACTATCAAACATTCTGATTGGTCAATTCCAACTGGTGGAGATTGTTGTCTCTCTTTCAACAATGGTTGACATCACTTGACAGAAGCCTCGAACGTCATTGAATCATTGATGACGGAAAACATGCCTTATTCCATAAAACATCAACATTGTTAGTAATTGTTAGTATACGTACAATTAAAGTAGAGCAGGATGCTTGATATGAAGACAAATACCACCACTACCAACACTAACAACAACAAAAATATTGTCGGCCGTTGCCAACTATTCCCCCGATCACTGCCACCTTGTTCCGTATTCACCGGCGTCGGTCCACCACAACAACCATCACTGCCTTCTTGATCTCCGCAACACTCGAATAGTTTCGCACAATAACCACTCGACTCGTTCGTCACTTCACCGCCTTCTATAGTCACCTGATTCGACGAATTATTTCTAAGAATATTCGTACTCGTATTATTAGCATTGTAATTGACGACACTATGGTAATATGTTTTCGGGGGCATAAAACCATCGTCATCATCATCCCCACTTCTGTTCCGATGATGACCATACACTCCATATGATTCTAACACATCACGATTTCCATTGTTGGCCACTTGATTGTTGTAGGGTGGTGCATTGTAGCGGTAATTAGCACCATTGTTGAAGTCTTTACTACTTGACGAGTCATTGTAGTTGTTTTGATGGGAATTCATGACCATTGTTGACGGAATATTTTATTTAGATCTTTTTTGTTAAATGGAAGACGGCTTTTTTTGTTGTTAGTATGATTTTATATCATCTAGAAATGGATGGATGTGATGGCTTGCTGAATACGATGAGAGTAATATAAATTATATAGTAATTTGGCATTTTTTTTCTAGAGAGGTATTGCTGAATTCTGTTGTGCCACAATGTTTATAATTGAAAATTAATTCATTGAAGCGTACTTTGTCTAGGAATATCCATAATGAACGTTTCCTAGTATGAAGATATTAGCTAGAATACTTTATCGAGAATTGGATAATCCCAGACACAAGACTGCTGTCACAAATTAATTAAATTATAACTTTTCTATGTCAATAGCGGACAATTTATACTGTTTATAAATCGCACCGAAGTGAGTATCTCTGTTACATTCAACTTGCTAGGTTATACAAATAAGTTGTTGATATACTTATTTATCGATTTGTCAATGTTTCATTGTATGTCGTTCAAATGAGCAGTCCTCATTTATCACTCTGTATACCTGCAACAAAAAAGAAAAACAAGTTCGAATTAGAAAATGGTATTGAAAATAAAACAGGAAAAACAGTTGCATTCAATTCTCAATTAGTATCGTGATTGTCACAGATCTCTCCAATAATGACGTAATTTCCTGTTCAACACAATGATGGGTGGGGTTGGTATTAGGGGATAGGGGATGAAGGTGGGTTGAAAATGGGGGGGGGGATGATGACGTGATTAATGCTAAGCCCTGTCCAGGCGTCACAAATTACTACCGCAAACATTTTATTTCACACATACAAAAAACAGACTTTCTAAACTTATGCATAAAACATTAATTATTTTCAACGTTGAAAATAGTAGAGCGTTTGGGATTTTTTTCTCTCACTCTCTCTCAATCTCTCTCTCTCTCTCTCTCTCTCTCTCTCTCTCTCTGCTTCTCTTTCTCTCTCTCTCACTCACTTTTTATAGCCAATGATTTTACATTCAAGCTGGTGGACTGCATTGGAAATGTCTATGAAGCTGTAATTAAATTCTATTGTTTGGGGTATGAAGTGCGATGTATGAAAATTATTTTAACGGTTGAACAGGTCTCTTTTGCACGTAGCTGTAGTAGCTTAGTTGTCAGTTGCTGGGCAAATCAATATTTTTAAAGCTCGAGTAAAAGAGAATTGAACATCTTCGAATACTGGAGTGAATAATTAGAATATATTTGAATGAAACAACTTCTACATTATATATATATATATATATATATATATATATATATATATATATATATATATATATATATATATATATATATATATATATATATATATATATATGTGGATATGATCTGTCGCGAGAAGGCCTATCATATTGGATAAATGAACAAATTTGAAGTATGTTTACTTCGAGCACGACATTTTCTCTCTCCAAGTAAACACGGAAATATACGTCTGAGCTAAGAATTCAATTTTCATTATTCCTTTCACTATGAACATTTTCATCAAAAATATGAAATAAAAATGTGAAAGCTGTAGGCTTTATGATAAATGTTTTTTCCTTGTTTACGCAACTATTATTGCATGTTACTGGAGACTATTTTATTAGTCATGTGATGAATCTGGTTTTCCCCGAGTCAGAATTATAACGATTATGAAGCTTACATTTTTATTTCAAATTTGTTTCCTCAACTTCAGGACAAATATGAAAATTGTCACCTCAGCTACTGTAATGAATATATTGTTTACTGAAGGTTATATTATCATAATTCTTCATGTGGTAAACGTTCACAACGTATGAAACGTATCACAACGTATCTTATGTGAAAATTTAGAATCAATTAAATATTTAATTAATTATTATAGTTATAATTAGTATTAGCTCTATATAGATCTGAACATTCCAAATGATGGTATGGCATCGACTTGAATATCACATATGTAATCATTATCTGAAGGAGAAAATGTTGGCCTGGATTTTTATCCTCATATATCCTCATACTCTCACAATAGAGCATAATCTATATTGAGCCTGAATTTGAATGAGAAAACAAAATTATATTCAGGCTATACCTATACCACATAAAGGTAGTATATGCAAAATATTAAAATTACTTGGAAATATCACATGACTCGAGCCCATTCATACATTACTGATAATATTTATAGTATACTTTTGCATGGTTTATTCATGTGATATAGGCCTACTTATATTATTGATATTTGAGTCACATAATTTAATTGATTGAATCTATTGAATAGCAATAATGTCGGAATAGACCATCCATTAAACCGAATATGAATTGGATATCTTTTGAAATTATGTGCACCTAATTGGCCAGAAAATATGTCAAAATGAAAACCATCCGATGTTGAAATATGATGGCCATTTTTCTCAGTGATAACATATTTCATCTCATTCTGGTATCACACAGAGAAAAAAAATCAACTCTACATTAGGAACGTCGTTCCGTTTATAATCTATTAACATTAATAACGTAAAAACTCGGTTCTATTCTCATTTCGACTCATTCTTAATAAGTAATTACATATCGTCGGAACATTTTGAATCTAAAACTTTCCTCATAACCTCAGTACGGATGATTATCGAGGTAAACCGACCATGAAATTACCCCGATGAGTAGGCGAGGTGCGATCATTTACGAATTCTAAACTTTGCGGGGAAAAAACTTTGAGAAAGTATTCTCATAAACTTTAGGGAAATACGTTTTTTCGAACGTCTATCCGGGATGTGGGATGTAAGAATTAGAAAACGGAAGTTACCGATCGAGTCACATGGAAATATGTATTCGAAAGAGAATGAAACTTGATTTCAGAGATCTTCTATAGCTTATTACTATTATGAAATCTTACTATTTTAAATGTTCGATACTATTATAAAGTTCCATATTTCGTCCGTAGCCTTGATTGGGGAACAATGATTTTGTATCATGTTTCAATGTTATTGAAAAAAAATCGATACTATATTGCTTGACATTGTTGTATTGTTCAAATCTAGGCGAGGTATTTTATGGCAACAATATGAAATAAAATAAATAAAAACAGAAGAATAACTCTCAAATACATCAATTATAGCAAAACAGTTGGGACATCTATAAACACAAAAATGTTCGAAATAACTAATGACAGAATACAAAATTCTAGATAAATATCATTGTTGAAATATGCACGCTATCCATTTTGATTAATCTCCCAAGTTTTTCTGTATTCCACTAACATAACATCATAATTGCAACTATTTCTGGCGAGTTGCATTCACAAAAAGCGAACGTCCAACTGACAACAATGATAAATTTCCAATAAATTTCATTGTTGTAACGTACGCTCGTGTTCACTACATCTCCTATCGACTTCCCTCTTCACCACATTACTAATTTATCCTGTTCTCAGGTTCTCGTGTATTCAAGAGAGAAGAAGGATCGAACCACCCATTCGCTAGTGATTGTGTGATAGAAGAAACGTTTGATCGGAACCTTCGTCTTTCATGGATAAAAATATATATATATATTATTTTCCTGTAGTTGTATATTTGTATCCACTATCAGTTGAAATGATCACATGTCGGTCGCAGCCAATACGTGCTTAACATGTCGTGGCCACGGTAGCTCGGTCAAACACGTATACCGGAAATGAATGTTTTAGTGAAGCTAATAACATCCATGGTGACACGATGTGTGTTATTTGTTTTAGTGTTAGAATAAGGCACCACCCCTTCAAGTTGTAGCTCCTTTATTATCCGACAAGGGCAATCACAGACTGCGGCCACTAGAGGTGGTCGTATCGAAAACAGGGGTGGGATAGTTTTTTTTAATATATAATTTTTTTTATTCAGATGAGATGAATGAATACATTTAGGCCTATCAGACCAGAATATAACGTATAATGAACAAATACTTGGTTAGGGAAAATTATCTTCAACTCTCGATTCACATCTTAACTGGTATAAACAATAATTATTCACAATAAATATCAATAAATATCACCAATTTTATCACGTATATGCTGAGTTTTCTTAGGGAAAAATAAATTATTTGAATATGGTTGGAATCAGAGTTGACTGGTAACCAAATTTGAAGCATTTCTAGAACTTTGAATGACGTAATAGTACAATGAATTGTCAAACAAAGAGTGAAATTATTTTCTTGTTTCAATGAAAGAACCCGAAGTGGACACATAAGGATGTGAGAAGGGTGGTGAGACAAGGAGGAGGGTGTGGAAAGAGATCTTCATTTCCGTTCTCTACCTGAATAAAATGTGGGGCTTTGTCAACCCCTGAAATGACACCATTTTTCCTACTCACGCTCTTTCTATTCTGTTCTGTTTTTAATAAAAGTTCAACATAACGATAACATTAACGACAACATTAACTATAATTAAAATATGATAAGAGGATATATTCATCAACCTATCTCTTCTTTGCAACAGAGTGTAGTTTTCGATGGTTGAATAATGTATTGTGCAGATGAGCGTAGCGGAGTCTTCCCTTCCAGTTACCGAGAACCTTCAGGCTCCATTTTTGTGTTTCTTCTTGTGATTTTGTGTGCGACATACAAGCCGGGCAAAGAAACTATTCGACTCGAAACTTCTTCTGAACATTGGCGTTATTATCAGAATAGGTTGAGATTTTACTTGAGCTGAATCGGTTAGACGATTATTTCGGAAATCAGAGAAACTACTTTAGTGAGTCCTCCTGAGAATGACTAGTGATGAGACATTGAAAATTGTCAATTTCAAATTTTTAGAAGATTTTGAATTCACAGAAAATTTTGAGAAGAAATTTATTGAATTTTTCAATGAAATTTTTCTAAGAATATTCAATTCATAGAAAATTTTGGATGCAAATTTATTGAATTTTTCAATACAAATTTTCAGAAAATTTTCTGTGAGTCGCAATTGAATTATCAAACGGAAATATGTATTATACAATGATTGCTTTCCATAGATTTTCCGTCAAGCGTTATAATAAAACAAAAAAAAATACTTTAGAATATTTGTCAGGTGAATTTGTGTTCTATGTTCGGCTGAATGATGGAATAGAAACACGTTTTCCAAATAACTGATAACAAATAAGTGACATCGAAAGTACTACAAGTTGACAGTTTATTTCATGAAACATGAATAAATACATATAATACATACAGCTGAATACACGTATGTTTCCTCATCGATTAAACATCAGCTCTACCAGAGTCAAGAAAGTGGAATTTTATTCTAAAAAGTATTCTCACAGAAATCTATTCCTCACAAAATAAATATGACAGCTATAGGCCCTACCTAATACATCCATCCAACGTTTTCCACCTCTCTCCAAAATATCTCAATATTTTGTAAAACAATTCAACCCTATCAACATCCAATCTTACAGCGTGTCACCCCCTCACTCCCCCTCCTGCCATCAAAACCCACCCCGTTGATGCGTAACTCGACATCAACGACCTGTCAGAAACAATGTCAACTGATTTCTTTGACTTGTCAGCGTTTCGTCCGGTCCGGTTCGAAACCTCCGACCGTTGATAATAAATTACGTAATAAGACACACGATCGCATGGTCACTCTCTCCTTCCCCCTCCCTCTCTTTGATATTAATATCAGAGTGGGCTAGGCCAAGACTTGGAAGTGACAGCAGCAAATAGACGGTTGTTGAACTGCGTGAGGCTGGAAGGGTGTTTCTTTGGGAAGAAAATGTCTCTGGAAATTGAAGGTAGGAAAAGGAGAACCAGGATATATGAATGTATTCCTATTAAAAATGAGACCGTATACTCGTAGACGTGGATAAATATGAGGAACTGAAAGAAAAGGAATGATGGCGAGAAAGAGAAAGAGTGAGAGATAGATAGATAGATAAAGAGAGAGGGAGAGAGAGAGAGAGAGATGAGAAATACAAATAGAGAGATTGAGTGGGAGAAATAAAGAAAGAGAGAGGGTGAGATAAATATGAGAGGGAGAGAGAGATAATTCAAATTTTACGTGAATAAATTCTGTTTTTGCCGAATCAATCTGTATAATTTACTGCAACTCTAGACCAGTGATCGCAAAGCCATACATTTAGTCCAAGCGGGTGTTCCTTTCTGTTTGTTTGTTTTGTTTTGAATGGACTTCACGCCACATGCCGCTAGGTACACCACATGAAACTTTTTCTACACATTACGTACGGTTGTGGTCAGATGAAGTGGTCGACCAAGCTACATTAGAATGTATCCTCAAGGAAAAATACTGATATTATGGGACTTAAACTTGAAGAAACACTCCACGCGGAGTCTATGAGTCTATTAGTTGAATCTAGTCCGAAATCTAGTCAGAAAAAGTACGTAGGTTTTATTCAAATTCAAACTTCCACAAGTATACTTGTGTACAGTAGTTCTTTTTTCAGCACTATCTATTATCATTGGATATTATTCATTATTCACAGTATTAATATTATTATTATTTATTCCAGTATTATTATTTAGTTCAGTATTAACTCTATCGATGTTGGCAACAATCATTCAAATACATACTCGGGAAGTTTTGGGAAGAAGGCTTAACAATCCCTTAAGACTAACCTGGCAAGTGTAGAGTGATTTTTTTTCATTTCGTGATGATGACAAATAAGGACATATGTATTTTACAAAAATGAGTTTTGTGGACATCATTTTTATAATCGTTGACCAACTTGTTTCAATTCATACTATGTTCCATATAATTATCTCTCTCATCTTACAATTTATGGGTAGCATTTTCCTAGTATTGGATAATTCAATCGAAGTGCGAACGTTGAGTATATATTTACAGAGTAAAGTTTCAAAATTGATATCGATGAAATGTGAAAATAGATTTTGAAAAGTAAAATAGTTCAATTTCCATTATATTTTCTTTTAATCCTGTCAGACGGATACGCTAGTTCAGTAAAAACTTACCGTGAACCGATAACCGATAATAACGTTCCAACAAAGTGCAAAGAGGAATTTTAAAAATGTATCGTATGTGTTCGTATGTTATTCGAAATATGTGCTTGTAGAAAGAGTCTCGTGAAAATCTTGAAATATTTTCATACTTTGGGCCCTCAAAAATGGAAACAATTAATATTGGACGTAATATTCGAAACTACTGATGTGAATTCAGGGTAAAGAAGTTTGTATTTAAAATTATATGGACTATGTGATGACAATGATTATATCATTAGACTGAGACATTTAAGCCAGCATTTTTCAGAGAGCCGGTTGTAGCAACTGATAAGTAACTGATGGTTTTCTGATTATCTTCCGAAGTACGATAAAAACCTGAAAAGTCGAGGATGATAACAAGTCAATACGCTAATAATTATTTTCCTGGTTTTAACAATAGAATTGTTGTGTATAAAAAACAAGTGATGTTTGTGAGAGAGTTTACAAGTTAACTCGAATATTCTGAAATTTGAACGAAAAAATCTCATGGAAATGGAAATTCAAGTATTCTTACAAGATTACATGAGAAATTTGAATAATCGGTCATCATTTCAATAACTGTGTCTTAAAATCCACGCAAGCAACATTTTCACTTTTGAGAAAAATCCGAACAACTTTTGGTGTTGATTCAAAATGTTGTGTAGGCCTATATGTACAAGGATTGAATGTTATGGGATATATACTTTCTGAATGTAAGTTGAGAGAAAATATAAAATAGCTGTAGGGCCTACGATGTTCCGCTGAGTTTTCAGAGGATATTTTCTTAATGCTGAATGTAATCATGGGAAAAATATTGGAACTTCATGGCTGATGGACGACAATTCATAAAAAGAGGTGCCTGGAAATACATCGAATCCTCTAGAATCGTAATTAATTTACAACAAATGATTCACTGATACCCATTAAGTTGTAACGAACTTTTGTTACCAAAAGCGACTTCCTTATAATGACGTCACAGGTCACATTGAAGAGCTTAAAGTAATACGCTTAGAACAAAGTTCACGTCATTGTCTTTAATATTATCTCCAGAATCTCCTTTAACTACTTGTTTCAAATGGCAGCTATTTTACTTCAACGAACGAGCTTTTCTGTCGGATAATTACCCGATGATTGACGACAGGAGTTGCAGGAGGTTGCAGGAGTTGCAGGAGTTGCAGGAGTTGCAGGAGGTTGCAGGAGTTTCAGGAGTTGCAGGAAGTCAAGATCAACATTATTTGTCTCAAAAGTGGGAGAAATATGTCAAATTACATCGAAAATTGATAATTAACGGGATAAACGAAGAATCTAATTAGAATATCGAATTCCTGGTATTTTCGTAGAAAAAAATCTTGTTTGATGAAGCAATTCAGGTTATTAAAATATTATTCAAAATTGTATGAATTTAATGTTCATTCTATCATTCCCGGAATTTTACCAGATAATTGTCGGATATTAATTCATCGTTTTTATTGATACTAGATTTTCTAGTACCATGAATGTCGTGAGGAGATTTCAATGAAGAGAATTCAGGGGAAATTGATAACTAACTGATAAAAGTATGCTTTGTATTTTGAACAATCAAAGATTTAGTCCAAGTCAGAAAATGTATTCAATGAAATTTCCAATATTCCATTCACCATCAGCAGAAATCAGTGAATTATTGAGAGCGCAACTCACTTTCGAAAGTGTTATCGTTTAATTTACAATATCAAATGAATATTCAAAGACAAAAATATTCGATTTTTTTTCGATTTGTTCACACACAAGTCAAAGGCTTACACAAACCGCAAAACACAAAACGTGGAAACTCGCTTCACAGTCCATTAAACTGAATTAATTAATTAAACAAAGTATATCCAAACATTGAGGTGGGTACTAAATTAACAAATTACAACTCACCACTACTAATGTTAATTAATCTTATTCAATTGTTTATATATATACTTCAATTATATATAATTATTAATCGAATCGTGAGCAGGTACAATTGGAATATCAGATGCTAACTGCACGAGTGTTTATACAACGATATCTACATCTACTGTTTCGACAAACTGTTTACTTTGCAACAAAGGAATAACAAAAGATAGCTCTACAAAAGATCAAAGAGAATGGAACCAACTTTGAGGGAAAATCCTTTTCACTTCATCGTACCAAATAGTCCGAACTATAGTTCATGTTTTATGTATTATCGTTCAATTCAAAGAAGTGAAAATCCCTCTTCCAGTTACTTAGTCTATACTCGTCAATTATTCAATTCATTGATGCACACTTGAAGGAAAGAGTTGATTAAAAAGAGAATGGAACACTTCAAAGGCTGATTTTACTCGTTAGATTGTGGTACCATCAAAACTGCGGAAACAGCCGTTGAAAGGAAGATAAATGAAGCAACAAAGTAAATGTTCGTATGATTTTAAATGACTAGAATTCAATTTTGTAGAAAGCTAGAGACACTGATCAGAAATAATTGATGTATGCTTCGTGAAACGTCACAAATTCGACTTATATATGTTTGAATGTAATATTTGAGTGCAATAATAACCTATAGATTTTTATGAATATGTATGTGAAGAGTTGCATCAGTTTTACAGTCCGTAGAATGTTTGCGTTTGCACACATGTATCCGATCATTTTCGTCCATCTTTTCGGTTAAGTGTGCCTACAATTTGAATTGAGTCTGTTATTTATCTCAACTGAACCGACTCTCCCGAACTGGGTGTACTTGAAGGACATCACAAACCTGAAACTAGATTGCAACGAATAATGACGATATTTATTCAACTAATAACGAAATCAGCAATCATTATCTCCATCAAAGAAATTATCACTCATTCATTTTTTCATCAGGTACGCAGCCCTTTTCCTGGGTAGTGACGTAGACATTACTCAATTATGTTTATGTTCCTATAGACAGAATCGGCAATGTGTACGTCCCGCATCTGAAGGACAAAGGAATCAAATATAATCTCTGAAACTTAGATGAGGATTTCTAGTTTTTACTGAACTAGGAGAAATTTAGTCAAACTTTACTCTACAAACGTAACTTTACAAAATTTCCTCAATTAGACAAATTAAATATCAGGTTCATCAAAATCTATTTCAGGGTTGTTGCAAAATATGTACCACCGTTTTCATAACATTGTGCTGAAACTTGAGAAAGGAAATAAATAAATAAACAAATGCTCATTTATCGATATTATATGATTTTTAACAACGTTCATGTACAGATGATTCGCCTGAGAACGCCTGAGATCGCCTGAGAATCACCTGAGAACCAGGATGAGGTTTTCGACATAAGTGAATACTCAAAACTTAAACGAAGAAGACAAGAAGTTAAACACAGCTAACGACTAGAATGGGAGTTTGTCGACTCGTTAGCGTGTAAGTGCTGCTTTTGGCCAGGTTAAACGGTCTTGCTAACTATCTAATAACGACTGTTTTCGTGCATAAAGACTTGGAAATAACATTTCACTATGACATAATTGCTAAGACAATCACAGTGCTATTATTTGAACTAACAAACCTCAACTTTGTTAAGCCACAAAAGGAATGTGTACCAAAAAACGATATATTTGAACTAATTGAATAATGTTTTCAATTTTAGTCAGTTTACTAACAAGGATGACAAGGAAAAAAATATATGAATAATATATTGATATATTCATGTATTGTGAAATTCAATATATATATATATATATATATATATATATATTCCAATATATCATTGCGATTTTGGACTCAAGCTTATAAGGCCTTCTTGGCAAAGTCTAAGGAATCGTATGAATGGACGTCATCTCAATAGTCTACAGATCACAATATTGTCACAATACCCACTATTATTGCGGTATTAGCACAACTAGCTATCCGTGACGTGCCTCCCCCCCCCCTTTCACGTGTGACATGACAGAAGGGGGAGGGAGGGGGGTGGCGATCATGCTATCAACACTCTGACGAGGTTTCTATTCGAAGATCAATCGAACACAATTCAATGAAACTCACGAGTGCTTGCTTTCTCTCTCTCTCTTCCTCTGTCCTCTTTGTCTCTCTCTCGATCTCCCAATTCTAGTTATGATTGGTTGGATGGAGTATCAATCTACCTTCTAACAACAAACACTATCGCCTTAGTTCACAAAACGACCGTATTTTGATTACATGCACAGCGTTGTTCGGTGGAGATCAATCTACTATCATTCAATCACTTCACCTTCAAGGAGGTGTACTCATTCATTCGTTACATTTTCTCAATTGAAATAGTTTGAAGCTGACTTCAAGTTATAGTTTTTGATGATAATGGGTGATAAAAAGATCTTTATGAATATAAGTATTATTAGAATGGACAATTTTTCTTCTTCCAGAAAAATCTAATATTTTCTGCTTCAATTTCGGGTCGCAAATTTTTCGATTCATAAAGATTGATCATATTTGATTTGACGTTAAAAATAAGTTTGAAACTAAGTTTGTTTTACTTCTCCGCGTGATTCATTTGCTTGTCATTGCTTTTCCTGGACATTAAAAACTTGAACCTCGCAAAAAGTCACCCGAAACGCCATTTAAAACCTGTCACATTCTAAAACTCCGGTCCTTATCTTTCTTCGCCAGCTTCCCGTGGTAATCTCTTCGACAAGCACTGTACTTTTATTAATCCTTAACCTTTATTCTTGACGGGAATTATTTGTTGAAACTCTTCTTTCAGAGTGTTTTAACACCCATTTTATATTCCAACAAGCTCAACCAGGCAACAAGGGTTGCACACACTTGTGTTTTCAATTAACAAGATGGTTGTTATAGCCAACCTGACATTAATTAAGTCTGCCCGGTCTATATACTCGTGTAATTCAAAGTTAATTCTGTTTTACATGATCTCACGGGGTGTATACTACCAATGTCGTGAAAATAAAAAATAAACTTGAGCGTATAAAGAGTTGCGGAACTTAGTGTAGATTGTTTTTTGAATGAATTGGAATAGAATTGGAGTCATTTACCAGGTGCGTTTATTTGTTGATAGGCTTTGAAGGAATTTAGTTGAGCATTCAAATTGTTCACAACAATATTTGAAATGCAAACTTATTATCAAATCATATGAAATAGGAGTAGGCCTACATAATGATTGATGAATATATTCGATTCATGTTTCATGAAGTCTAGTGAATGAATTGGAATTCATTCTGTTTATTCACTCTTCAATATCTCAGGAAGCAATTAATTGGAATATATCTCGAGATACAGTCAATAACTTGCATATTTGTGTGCTTATTATATTTCCAATACATTCAAATATTATAGTTTTCATCCAGAAATACAAAATGTAATCAGTGGAATAGGAAAGTATTGAAATCTATTTCATAGAAATTATAATATCAACGCTGTGAAAAATAGTACAGTTTATTTTAATGATAGTCAAAATTCAAGCATGAATATACTCGTTATAATAATAATAAAAATAATGATAATATATTTATTCAAGGAACAGTTCTACATGTTATAAAATGCGTCAGTTAGATCTAAAAAAGATTCACTGATATTGATAAAGTTAGTACATATATAGTTAGTACGATGATCAGACATGTTTGTCGAATAATCTTCACCAAACGAGCTCCTCCAGCGACAAGGAATCTATACAAACAAACCTATCTCACAAACACGAATTGATTTTTAAAACATTGCATACCGCTTCCATCGAACATTAACTTTAAGCAGGTATTAAACTCAAGTTTTATCACCGTCAAGTTGTTTGTATGTCATTACCGGTTGACTGAATTTCTTTTCATTCGAAGATGTTTCCGAAGTGTTGTTGTTTGAGTTCAAAAATGTAACCCTTGAAGATCTGAGGGAGATTGCAGTCAAAACTTGACGCTAAGCCGACGTGTTGAATAAGTGCGAGTAACAACTCGGAAATAACGTATATTTTCTCCGTTATTGTAGTACTTGAGATATTTATTTCGGAAGATAAAATAATGGAAACTTGTTCCAAAGATGATGTGATGAAAGGTGACACTTGTATTTTGAAAATTACGTTACTAGATCAATGTGAATGAATTCAGTTAAGCAAGAAATGGATATATGCTTAATTAAGTTTAGTGTGAGAGAAAGTCTACCTGATGAGTTATTGTCCTATATGTCTGTGAAGTATACACAAACTTAACAGGTCGAAATAAAGCCATAGAATTCTATGATTCAGCTAATGTCTTGATAATTGAGAGATTTGATACGGAAATATGATATTTTTCAGTATCCAGAAGACTTATTTGCCTCAACTCTGTATGTTGTTGTGAATGTAGTAAATTTGAGAAAAATAGATATGATAAAATGAGTTTGAATACAAGAAATCATTTACTATTTTAACAAACATGTATCTCAAAGAAGCTGATATTATTCTGATCAAAGTGAGTTATGAATGTATAGATGAATGTATATTACGAACGTGAATAAAATTGTGTAATAGAAGAATTGAATACATTCTTTTTATTTGATTTTGTAATCATATGTTTGTTCTAATTATTAATGAATAAATGAAAAACAAATTTTCAAACTATATGAAAAATATGTGGATCTGTGGCTCACCTTTATAAATGATTGATCGATGGTATATCATCCTTTTCGATTTTTCATAATTAATAGATAAATACATAGATAATTTGATGAATATTCGCAAACGAACCTTTCAGTTTTGATCACGTCAGTCTTAATTATCGAAAGATAATGAACTACTCAAAATAGTTATACTCAAAATACTCAAAATAGAACTACTCATATACAAACAACTTCGAAAATAATATGAACACAGGCAAGATTTGTCGCATAATAATTCCATAAATGGAGATATAATAATCAATAATTCCAACATATAATTCCTATTGTGTTCACCAGAACGGAAGTAATTCAAATCATGACCTCAAGTCGTCTCGAGTCCTCATATAAAATACCTCCAATCACTAATAACTCATCCTGCACTACCTTATCGACAGAGCCGATGAGAACGGTGAGAAAATGATGAAGATGAAGACGAAAAAGACGTGGAAGAGACTACATCCGGTTCCGTTCGACTGCGCAATTTCCGGTCTCAAGAAGAATTCGAAGAACTCTCTTAGCTTTAGTTACTCAGTTTATCTCATGCGAGTCTTCTAATGAACTCGACTTTTCTTTAGGAATCAACCATTTTGCCGCACGGGACTTCAATATTGCTTGTAAGGACCAGCTGAGATGTTTGAGGTTACTAAACACTGAACAGGTATGAAGTGAATGAGGTAATGAAAAAAAAGACCGGTGAAATCTAGTCAGCGTCAATGAAGTGCATAATAGATGTGACAATCAGTTTCATTGTATTTTCTCGTGAATCTATTCAGAGTGCGAGCAGTTTTATTGTACTTTTTTCTGAGTTGAATCTTTGACAGAAAATGTTAGTAATTAGTCAATCTCATCGGCAAGGGTAACATTGGACTATATTTGTATCCATTAAAGCTGAAGGTCCACCAACTAACTTACTATCGGTATTAGATATCGAAATTCTAATAAACGAAGAAACATTTGTTCAACCGAGTATGTGACAGAATGTGACCGAAAATCCTAGTAATTGGCAATTTCGACCTACAAGGGTAACATTGGATTATATTTATATTCACGTAAGATGAAGGTGGTCCACTAACAAGTTAATTGCAAAAACTTGAATTATTACACAATCTTGCTGCATTTTCTAGGTTTCCACTCTTTTGGAATATGTAATTGGGGAAGAAAGATTTTGTATCAAGTTTCGATGTGATTGAAAAAAAAAATGTAGTTTCGTTTCAGGTAGTAACATCGTCCTGAAAAATCATGGCATTGAGATCATCCTGGCACTGGAAGAGCCGATAAAGTGGCACACGAAAGAAAAAACTGGTTTCAGCGAATCTAGCACACGAAAAATAAAAAAAATAAACGAAACATTCTGATTTTTTATGGAGAGTCATTCTACTATGCTAGCATATTGTTGTGCTGAGGTAATTCCACCAATTGGAGATATTCAATTCGTGAATTCAATATGATTCAATGATGAAAATAATGAATAATGATGGAATATGATTGTTATATAAAATAAGCCAATCAGAAATTAATCTGGACATACGATATGAAAACACGTCTTTCAATATATGGAATGAAAATGTGCTACAACTTTCATCGCAGGGTGAATTTTCACTTGAATCGATGACAGTGTAAGCGTGTAGACATTACACGTCTCCCTGGCTGTATTTGCATATAGCGTAAGGGAGGAATTAAAATGTTCAAACGGGTAATCCAAGCGGCTCTGCTATCATTCCACGTTCTCTTCATATGCGTTTATCTTTATTCGTCAGTGAGATAATTCCAAGCAGAAGGAGGTCAAACATCATTCGAGGCTCGCCAGTGATAATTGCGTTGGTTAAAAGTGATAACAACCATAAAACTATAAATGATTTCAACGAATAATTAGGATATTTATTCACCTAATTTCAGAGATAACTAGAAATCATCATTTCAATTTCAGGCATTATAATTGATTCCTTATTCCTTCTGGATCCGGCTCTTTTTCTGAGTCATGACGTAGAAATTACTCGATTATCTTCAAGTTTCTATACAGAATCAGTAATTTCGTCATGAAAAATTCGTCGTGACTCGTCACGTCATGAATCGTGGTCTCGGACGGACAAATGGATAGATTCGAATTTCTCGATTTGAGATGATGATTTTCAGTTAACTCTAAAATTTGGGAATTAATATCGTCATTAATCGTTAAAACTGAGCTTCAGGGTTGTTATTTCCTTTAATATAAGCTATGGCAGCAGACACATTACGAGCTTGTCAAGGGATTATTATATTAAAAGCAACATCAAACCTCATAAAAGTCATCCTGATCATACAGAAAGGAACCTATTGGCTGCTTGTAACGGATTTAATCGTTAACAAAATAGTTGAAATATAGCTTATCGAATTGTGAAAATCATAGTGTTAAGTTGAAGGACATTTCAACCCTGAAAATTCATTTTGATGAATATTGAATATCAATTCCCCAATTTAGGGAAAAAATCGAAATATTCATTTCCATTTCAGAAATTTTAATCGATTTTCTTTTCCTACAGAGACCATGAGTCATGACATACTTCTTTCCGATTCTGTATAGAAACATTAATATAATCGAGTGATGTCCACGTCACGACACAGTGAAAAGCTCCGGGTTCTGCAGGACAAATAAATAAATTATAATTTCCGAAAATGAGTTGATAATTTCTAGTTTTCTCTAAAATTGGGGAAATGAATATCGTCATTATTATTCTCATTTCCTTCTTTTTTAAATAGTTTCAAGGTTGTGACGTCCCTTAAGGGATGAAGAACCATTCAAAATTTGTGTCGAGGATGATGATATATCATTCTATTTTAGTAATACAATATAATGAACCAGTATCACACAAATCAAATATAGATCAGAACTGTACCGATATGCCAGTGTAAGTGAGAGAGAGAGGATGCCAAGGTGACAAGGATGGTGTGACGTAGAAAAGGAGGATGTCGACGGATAAGTGGGAGGGGTAATGATCTTGTTCACGAGAGTAAATCAGTGCCGTGATGAGTGAATACCTCTCACAAAGCACCCGTTGAACATGAAACCTCCTTATAATAAGAGCATTGTGGTGTCGATACTCTCTCCAGACTCTCTCCAGACTCTCTCCAGACTCTCTCCAGTATATCGAGTCGAGAGGAAGAATATGTCAGAGGGTAACGAAATACTGAGATAGCGAGATAAAATGTGCAAGGTAGGTTGTAAGACGAGCGAGAGGTTTGCATGAAATATATTCGAAATCTAACACATTATAGTTCCTGTAGCTGGCGCGATAAGTTTTTGAGCATATAATCTCATATGGTAAAACCTGAAATGGAATGATGATACAAAGTTGTATGAATTTGGTGGAAGGGCCAATAAATGATCATGGCTCCTCCACCAAAAACAAATATTTTTCAAATTTTAGGGTTATTTAAGAATAACACCATGATTTCTTCATTTTTTAATTGATTACTTGATATCCCTGACATCTAATTTCTTGATATCTGACCTAGTGATATCGAAATCTATGATGTTCCTTGAGTTAAGAAAAGAGCAAGGTCTTGGAAATATATAATATATATATATATGTGTAAATATATATATATATATATATATATATATATATATATATATATATAATTGAACGAGAAATTCCCTTTCCTACTACAACATACGCAATTAAAACTTAATTTCGTTTTATTATTTCAGTAACGCAAGTTCAGTGTAAACGTGGGGCTGTACTGTTACTCTGAGTAATGTAATCAACCCCCCCCCCCCCCCCAGTACCACTACCCCACCTCCCCCCCCCCCCCTCAACCCCCCAACGTCAGCAGCGATGAGAAGGTTTTACGTTTATCGTCAACATTTCACATCCAAAACGTCTCTCAATAGATTCAACGTGGCCGTGGAAAAGCTGAGCTAAGCAAACAAACGCGATATCAGTACACGCCCTATATGACGTCACGGGTGAATGTACGAGTATCACTTCTAGAATACACTCAAACGAAACGATTGGACGTTTCGAACCGGAATGTCGGGAAAGTGGAGGCAATGTTTATCATAGCTTCTCGCTCTCACAGTCGTTCTAGTTAGTTGGAAGCTCGTGCTTGTTATATAGTCATTGAGTCAAGAAAGCCGTGTGCACGAACATATTGTCTGTAATGTCGGTAAAAGTGGGATGTCTCTGCTGGGAGAAACAATAGTAGTAATCTACTTAATCGAGTCTAGATTCATTATGCGATGAGACAAAGGAGGGATACTATACAATTAAGATTGTAGTTTTTGAACTTAGTGGATAATGTATGTAATTTTCACTTTGAATTAGTTGTATAGGTATACTTGCTACATTTTAGCGGACAGTACACAATATGACTACTTATACTCTAACTGGTGAATCATTCAAATGTCTAGAATATGGCTGAAATTGCTCTAACGTGTCTCAAATAAATCTTCGAATATATACGCTGAATGGATTATGTAATATTAATTTTTCATTCCCATTCATGTAGTTCGCTTCGTTTCATCACACTACATTTCGATATTTTTCTCTCGAATTATATAATAATTATCAATTAAAAACAAGTTATGATTGCTTCGATGAATATACATACAAATGTTAGCCAAATCGCGTGGTGGTTTTCATATAATACACCTTGAATACTATACATAACTTGAATTTGATTGAGGAATCGAAACTGGAATTCATAGTTCACAACCATGATCATCATGTGATGTTGTTTTTCTCAAATCACCTTAAAATTCTGAAAAATTCATTTTTTTGGTGGAGGAGCCACTTCAATTTATTGGCCCTTCCACCAAATTCATATAAGTTTTCATTTGCAGTAAGTAGGCATACGATATATGAACATGAATTCGGATGTATTTGTCCGAGTGGTGTTATTTCGATGAACATTTATTCAAATCAATGGGTTTGAATTTTCAATCATCTTATTATTTTAGAATGTATAACTAAAATCTCATTATGTAAAACTCATTCAGACGTGAACTTACTCGCAACCAAGATATTCTGTGTATTGTTTCTACCATCATATTTACCATCACTATTGTTATAATTCAATATGCGATATGTACTCTAATAATCCCATACAAATATATTTATAGCCATTTGAGAACATTTTACGGCAATTTATATTGACGATTCTACAGCGTGCCGTCTGAAACGGATTCATTCACGTTCTGATGTAGACCCCTCCAAGTCATTGTCTCGAATATTCCTCGCATAATGTTGGCAACGCGTGATGTGTTTCTAGTGGTCGCTATTATTTGCTAGTAGGTTGGTAGTAATGAAATTACTAAACTAACAGCAGTACAAGCCTAATTGAATGCTATTTCACTTAGGTTCTAAACATCTACCAAATAAGACAATTCAATTACCAACAAAATAACACGAAAACACTTTCGACAATCGCTAAATCTTATAATTTAATTCTATATTCAAATTTATAGAGTGATTTTAACTCGATTGTTTTATCCTCAAATCCTATTCAATGTGTGGTTCGTGTTTTGAGTGGTTTAGGGTTTTGGGGGGGAGGGGGGGAGGGGTTATCAAGGGAGTGAAGCTCACTATATCAACAATAGAAATAACCGGATTATCTCTTCTCTCTCAGTTACATTAATATAGAAGTTTAGTAGATCGGAATAATGTTATTGATGCGTTTTATTGGTAATATTACATTCCAGATTTTGGCAATGAAGTTGAAATAAATATCATATTTTATTTGGTAACTTCAACTTGTGTGCATTCATCAGTGGATGGAAGAGATGAATATGAATTGGATCAAACTTCAAGTTATTACTGAGCCTTACATTAGAATTTTTCATTGGTTGATAATAGTGATAGGCGTGACTTATTAGTCGGTCACCTGGACTGGTATTATCAAATCCCACAAAATGAGCTCAATGTTATGTAAGAAATGTGGGAGAGTAAATAATTATCAAATCATCAATAATTGTATAGAGGGAACAACTGACAGGTTCTCGAGAGTAGATGCAAAACAGGAAAACTAATGAAATAACATACAATATTATCTACCAGATAGCCTCAAATATACACTCAGAAGAAAAAAACGCAAAGAATTCTTCGAACTAACAATCGTTCAACCAAATAGTCGTTAAAATGTCGCAGGAAGTTTCACTTTCATGACAAAACAATCCTTTTAAAGAACCATTATTCGCTACGATAGCACTACATCCCACCGTTGTCTTATTGTATTATTCCCTGCGTATTACTGATCCCAGTGCTCGTCTTCTTCTTCTTCGCCTTGACGGCCCCAGGCCATTCAAACATGGCGGCCAAGGCGCTAGGTAAACAGATTATGCAGTGAAGATAGATGCTGTGAGAAGGGTGGGTTCTCAAAGAGTAAAATCGTCGAGGCTTTTAGAGATTATAATATAGAATGAAAGAAGATACAGTGGAGGTCAAGTGGGAATAAGAACTTGTTTGAAGGAAAACAATGTGTATTCTCGAATTTTCTCTCTCTCATGCTATAGTTCATGTCAAGTTTTCAAATTCATAATTCAATTAATGAAAAATGGTTCTCAAAATCATATCGAAAACTAGATCCAGTTATATTTCATTTGTTGTTTCGAATTTACATGTTATTTATCAGTGTTGTGACGTATCCGAACGAATGTTAATTGTCTTCATTTCACACACCTATTTTGTATGTGCTGTCTTTATTTTCAGTAAGATGATCATCTCGTGAATACAAATAGTCACATTGAGAAAACTGTTTTTGAATTTTGAAAAATGCTATATTCCAACGTTTGACCTGTCTTGAGTACTACTCTGTAGTCCAATTATTCTAATGATCCCTTGTATTGATCCTTTTATTTTTGAGTGAAAACTATATTTCTACCAATGACATCGTAGATTCCTCACGGTGAACAATGTGATTGAAACCCAGTATCATGGTAAATATTTCGGACACCCCTTAGAGAATGAGTATTTGATAGAAAAAGACTCTAGTCTTCTATATAAGATCATAGTCCTGGATGTAGAGAGAGATAGAAAGAACTCGAGTAGGTGGGGGAATAAGAAAAGAACGAGCTGTATAAGAGAAAGAGATAAGTAAAGATAAAGTGAGAGAGAGAGAAAGTGGAAGATACAAGCCTATATTGAAACACCACTCTTCACCGAGATCTTACGACTAATTTAATCATTCAATTTCTCTGATGACAAAGGATAGAACAGTGACGTCAGAAAGCATCTCGCAAAGACTCTCTGATCGTGTTCTTCATTTTCTCCGGGAATATTCACAGCCTTTTCAAGTTGACAACCTCAGAACAGCAACCCTTAGGGACTTAGTACAAGTTTAGAACCGAGATTATTCAAGCAAAATGCAGGCGCTAGAATAAAGCAGGGATAAGTTGATGATGTCTTCCTGTTCCTGCATATCATAAACTGTTAAATCGAGAGAATAAATTATTTTGTGTGACGTAAAAATATGTTTATTGAGGTAGTCGATTGATTTCGATATTTTCAATTTATTCGATTTTGAATTGAAATATTTGATATTCGATTGATTCAATACCGAAACTTGGTCACCAACAATTCGGAGGAAAAAATTGAAATGAGGAATATATAATAATCATGCCCCTCCAAAAATATTTAATACCATTCTCTTTATATTTGTATCATTTCGTTAATTTTGTTCACAACTATAATCAATGTATGCTTCATACAAATATTAATTCAAAATGAAGGAATTTCAAACGAATTTTAATATCATTCATACTCTCACACTCACTTCTGTTATAACAATATTTTCTTTCAAAATAATTACTCTCTCTTTATCCAGTTCACATAATTTTGTTGGCTTCTTCATTCTATGAAGTGCTTTTCTATTGGTCAATGAGTAAGCTGTACTATAATGATAACCAGCTTATTGAGTAGTTACTAAAGCTTCTATAATATTTAAATTAACGAATGACCCTACTGGATAAAGTACATATGAAAACATGATATATCCAAGTATATCTAAATTATACTTTTATTTTCAAGTTTCAACGGTGATACAAATAAAATGTCAACTTCTCTCGTATTTTATGTCAAATATAAAAATATTACTTTGATTTGAATGTGTTTCCAATATGTTTGAATGTGACTTTCGATAATACCAAGCCAACATAGAAACCAATCATATTAGATGTTTTTGTCAATACGAGATTTAATTCAACTTTGATCTGTAAAGTTCGTGACATCTACGGAGTATATGTGGACGTGGATAAGCCCTGTGAGTTGAGTACAGAAATATATGTTCATAAAAAAGTTATTTCATCTGATGTATGAAACGTTTTTATAATGAAATCGATATTGACAAAAAGATCAACATGATAATTGTAAAAACATGAGATGAATTTATTGAAGGAATTTCTTTCTCTCGTTGAGGGCGAATAATATATTTTTACATATCAACTCAGAAGTATGTATATGATATATTTTCTAGAAGTTTAATTTGATTTATTTCTGAGTTGCTGTACTATTTGATTGAATGAGCACAAACGTGAACTTCCAAACAGTCCAGATTGAGTTTTCTCTGTATCCTTTATATTTTTGAGCGCGCCTCACTGGTAAAATAACTACCCCTCAACTGTACAATTTTGAGAAATAATTGGTCACGTAGATTTGAATAACAATAATGGTCACAAATTTGTGGTTAGGCGTCCAACAATAACATTTAGCGAAGAAGTGAGAAATATTATCAAACAAAAAACAGGATTTTTTGTCGTAAGAATGACAATGGTGGACATATTTGACAAGTTCTTTGAAAAATCAGTTTGATAACATTTTCATATCTGCTTTTGCCTAGGTACTGAAATTTTCCCGAACGAATTTCGAGCTGGAATTAATGAACATGATATGAACAATTCCAGTCCCTTATCACGACTCACATGGTCACATTTGAAGTAATGTCCTCTGTGTAGCTATATCCAAAGAAGAGTTTCATGTATTATGTACCACGGCAATGTGCCCGTCATTTTTTAAATTGTTCATGGCGCAAAATCCGAGATCTACGCAGGTTCTAGTAATAACCAATCAAAGTACCAGCCTACAGAACGAGCTATAAATCCATAGGACATTATTTCAAGTGACACTCGCAATGAGAGAAGCTGATGAGAATTTCGTTATATTTTCTGAATATGTATTTCTAGAATCAGAAGCACATTTCCAATGAGGTCAATTTCCCCACCAACGAGCGTACAACAATCAGATCACACTTCGCCAACAGCAAACAATTTGCACGACCATACGGTATTGGCAAAAAAATATACACCAAAACCATATCCCTATGAAGTTTTTTTTTCATAACTTTACATATAAAAAAAAACGTATGTAAAACAGAATGTAAAGTTCAAAGGTAAAAGTCGAAGTCCAGAGGGCAACTGGAACATATCATATCTCTCTCCAGCTTTGTGCGATTGTCCCTCCGAGAAACGGGTCACCGAAGCACTGCCCGGCCACGTCACGAGGGAATGACCTCACGCGTGTATACTTGCGTGTGACACTGTGTGATTTTATATTCCGTTTTGATCTACAAGAAACCGATGACATGTTCAACTGATACGATAATATGTCAGCCGGAAATGTGAATAGAAAATACAATGCGGTTAAAATATGTCATTCAAAATTCGTAAATCATTAAATACCTGTTGATTCGATTTGAAACACGTGCTTTCGAGAACAAACATTTCCATTGACCCAACTGTCAATGTCCTCAGGAAAATTCAACCATCATGTCTAATATGTAACAGTATGAGATTTTGTGCAAAACTAGCAATATCCAAGTTGAAAAGTGGAATATATCCGATTAGTTTGTATTGAAAATTGTGAACGAACGTATGTATAGATTTCTATAGTTGCTGATTACCATATAGAATGATAGAAATATATCATGATCGTTGCCTAAAGTAGATTGAATTCGATAATAATATCAAAAAAAATAAGTGAGAAAAAATCAATATCAATTTGCATTCAGCACGAGAGTTGAAAATTGAATAGAATGTATAATATTATCTAAAGTAATGAAAATGGTAATGCAACTTGCATCACTGGTTCTTGTTTCTCACGGCAAAAGTGATCGTTATTAAAATTCAATTCAGAAAGATTCACAAATTGTTTTCGAAAAGCGTTGAGTGTCGAAAGGAAGTTAGAATAACTTGACTAGATAGCCTACATAATGAACTGATTATGAAGAAAATATAATTTCAACTAGTAAATTGTATACATTATTATTCATATCTTATTATTACGTTTCGCTCATAATTAATGTTACCATGTACAATTATGTTGAAGTTATGTTGAATTTTATCAAGTACATTCCTTGTCATAGAGTTAGAGCATAGCTAACAGATTCATAGTAATGAGAAGAGAGTCAAAATGGCATACTTGTACCCACGAATGAAGAAGGTACGAGCCGGGTCAACCGTGCATTAGTGGTGTGGGATCAGAAAGACGGTCGCTCGGGGCATTCACAATTCCCGTGAACAAGTATTTATGAATATAATGAGAGAATAAACATTCTGATTCCATAATTCTGACGCGTATATATACGCGAATCGAGGAGGTAGCCGTTCCATTCATGTTCATTATATTCAAATAAACAAGGTCCAATAGTTATAGTGATAAGGACTACAGTGAAAATGAACAGAGGAAATGTTGATATACATAAATATATATATATATATATATATATATTATTAAAATTCATTGTGTTTCAATCCAATGTCTGGGCCTCCGTAATAATTCGTGAAACACCCCCAGCGCGCAGCGGTAGGTGTCGGAAAATGTATGATTTTCCCTGGAAAATTTTTGACAGGGCCGTGTTGTGGTACCAAAATGAATATAAATACATTCGTTGATTGCGGAAAAATTCTCTATTTCGTCCCAATCCAATGTCTGGTTCTCCGTGAAGAAATTCTTGAAACACCCCCTCGCGTAGAGGGGTGTCGGAAAATTGAGATTTTCCCTGGAAATTTTTTTACAGGGCCGTGTGTGGTATTTAAAATGAAAGATACATTCAATTGATCGCGGAAATTTTTATTTCGTCCCGATCCAATGTGTGGTTCTCCGGAAAAAAATGTGGAACACCCCCTCGCGCAGAGGGGGTGTCGGAAAATTCACGATTCTCCTGGAAAATTTTTGACAGAGTCGTGTGTGGTATCAGAATACAGATACATTCAACTGTTTGCGGAAAATTTCTATTTCGTTCCGATCCAATATGAGGTTCTCCAGAAAAAAATTCTTGAACACCCCCTCGCGCAGAGGGGTGTCGGAAAATTTGCGATTTTCTCTGGAAAATCTTTAACAGAGTCGTGTGTGGTATCAAAATCAAGGTACATTCAATTGAATGGAAAAAATTCTAACTTTGACCCGATCCAATGTATGGTTCTCCGACAAACATGTTTTGAACAACCCCCTGCAGATCGGGTGTCGGAAAATTTGCGATTTCCTCTGGATTTTCTTTTACACAGCCATGTGTGGTATCAAAATGAAGATACATTCAATTGATTGCATAAAATTTTAATTTCAGCCCGATTCAATGTATAGTTCTCCGGCGAACATGATTTGAACAACCCCCTGCAGATCGGATGTCGGAAAATTTATGATTTTCTTTGGGAAATATTTCTTAGAGCCGTGTAAGGTATCGACATGAAGGTAAATTCAATTGATTGCGGAAAATTCTTATTCCGTCCCTATCCGATGTGTGGTTCTCCAAAACAAAAATCTTGAACACCCCCTCGCGCATAGGGATGTCGGAAAATCCACGATTTTCTTTGGAAAATGTTTCACAGAGTCGTTTGTGGTATCGAAATGAAGGTACGTACAATCGATTGCGTAAAATCTTAATTTCGTTCCAATCCAATGTCTGGTTCTCCGAAAAAAAAATCTTGAAAACCCCCTCGTAAAATTTATGATTTTCTTTGGATTTTTTTTTTCGAAAACGTGAGTAGCATGAAAATGCTCAGGTGATCGCTAGCTTTCGGAAAATCGAACAATCAGCCCGATCGCATCGTGGGTTCTCCAGCAATCGCCGATCGAAGATTGTCGATTTATTGTCGACATACGGGTACTAGTACGTGGAAAAAACCAGAATTTCAAAAAAAGTCAAACTCTTTTGCCGAAGCCGTGTGTGGTATCAAAAAGAAGGTACATTGAATCTTTTGCGAAAAATGTTGATTGTAGAACGATCCGATGTCTGGTTCTCCGTGAAAAAAATCTTGAAAATATAGGAAAATTTGCGATTTCACTCGAAGAGTTTCATATATTATGTATACCACGGCGATGTGCCCGTCATTTTTTGAATTGTTTATGGCGCAAAATCCGAGATCTACGCAGGTTCTAGTAATAACCAATCAAAGTCCCAGCCTACAGAACTAGCTATAAATCCATATGACATTATTTCAAGTGACACTCGCAATAAGAGAAGCTGATGATAATTTCGTTATATTGTTTGAATATGTATTTCTAGAATCAGAAGCACATTTCCAATGAGGTCAATTTCCACGCCAACGAGCGTACAACAATCAGATCACACTTCGCCAACAGCAAACAATTTGCACGACCATACGGTATTGGGAAAAAAATATACACCAAAACCATATCCCTATGAAGTTTTTTTTTCATAACTTTACATATAAAAAAAACTGTATGTAAAACAGAATGTGAAGTTCAAAGGTAAAAGTCGAAGTCCAGAGGGCAACTGGAACATATCATATCTCTCTCCAGCTTTGTGCGATTGTCCCTCCGAGAAACGGGTCACCGAAGCACTGCCCGGCCACGTCACGAGGGAATGACCTCACGCGTGTATACTTGCGTGTGACACTGTGTGATTTTATATTCCGTTTTGATCTACAAGAAACCGATGACATGTTCAACTGATACGATAATATGTCAGCCTGAAATGTGAATAGAAAATACAATGCGGTTAAAATATGTCATTCAAAATTCGTAAATCATTAAATACCTGTTGATTCGATTTAAACACGTGCTTTCGAGAACAAATATTTCCATTGACCCAACTGTCAATGCCCTCAGGAAAATTCAACCATGATGTCTAATATGTAACAGTATGAGATTTTGTGCAAAACTAGCAATATCCAAGTTGAAAAGTGGAATATATCCGATTAGTTTGTATTGAAAATTGTGAAGGAACGTATGTACAGATTTCTATAGTTGCTGATTACCATATAGAATGATAAAAATATATCATGATCTTTGCCTATAGTAGATTGAATTCGATGATAATATCGAAAAAAATTAGTGAGAAAAAATCAATATCAATTTGCATTCAGCACGAGAGTTTAAAATTGAATAGAATGTATAATATTATCTGAAGTAATGAAAATGGTAATGCAACTTGCATCACTGGTTCTTGTTTCTCACGGCAAAAGTGATCGTTATTATAATTCAATTCAGAAAGATTCACAAATTGTTTTCGGAAAGCATTGAGTGTCGAAAGGAAGTTAGAATAACTTGACTAGATACATAATGAACTGATTATGAAGAAAATATAATTTCAACTAGTAAATTGTATACATTATTATTCATATCTTATTATTACGTTTCGCTCATAATTAATGTTACCATGTACAATTATGTAGAAGTAATGTTGAATTTTATCAAGTACATTCCTTGTCATGGAGTTGGAGCATAACTATCAGATTCATAGTAATGAGAAAAGAGAGTCAAAATGGCATACTTGAACCCACGAATGAAGAAAATGCGAGCCGGGGCCACCTGCGCGTTAGTGGTGTGGTATCAGAAAGACGGTCGCTCGGGGCATTCACAATTCCCGTGAACAAGTATTTATGAATATAATGAGAGAATGAACATTCTGATTCCATAATTCTGACGCGTATATATACGCGAATCGAGGAGGTAGCCGTTCCATTCATGTTCATTATATTCAAATAAACAAGGTCCAATAGTTATAGTGATAAGGACTACAGTGAAAATGTTGATATACATAAATAAATATATATATATATATATATATATATATATATATATATATATATATATATATATATTTATATATATATATATATATATGATCATTAAACTTCTTGGATACGATCCAATATCGAGATGTGTTGAATATTTAAGTCATGTCGTCTATACGACATGGCTAAAATGTTCCATATATATATATATATATATATATATATATATATATATATATATATATATATATATATATATATATATATATATATATGAAGAGAGTGAGAGAGAGAGAGAGAGAGAGAGAGAGAGAGAGAGAGAGAGAGAGAATTAACAATTACTTGCACCATTCTCATAGATTTTACTTAAAAAATATCATGATACTATTTTACTTTTTTCCCATGAATAGAGTTCTGTTTGATCAGTGCTACTCGTTAATGGCTCGCAGGTTCCATGCAAGGGTGAAGTTTCCATTGCGACGCATAATTCCACCCCCTCTCCCCTCCCCTCACCCCGTGGGCCTTCAACGGACACAATGCAAGCATGCTAGATCATTTCGAGTATGTGCTGTAGCTACTGCAATATCGCAATCGATGTGTTTACATATCGATTGTTCAAACACTTCAAGTGCCAAATCGATAGGCATTACCACCCCATTTCCTTCCCCTCACCCATCAGTGCTACCCGCGTCTTTGTTGACACAGACCCGCGGGGGTAGAAAGTGACACCGGTAGACTGACACTGTAGATTTAGGACGCTACTGAATTCGCTCTACTAAACACTGGACACATTTTTTTGAATCGATCTACATTAAAATGTGATACAAATTCATTATTTCTCATTGGAAGCTTTGGATGAAAGGTGCGATCGTTCGGATACGGCTCCACAAGGGCGATCTTGTCACCCCAAACATATAACAAGGTTTACAATGTATAAGTTATACAATGATTGAGAATGAGGGTTCAGAAAACAGCCTCAGCGGCTCGATCTGTTGAATAATGTTCGATAACTACGGTTGAGGTTGAAGAGATGTGACGTGATTGAAACTGGCACCTCCACCAAATATAATGAGATGTTGAATAAAAATTCATTAAAAACTTGAATTTTGATGAATTAGGAAATTTTGAAAATTATTCGAATGATTTTTGTCCAGATTTGAATCTATTCGGAGAAATAAATTGAAACGAATCGATGGTGTACGTTACACGTCATAACGATGATTGTATCTTGAGTGAGAATTATAATAGCCTACAAAACGTGAATATCAAACACCAAACAGTGTGTAAATATAATAAAATATTGTATTATTGAATAATGAACTAATATAACAGGTTTACCCCAATGGAATATTATAATAGAATTCCACTGTCGTTAATGCTCAATTCAACTCTTATATTAATTACAATAAGCTCCTTATCCCCAAATAACTTTATAATGTTTGAATAAAACACATTAATGAGATTATTTATACCATTAGTATATTACCTAACTTGAAACCCATTTAGAAGTAAAATTAAGACGATTTTACTTGAAGATAATAATAAATTAAATAACAAGGCTCTATGCATTTGCCAAGTTCCATTATTTCCTTTACAAAGAAACCCTCCTTCCTCGTTCCTCTTAGCTCTCCCCTGCCCCCTCCTTCTTCCAGCCTCCTTGTAAGACATAATCCGTCGTCTGATCCCCCCCCCCTCCCCCCGCCTTCCTTACACGTCTGAAACCGCATCTTTGAACACTGATATCCTTGGAGAATCAGGTACAATCGGCGACAAGGAAAATGGCCACATATACAACGAGATAATATCCCTATCAAAGCATCATTATTACATCATCAAGATGGTGAGCCAAACATTGTTTAAAACAAAATACAGAATTATCTTATGTTGGCATATCTGGCATATGTTGGCCATTTTGTGAATTCAAATTTCTCTGTCCCCCCCTTGGTTTTGTCCATGATTAACTTGGAGAACAAAACAATTTAATTTAGGAAATTGCTAACTGGGGTTTTGCTCCACTATTGTTATTATGACGTATCTGAATTTTGATTTTTCGTATATCCAATAACCAGATATATATAATGTTATTCAAGTCAGGGGTTTATTTCACATACACTGCACTAATAATTTATGAAGTTATTCAACTATTAATTCATAATTTACCTCTTCTCTGTGATCACAACAATGACTGGGCTACAAATGAAATCACAGTGACTTTGTTCATAAAAGTGACAGATTAATGTTGGATGTAAATAAATTAAAACAAATTAAATTAATATGAAATAATATCGGATGAAATTAGCATATATGAAACCGACAAAATACATGTATTATTTCACTATATTGTGTATTTGCTGTCACGAATGCTGAGAGCAGTCCACAATAATAATGATAATTACATTGTAGAACCACAGGTATGACTAATAAAACCAATATCAACTAATGAATAATAACGAGGGTATATTCCCTGTTGTTGGTGAATAATCACCAACACTTTAACAAGTACAAGTCATAGTTTGTCAGTACTACATATTCCTAGACAGATTTCTAGGAACAAAATCTAATTAATTTGAATAAGTCGATCTATATAATTCCAAGTTTTTTTGTTGAAGATGTAATTATAAATACGAACAAATTTCCTGATATTATTAATGACGTTGGTTTAAATGACAGAACTATATTAAATACAGTGTATAATGGTAAGTAAACAAACAAATAAAATACTATTCTATTCCATTCTCATAATTATTCATGCTTATATTATCACTGTACAATACACTGCACCGAGAATCTCTTGGCACTCAACAACATGCCTAGTAAAATATTTTTAATTAGTTGATTTAATTTACTCTATGAATTATCTATTTTACACACCTTTGTCCAACTTTATACGATACCCTCTCAGTCCCACCTGGAACGAGCTCACTGTAGTTGTCTCCCCCACCCCCACCCCCCACCCCCCACCCCACACCAGGCATCACGTTGGTTGGGTGGGGGATGGGGGATAGCATATAAGTCAAGCCTAGTCTGGGACGCGCAGTGCTTACGATATACGCCTACACAATACACGGGAAGTGAATTGAGCTTCAAACACACACACATACACAACTATATATGTGTATACAGTTGTGCCAACCGGGAATTGAATCTGGACCCTTTAATTACTGGAACTGATTCCTTGGATGTTGGTTGTTGTATAGTCGAGGGAAGCAGAGAAATGACCACCGGATTCAAATTGTAATTAGTTGATTTGATAAGTGATAACGGTTTTTTATGTATACATCTAGATGTCTTATTATTGTTCAGAAGAAATTCCTCATTTTACCGCTTTATAGCTTCGGGTTTTGGTTTGTTATTTTATAATCGATTACATTTACTCAATCTATTATCATTCTTCCAATCATTCTACATATTGATCAATTCTGTGTCAGCCATTGTTTGTGTATGGCAGAATCATTGATACAGATACATGTATATAGAAATGATAGATTGATACAGGAGCGATGCAATAGTTTAGACGTATCTTTTGAATTGACTGATTAGATTCGTAGAATGATATAATAATCGTAGATTATTTAGTCTTCAATTGAAAAAAAAATCTGTACATGTGAATTATTTGGCACTTATTTGAACCTATGTTTATGTCCTAAGTTAAATCACACGAAATTATGTGTCATTTTCTTACACGAGAGGAAAATGGTGTGCATGTTGTGTGAGCCAGATAATGTCTTTTCATCGCCATATATTGGAATAATTTAGTATGAAGCTTTTACTTTGGAAGACCTAGAAAAAGATATAATAATCATAGAAACTATAATCAATTCCGAATGAGAATATAATTATGAGATTATCATCATGAGAATATTGATATGGAATCATTGAGAGAACTCTTTTCCACTGTGTGCACGAAGTTTCCGTTTCATAATTATTTCTCTATGCTTTTTCCAATGGGAAAATAATCCAATTATCCATTATCTTAAATAGAATGAAAGGTTCACAATTTCCATTGAAAAAATCATTGAATATCTTTTGAGAGATGTTCAGACGATATTTTGAAACATCACATGCGATCATTCATGGCAACAGAACAAATGTTGAACAATTATTTTCAAAAAAGTTGGAAAGTAAAAATGTGTGAGAGCTATCCACAAATGGGGAGGATACCATAAGGATGAAACCTAATGGATCAGTATGAAAAACAACAGCCAATCAGATCTCGTTAGTGAAAAGCGTGATAAAGAAGATGGCTATTTGACTGATAATGATCTTTATAGACTACTCGAATCATGTGATGTCATGTTTTTTTATCGACATGGATGCGTGCTATAGACCTACTGTCAAGTGTCCGTATATGTGACATCTATCTATTAAAATATCGACATTTCCGACATGAAGTCAATAGCATGTCACGTGATGTCACATTGTTGAAAGAGATGGACAACAATGTTCAGCAGTCGCGAGATCTGTGCGTTTCAGAGTTCGTTTCTTGCAGAAGGGTCACAGCATCTTTGTCAGGTTGCTATAGCAACTAGAAAAGTTTGGAGGAAATGAAATGCGTTTGAAAGTTTCTTGCAAGTTTCTTGCAGAAGGATTACAGCATCTTTGTCAGGTTGCTATAGCAACTAGAAAAGTTTGGAGGAAATGAAATGCGTTTGAAAGTTTCTTGCAAGTTTCTTGCAGAAGGGTTACAGCATCTTTTTGTCAGGTTGCTATAGCAACTAGAAAAGTTTGGAGGAAATGAAATAATATTGAATGTAATCAAACTTTTTGTGATCATTGATGTTATATCAAAACAGGTCTATATTGTTTTTGAAAAGAATCGATTGGACAGTTTTTTCGGAAAAAATCGGAAAATTGGGAAAATCAGATAAGAAGAGCAATGAGGTTGAATTTTGATTACAGAATTCCATCCGTTTATGTTGAAATATTCACTGAATGTTTTTATTGAACCGAATAATATGTACGTAGCATGAAATACACTGTTTCCGAAAAGTACACGGTTTTTACTCAAACATGTCGAAATGAGACCTAAAGACCTGGGAATCCTTATTATAAGGATACATTTTGAGCAGAATAAATATCCCGTGTTCCAATTCGAGCAAGTGAGAATTATATTAGAACCTGATTCCTGGATTCTCATCTACCTTTTCGAAACACAAACTAGCCCAAGTAATGAAAAAATATAAAAATAAGACAATTTTGAAAACCTGTAGAGTGTCATTCCCCAATCCTCATCAAAACATTCCAAAATAATCTGACAATCATAATCCCACCTATTCATTTTATTGCTCATAGTTAAACTTGTCCCCTCTCCTCCCCCCGGGTGCCCCTCATTTCCCACCAGTGTTAACCCTGTCATGTTTATGACGTCATAATTCAAATACTAGCGAAGGTGTCTTGTGATAAGACACAATACGGCGACGGCGTCACACAAACTATCTCTCCCCGAAGAGCTATTAATCCCGCCATGCTCGACTCGTTCACTCGATAAGACTAGTGGATAGCGTCTGCTAGTAAAACACGCCATCAAACAGACGCGTGTTCGAATCCAGCCGGCGGAAAACATTACAAGTCAACTAAAACAAGATTGACAGGATCGTAAAATAAACAGTGATTTCTAGAGCGCGCTAGTGAGCCGATAGAAGGTTCACGATGGCTCGGCCGACAAGGTAAAACGTATACCGATGTTTTGACCGTTATTAGTTCTTGGTTGTATATAATTTTGAGTATACTATAACTTTTCAATTTATGATGTGATAAAAATCTCGTCGAATCAATCTTTGAGATCGTAAATAGCTCGAACTTTTATATAGTTTTATACTAGCAGTGTATGGTTTTTTCAAAGTTACAATTTCTTGTCTACAATTTGGTTTCACTTACATTTTTATTACTGCTGTCGGTTTTCATATGCTATTATAGAATACACTATTTAATGTTGATTTCGCCACTAGATTGCAATAATGTAACTACTTTTGACCACAATGTTTCTAACTTAAGAGCGCATATGAGTCGATTTAGAGAAGACTTTGGTGAAAACTTTTGAACAGTATGAGATATCAAAACTCCAATGGAGTTAAAACACAGATATCCATTATAAAATATAAATATGATATAATGATATAGTGAAGATGATAATAATCCAATATGATAACGAGTAAAAACCAATCATTATACATCACATAATTTGCATAGATCCCCACAGCTAAGAACACATTTTCAGCTATACATATTTCACCTGTGGTATGTGGAGATTTTAGAATTTAAGGAATTGATAATTCTATCTCACATCATTTTGGAGATGATGAAGACATGTTTTCCTTCCAACTCAGAATTTTGATATCTCATACCGTTCAAAAGCTATCACCAGAACAGTGATATTTCTCCAAATCACCTCTCATGCATTCCAGAGATAATTGTCTACAGTGAGAAAGAAACACTCGTTGTATCTAGTGGTCAAGTTAACATAAAGAATCGAGTTAGTCGAAAGAGGAAGGTCGTCTACCCAATGGATAATTGTAAAACCATCTGCGATAACATATTCTGCCTGCAACTCGCTGATGGTTTAACTTTTTTGGAAGATGCCGTTGTGTTTCTCATAGTAAACCTCGTCACGATACATAGAATATACCGAAGCTTTGAATATAAAACGATACTCATTCTAACTACTACTCTTTAAATGTCTTTATTACAGCCTTATGTGTTTTTAAATATAATAGTTAATTATTATACGATTGTAATGTATGTATATTTTATGTGACGTGACTGATATCTTTGTGACAAGATCAATAGTCAAAATGAAGAATTATTATTATTATTATTATTATTATTATCATTATTATTATATGGCGGTGAAATCATCTTCATCATTCGTGGACACAAGTATATTAACTGTATTGGATTATTTTATTGCATGATTACATTTTCGTTTGAACTGATTTTATTTGGAGTGAATATCCGAAAAAAATACATCTTTGATATATTCAAATATTCAATTATTGAATCTCCAACCATTATTCCATTATCCCCTGAGGTCAACTTCGCATTAAATCTCAATTCAATCACTGGCATGTCTTATTCAAGGAACATCTCCTGTTCTTGGATGAAGTATCTCAGCACGAGACGTGTTGGTGTAATGGCGAATAGGAAGTGGAAAAGAGACGTCGATAATAAATTGGAAGTGAAATGACCTGCACTGTCGGCACTGACATAAAATGAGGTGGATGGAGACAGGATCGTTGGAATAATTTCCCAGCTCCACTTTTTACGAGGTTGTTTTCTATATGATCATGAATGTTTACTTGGTGACAAGATTATATATATGAATTATATATATATATATATATATATATATATATATATATATATATATATATATATATATATATATATATATATATATGTGTGTGTGTGTGTGTGTCGTGAATGCCCACGTGATGCATCCCATGGTACGATCATGAAATTAAATTCTTAAGTTCTTAAATTTGTAGAACATATCTCTACACCTCAACCTCCATCTGTACCATTAAACACACATTATTATTATTGGAAATATTACTATCTCCTTTCGTGATTATCTCAGGAGGAAAGAGCATGTGTGTATCAAGCTTAATGTCCGGGGTTCGATTCCTCGACGAGGATGTATTTTTCAGTGATAATAATACTCGTCCTATCAACATCACGTGCTGTACGTTTCAACAGAATGCCATGTACTTATATATAGCCTATATTAGGTTCTTCAAACTTTCCCTTACAGTATTATGATAACACATTGTTTTAGGGTTATAACGCGTATAATAAAAACAAAGACAAATCCTAATATAAAATTGTCTATATTGAACAATTTGAACAAATTGTATTTTTGAATTTGTCTTTGTTTATATTATACTCGTTTTAAACCCAATACAATGTGTATGCCAAATATGGAATATACATCAAACGCATTCAATTTTCCAAGAATTTATATTTTTACAATATGAAGAATGATTCCAGGAATTGTGTCTCATCCCTGAACGAGACAGGATCATCTTTTTCCACGAAACGTCTATTTTCATACTTGGCGTATCTAATATGGTGGGAGTACTTAACATGACCGTGTGTTGTGTTAGATATCCACACAGTGGATCCTGATTTCTGATTGCTTTCGCTTTGTTACTGAATCGCTAGTTTCTAGATTCATGTTTTCCTTTTTGTAAGGACCGGTAGCATAGCAGCCCAACTCGTCATGTACTCATCGAAGGAAGAAGTGAACATTGCCTAAGAGACTTAGTTCAAAGTCAAAGATATCAACATTCGTGTGGTTGGATTATTCCTAATACCAATGTTGGTAGTGTCCGGATATATCGCAAAAACAGTTTATATTGTGTTCCGTACTTTTGGCAACTAAGACTTCATCTGCGACGAAGATGTGTGGTCACAGACAACGTAGACCTGGTGTCAACGTTCATTGCTTTAATTTAAAATAATAATAAAATGGGGTGGTAAGATCACCCTTGTGGCGCCCCGTCCAAACGATCCTACTCTCATCCTTAGCCTTAATAGGGGAACAATGATTTTGTATCAAGTTTCGATGTTATTAAAAAATAAATAAAAAATCAATTAGCAGTGCCCATATTGATTCTCTTTCCGGACTAGCATATAACATTTGTATTTAGACTTTTTACAACCTCCGAATACTATTGGAAATATTTCATATGGAGCTTCCTGTTTTGTGCATTAATTCAGACCATGTTTTACGAAAAATGTGGAATGATTGTTCAATGTACGAATTCAGATTGTGTTAATTGAGCTAATAATCGTTATAAAATGAAATTGGTAGCCAAGGGTAATAATAGAGTTATTTCGCTAATTATTATACCCAATCAACAAATTCATATTATTCGTGAAACTGGATTTAAAACGATTTATTTTCACTTTCAGGCCAATAAGCACGTTCACTATATCCAAGTGGTTGTATGACTTCTGAGGATTCTGAGTAGGCCTACTGACACTGATGTAAGCGACATCAATACCGGACTCAATTGATATAAAGAATGAACGATCAGCCCTTCAACCTCTATTGAAAGGTTTCAAACCGATTTATTAATAATTTGTATACAGATCTAAAATTCTTTTGTGACTATAGTATATATTTTGCTTCATATACATGACATTTTTTCGAACTCGTGTATTTTTTTTTTTCTCCATCCTGAATATTGAAATCCAGGGAATATTCCTGGAATACGATCTATTGACTGAACAGGAATATTTGATCTTTCCAAAAAAAAAAAAAAAATACAGGCTCATTGTGAATTATATTTGAATGTACGACATAAGCTTGGTTGATATACGTGTACAAAGGGAGTCATCATTATATTATATGCCCGTAGCGATACTGATTTACTTACGGTTGTTTGTGGAACTACAAGCATGATTGGGCTCACTTATGAGTTACATTGATAATAGCGGAGTAATGCGGTCATGTTTGATCACGTGTTGGTTAATACGTTTCACTTCACAATAGCAACATCGAGATGCGAATAAGAAGGCTGCCCTCCGTAGCTAAGTCGACTAAGGAACTGTTGTGGTGAGTGGAGTCACTGTTGAGCTTGAGTTATGTACCCGAATAAGGTATGTTTTTTTGGAAATGTCCATTAATTGATGGTAACGGCATAGTTTCACTATCGCCTGCACAATCGTAATCTCGTATATAACTCTGCTGTCGATGGGGTTCTTGAACGTCATTGTAATTTCAGAGAATGATGAATGGGAAATTTAAAAAAAGGTGAAGTGAAACAAAGTGAGTGGAATATGACTGATTTTTAAAAGAACCGATGTTATCTATACATTTACGTACAGTAGATACTTTACTTCTTACATACATACATAGTTACATACATAATTGCTTCTCTGAAAATGTTAATGCTCGTTTGGCTGTGTGGATGAAATAGTACCTGAATAGTTTCATCAATTATGATCTGTTTTTTCTCAAAAATCTACTGTTTTCCTCGTCCATCCGCATTCTCACTGGAATACTTGCTACACGCGTAGCAAATACCGGAAAAACGCTTTCGGCGGCTGCGAATTTTCCCCCAGACCCTGACTTGCCCAGCCTATTACACTTCGGTGCACGCTGAGACCCTTTGCACCCAGTCCGATACAATAACATCTAAATGAAGATGCAATGACAAGCAACTGGTCACTACTAACGAAATGAAAAGTGACGCAAGCGAGTGTCATAGTCAAAACTTAGTCCATCGTGAATGACACTCCTGGGCCGCTTTAGCCCTCCAGTCCGACCCTGAACGCGAAACTTTTATAACAAAATTCTGAGAAATATGAATTTCAAATTGTGCGTGTGCTTGAAGCGCTCAGTAAATCATGTCAAAATGATAATTTTCTGATATACTATGATATGTAATATCATAATATGATAGTTCTCGTATTAACTTGTATTTCGCGTCCCCGTGCGCCTCTTTGTTTGACAGATCGGTTGAAAACAGACCAGAGCTAGGACTCCAAGCAATAAACTTGATAACAGTACATTTGAGTTTTTTTTCTGGAAGATGCCTTTTAAAATGGTTGCATTTTGTTCAGTTCTATGCAATCATTTCTGTTTCAGAAATTCGAGTTTCTATTTTTTTTTTTTCAATTTTTATAAATACTAGGTTATAACGTTTCTTTATCAGTTCAAAGTGAAACTACTGATTAGTCCAGAACCGTTCACGAGTGAGACGTACACAATCTTTAAAACTGGTGCGTGGGTGAGGAGGGGGAAGGGGGGGTTCCCCAGCCCTAATTCATACAAATAATTTTGGAAATTGAAACATTTTCTTCTCAGTATTATAAAAATACAAGCGTAGAGATCAAATATGGAAAGAATTCGATCCTTAGATTGCCAAAAGGATTCAATTCGACTACAACTAATCTGAAAGTTGGTCACGAATCAACATTATTTCAGAAACAATACTGTGAATGTAATACAACAATACTACCACAATATGCCGATAGAATCCCTTTAAACTATTAATATATCATCGTATAAATAGCCAGAGGAACCTAGGAGAATAAATAAATCTGGTTGCGACATTGATAAGCCATGCGTTGACGGCATTCAATTTCCCTTCAACGCAAACTCACTGGACTGTTGACTAATACAGAATGCAGTATTAAGTACCCTCAATGTGTGTACGCCACCCCACAAGTTCAGGGTGGGGGTGAAACAAAGGGGTGGTTATAAACAATGTGAGTGTTTTAAATGTGACAGTTCGAGATTATACTGGACAGTATAATAACGAATTGTATGATACTTTTAAAAAGGATGTATGAGAGTTATAAAGCATGCATGAGTGAATTGTCAATGTAATGTAAAGATTTGAAGTTATTAGGAAAACATGGAATGATTGTCAAGATGGCATATAATCGTAGGTATCGGGTAGGCCTAGTTGAATAATTAATTCGAGATATTATCGATTTGGATTCGATCCACATATCAGGGTAACTGATTGATTTTCACGGAAAAACTCTTCATAATTATTAACAGTAAAAAAAATTGAAGATTGATTTTTATTTCTTTCATGAAATAGCTCGGAACTATTTTCGTCATCACTCAATTGTGTCAACCATGGATAACTATATAGTGCAAATTTGGAAAATAGCCCCATGAAATAAAAATGGTATAAGAAATTCCATAATTCTTAGAATTTGAACCAACCAAAGAAAATGGCTTCCCAGAAAATCGTATAAGAGATGAAGATGTCCACCATTCAGCCAAAGGGCAGCAATAAGTTACAATAAATAGACTCATCAATCCATTATCCGCAGAGTAGGTCATACTTTTTCCAACAACTTCTTGTTAGGTATTTTCATCCAACCAATCAGAACGAACGGCACGTACGTAATATCGACGATAGATGGTGCCCCAATAACCTCAATCATCCCTCTGACGTGATGTCATTCATTATTGATGACGTCATTACTGTGATAAGGAGCTATCCGATGACATGAAAGACAGGTATTGATTATTAGAGGTTTTTTAATCAAACCAACTATGGGATTTCATTTCGACTTTTTGCGCATCGATCTGTACAAATCACTGCTCTGTCCGTCTAGACGAGTAGGAAAATTATTGGATGCGGTGACTTCTATTTCACATGCTGAAAACATGTGGTGTGTTCGTTTTTATGGCTTCAGTTTCCATTATACTGATTCATCAATCGAAATATTTTGGAAATCCTATTCACCACTATTCTATGAGAAAAGTAGTAGATCAGTAGTAGTACGTAGTAGTAGTAGTTATGTATCTGCAGGTTCTGCTATTTCAGATTGACAGATGATATAGTTTCTTACACTGGCAACTAAATATAATCATTTTTCAATGAAATATTATGTATCACAATGGACAACTCATGAGGAATATTCAAGTCGCAAATATAGGAAAATAGACTACGGCACTAAGATGGAAAACTCGATGCCACAAGGTCTGTGAAAGATACTATTCTAATCCATCTTAGGCATATCCTAATAATTCACTTTCTCATCAGCACAAAACATAAGTTTTCCTTTAAGGAAATAGTGACTTCGAGGATAACCCTAACTAAATACGTATTACAATCCGAAAATCTATATATAAACACAAATCAAATATAACTCATCAATAGCGAAAAAAGTACTAATACATTTGCTTTAGTTTGGAGACAAAATTTGAATATGAGAATGGACATTGTTTTCCCACAATTTGGAACCGATATGACACAAAATTGATCATCAGAGGATGTATTCTGGTACTAGATAAAATTACAAAATCGAGTACCATGGTGTCAGAATTCCAACATTGTAGATCAAACCAGCAGTTAAGTCGAAGTGACAATTGTTACACAATAGTCACCTATTAGCTATTTCTTTTCACCAACATTCATAATATCGTGAACGGACTTGACTAGACTGGCCTCTATCATTCAATCTAAAGCGATATGATGACCACTAAAGCATGGAATTCTATAACATTATTCTAGCAATAATTTAACTATGTATACATCAAAAGCGTGTATAACCATCAAAGACTATAAACATCGATACAACAATGAAAAATTATCAGAATTCCGATAATCACAACAATGGTATAGAGTTATGGCAACAATGAAGCACTCATGATACGAACACAGATAATATTGGAGTATGATCACGATTTTTGTTCAATCATAAACTAGGTTTGATAATTGTTTTCTTCAACCCCACCAACAGCTATTGTTATACGAATGACCAGGTGATAATGGAACTATGAAGTAATCATAAATGAAATACGCGTTCACAAAATCCATAACTCCATAACTTATGCAGGACTCGAACCCACGTCCAACGTTGACTTCAGTTTTTGAAGTGTTCATTCGACTGAACCAAGGAGAGTGGCTTGAGTATGTATATTGTTGATTTTAAAATTCAAAGTTGGTACAATTATCTCATTTCTATTGCAATTTTTCCTAGATTCAGTTTATCTATCGTGAGAGTTCTATTATTATGTTATTATTACCGTTAATTTTTGAATTTTTGAATCATTGACTCGATTCTGTCTTCAGTAGATCTATTCGTAAGAGTATGAGAGAATCTTAATCGGAAAAATGAATAAATTCTATCAAATTTCATGAAATAAGAGGAACAATACAATTTGAAAATCATTGATTGGTATGAGAATAATGATGAACACATTCCACTTTCAATCTGAAGTGAAGTTTCACAGTTGGGTGTATTCATAACTTATTTATAGCACACCATTTATGATAGATAGGTGATATACAAATCGATTGATAGAGTGCAAAAAGTTTTATTCAGGAAATTGAGTGATAGTATCTTGATGGCAACAGTAACTCAAGATCGCAGATCAGAAAGTATCCTCATTTTTATCGCTTGAGCTTCTCGCCGTGGCAAACTATCAAATTGGCATGATTTAACAATAACTCGTATCTCTCCCATATCTCGAAAACCTCATTGATGAAACATTTCGTTCGATAAATTGATAAACTATTGAGAGCATGTCGTATTGTATATTGAAAATAATATACCATTATGAAGAATTATTGAACAGAATTATACATCGCATAGCTGTCCGAGTATGAAATGAGATATTACGGTTGGAATGTATGTCTGGCAAGTAGAAATGTTATATAAATAATATCTGACAAGTAAGTTCTCTCAGGTGGTTGCAATTAAATAATGGAAATATGTTTGAACTTGTTATTTGGATGTTTATTCGAACCGATATGCTTGTACTGAAAATAAATCATTTCAGGTTGATAAATAATTGGAGATTTCTATTGATCTAATTTGTATCTTTGTTAGTATTAGGTATTATGCATTTGTGTTTGATTCACAAGACTGAAAAACATTCGAAATGCATGTTACTGTTCCCGTTACTTATGGATGTAACACAAGTCAATGTTAAAATTATATATTCCAGAATAATCTATCAGTGAAAACTATGAAAACAGAACGCAATCCAATCATTAGTATCGGTAAATAAACTAAAATTCTCATATAACTGTGAATTTACCTTGATCCATTCATCATAAAAAAATGAGCAATATTATGAAACAATTGAAAATTTACTTTTACTGTGTTTGGTCACTTTTTCAACAAATGAGATTCATTCGTACAGGATGGAAAGTTAGTTTATAAGTTCATAAGTTTAATAAGGTTATTTTAATTCTGATTGGCCAAATCAAAAAAAATATACAAGAAGATAAAACTAAATTCATAATGAAAAAAACGAAAACAAAAGTCATTCGAATTCATATCCATGACTATGACTATTTGAATGCATACTTCGATTTATATTACATGAAATTTCATTTCACTCTTGTATTGAACGAAATGATTTTTTTAAATTTCGATTGAACGAGATTACCAGAGATATCAGCCGCGTGCATTATAAATTACTATACAAATGGAAGTAATATTTAATATATATTGTAAATTCCACTTATCAGTATCGAGCATGTGTCAGATATACTCCGATTCATAAATGTAATGGTAATAATACAAACAAAATTGCGGAATATATTTTTTTTATATGAATAATTCTTCAGTAGAGCTCTCTACGGTGGAGATCTGATGATAAATGTTATAAAGTATTATACGACCCCGTTTTGAATATTATTGCGGTCATATTATGCAAGAACAAAACACAATAAGATAGCATAAGTGCATACATAATTATATGTTTGTTATGTTAACCATTTTGCCCTTGAATGAAATATGAATATCTTAAAGAATATAATCACCATCGATGAATAAATGGAAACAGTAATGACCATAGATATGAGCAATTTGTATTCACTGTCGAGTAAAGTGATGAAAAGTGTATTATTTATCCAATCCATTCATCTGAAAGACCTAGAAAGTTGAATGATGAGAAAATGTCATATATGCAGATCAAAAACGAGTAAAAAGGTCACTGAATTCCTTTTTCATAAGAATTGTGAAAGGAAATCTCTTTTTTCCATTCAGAAAACATTCTACAAAATAGTTAGCGTGAATGTGTGGTCAAGCTTTCCAACTAATCAAGGATTCTCCTTCCAGTCATTAGAAGTGTTAAATTTTCATATATATAATTATATATATATATATTTTTTTTCTTTTAACATTCCAAGTATGTTCGTTCGTTATACGTTCAGACATCCAATACAGTATTAATACAACAAAATATATTTATATAAGGTCACATCTTTCTATATACGTATCAACTTTCAGAATAGTATATGTTTTCTATTTTTTCAAATCGAATCTGAACTTTGTTCCCTGGCAGCTCAGCAATACGAGAAGTCTTATCCTCTTTCCGCCTTTCCTTCTTCTTCCTTATAGCATCCCTTCCTGTCAATCCATTAGCCTCAAATCCCACAGGACCCTCGGCAAAGCAGGGTGGAGTACATCTCAATTGTAAAACGACGCATGCAAGAAACTAGAAATCACAATATATATGTTTTACTCCGTAAGATCTATGGAGGAAGAATCATAAGATCTATATAAAATGCGAACATGATGGTATAAAAAGTGACATTCTCAATGGGACATAACTTCCACAATGAACGTGTTTATTCATTGTTGTGTGAAAGAAGAGTGAATAAAGAATGAATATCTTCTTTGTAAAAAGAGTCTGACTACATACAGTCTTAACATTAATAATTACAATTTATTGTGGATGGTTGTTATACATTCATACATTTTAAGTGGATTCGTTGTTTTATTAACTTACGTTAAGCGATGCATTCATTATTGTTCACCTGTCGACAGCTGTGAACCTTATAATTATACTGCGATGATTCGAGATATTTCTTGAATTTGTGATATAATATACTGAAGTTGAAGTTTCAAAATCAATATTAGGCACACTATCAAATTTAACTGTACCGACAATCAAGTTTTAAGATATTGGTGGAGGTGCCGTGTTTACAGAATGTCGAGTTACAGAATATATCAATTAATCAAATTCTGTGGACAATATTTATCATCGAATTATTTCTCAAATATATACCTGAACATGAATTTAAGTGTCTTTCTTAAATGAATCACATCATTCGATTTTCTAGGTTAGCACCAACTTGTAGCTTGTGAATGAAAAAAAATCGGGCATATTATTGAAGTTTCACGATACAATAGTACATCACTAGTAATGAAAATATACGATGATCATGATCATTTTTCGCTTAACGCCCCCACCTACAGCTAGGATATTTAGGGGTACGATAGATCAGGTAACAATGCAACTATGGAGTGATGTTGAGTAAAAGGACGCTTACAAAAAACATTATTTATACGGGACTTGTGCCCTTGCCTAACGGTGACTTCAGTTTCTGGGGCTGTGTCTTAGCTGAATGAGCCAGAGAGGGTGGCACACATATACACATTCAATCGTCATGAACGTGTTCAAATTCAATTGATCATCATTTTTTAATATAAATATAAATTAGAGGTTTATATTAACAAAAACATACCGCTAATTACTTTTCCAATTGTTAAATTTTCTCCAGAAATCCTTGTCAGTTGCAGATTTAATAACTATATATTTGTTCAAGAAAATGTGGTATGGAGTACGTCATTCAATTGAAACCACGCCAATCAAACATCCGAGTCAAACTAATAAACATACATAACTCGCAATAAGTATGTCACATGATTTCCACTGCACTTCATTACGAGATATAGTTATTTCACCGACTGTCTGACGGACTGCAATTTCAACCCCGATCCACTCCAGTCTCAATGACGTTCCTCTTCACGTAACAAGAGTTCGAAGAAGTTACTTGAATGTCATTCCACTGTCGCGTTTGGTTTAAAATGTCACGGCTGATAATCTTATGTTGACAGTAGAACAATAGGAAACGACGGCGACGTCGACGACGACATTCTCTCCGATGCCAGAGGAAGAAAAAAAAGAAATGCTTGACATTTCCTACCTTCACTAAAACCTTTCCGGGCTGAATAAAAGATCGAGCGAGGTGACATTTTGCCTGTCCTTGTCTTTCTTTATCTCTCTCTAACGCTGTCCTTGTGTGGAAGAAAAGGGTTTCATTTGCTTAATTCGTTTTGGAGCTAATTTAATTATCTCACTATTCCATAAGTTCTGGAAAGGAAAAGCGTGTTCACATAATGCACTTTAAAAACAGACAGACTATGATAGATTAAAGCGAGAGCTGAAAATATTTCATTTTTGTCAAGCTTACAATTGGATTGTCATAATGAACACGCTACCAACTGTTAAATAAATAGTTTCAAGAATTGACACGTTGTATCTCCATTCAACACGGTTGCTAGTTTAGGTCATATTAACAAAGAAACTTCTAGAAATTTATTTTATCGAAACATTCAGATTGACATTTCTCATTCATTCGCATTAAATTATATCAATGTCCTTGTTCAATGCCAATGTCAGTGTTTCTTTTTCACTTGTTTCTTGACCTGTGAATGAATCTCATAATGATTATCTATTGTTGTCATCGATTTGACATATGTCTGAATGAAAGTGAGTGAATAAAAGATCAGGAAAACTCATCAACGAAGAAGGACAATACATATAATTCCACAAATTGGGAATGGGAGAGTGGAAAGTAAGTCATGAGTCGAAGCAATCGTTCTTTATATAGAACTAAAAACTTTCGATGGTATAATTGGAGAGAACACCGGAATCAAGGTAGTATAGTTTCTCGTCGTTTCAGTAAGGAATACGCAGGCTGTATGACAATACAGCGACCTACTCGGGGAACGAATACGAATTGTGACTGGTTAATATTGATTGGGACACATTGTTGTTAGTCCATTCGAACAATAACTGCCATCATTCGAATGAAGCCTTTTCGATTTTTTGACCCGAAACAGAAAACAACCTGTTTACTTCCAGAAAAATCATCTAATAAAGTATTTTATATTGAATTTTATATTAAATATGAAATTATTACAGGAATATAGGATTCCACGACCCTTAATTCCCCCTTGGATGCAGCTCTTGAACATCCTCATCTGCCCACCATCTAGATCGCATAAGAAAACCATCATGTATTGAATAATATGCACTAGAATATCTACTACTATAGTAATATGTCGGGTCTGTATATGGTTACCAATTGGTATCAGCATGAAATCACAGCCCATCTCATGAATTGGGGCTGGGCTACGAACAAATGCTGAGGTATCGCATGCTAAGAGACGGTGATATTATCTTTTTATTGTATTGCAAAAGTAACTGGCAATTTTTATGAACATTATCCAATCCAATTTCTAGTCCTTTGGATGGAGCTAGGTCGTGATTTAGGTCGCCAATTTCTAGTCCTTTGGATGGAGCTAGGTCGTAAATTATTCGCCATCCCTTAACTCACTACAGGTACACATTTTACAATTGTTAACCAAGCTAAATTATATGCATTCATTTCTTTGTGGTGACCAGATCGCTCTTTTCGTACCCCATGCAAACGATTTTAACTTGTCATCCTGTGCCTTAATTAGTAAACAATGACTATTACAAGTTTTTGATGTTAACAAAAATAATCGCCTGGTTGTTAACTGCGAGCACAATTTCAAATTATCCATCAATCATTAGACACATGACACTGACATTCTAACTAACACATTGACACATTTCTCAAATGAGGGATGAAACTTGGTAACGATTTTGATTGGTAATCGAATGCTACACACTGATAGTCCTATATCACTTATTGGTTTCCGGTTACCTATTATATTTGCAGCTATACATTCCTTCATACCACGTGATATATCGAGTGTCCACCCCCGCCCCCACCCCCCACTCCAACCACCTCCAGCACCCGCCGACGGTCGCCCCGTACGAAGTAATATCAATCTTTGTACAGCTTCCTTTAGACAGATAAATCAACGTCTATGGAAATATAATGGTCGTTTCAAACACAATGCAAATATAAATGTATTTGATGTAGAAGTGAGCTAGAATAAAACTTCGGCATGTTTCTGTATTCTTAAGGCTATTCATCCCACTAAAAATAAGAAAACATACTTCTGAAAAATCTAACTATATATTTTGACTTAACCATTGAAGTGAATTGATATTAAACTCACGGAAAATTAAATCGAAATATTTTGTCCCGTTTTTTCCGTGTACCGGCGAAATGATTAAAAAAATCGTTTTATACGTTAATTCCACATGAATGATTGTGAGGGCTTCAAATTTGTCACAGTTGATGTTCAAACTAATGGGCATGACATCAGTTAGTTTTAATTTCCATAAGTCTTACCGTTTGAATAATATTATTGTTCCAGTTGTCAAAACATTTATACACAATTTGATGGGATTTTGAATGAATCTTCATCAAGAGAACTGCAAGACTAATGAAAATTCGAATTATCTGATTATATGTGCTCATTAGTGTAAACATCACCTCCCGCAAATTTCAAGTGCTTACAATCATTTCTGTGGAGTTGATGTATAGAACGAATATTTTCAATTATTTTGCCGGTACACGGGAAAAAGGGGACAAAACATCCTGAATTAAATTTCATGAATCCATTATCAATTCACTGCCATGGTACTGCATTGGTTCATCTAAAATATAATTATTTGTCAGAAATAGTTTTTCTCATTTTCAGAAGGATGCATAGCCTTATAAGAACGGCAAGGGACAAATCCAGATGAATAAACTTGCTATTATTGACGAATTATCAAGCTGCTGGAAAATTCATAAAACGTTGATGTCCTCAGGAATTGAAATAGAAGTGGCCAATATTATATGGGTATACTGTAAGCTATTATTATCTTCATATCAGAGTTTTAACGAAAATCCATGAAGTATTCACATATATCAAAAGATGTGTGACGACTATCCTTATATTTTCTTTTATGTCTTTATCATAAATACCGAAATGAAAATGTACCATCTCATGCATGAAAAATGTAGAAAAAATGAACAAAACAAAAAATATAGAACAAGAATATTATTTATTGATATAGGGTATACACATTTCAATGGAACTGTTGAACAAAATGATGATGATTAAAATTTTAAACGGAGATTTTTCTTCCGAATCCAAGATAAATATTTGAATATACGATTTCACGGCCTTTAGATACAAATTAGAAACGATGCCAGAGGTCCCGTTATTAGTGAAGAAAGCTTGGAAAGAAGCGACCATTTTAATGATTCGTAGAATTGGATGCCTGAGAAAAGTATATGTTGATTTATTTTATCCCATACAGAAGTGAATATATTAATGATACCTGATGAGGGAAGAAACCATGTGGACCGAGGACAGATGACAGCTGAAGTAGATCTCTCACCGTATCAAACCATACCACTCTTTTGGATATTTAAAATGTCACACAGTACTTTTTCAGAATATTTCCTTTCGATTTCAATTCCCAGAAATAGGAGAGTATCAAGATCGAATCCCGGTCTATGGGTTCTCGCGGAAATACGGGAAGCTATCGTTTTTTTGAGGATAGTTCAGTTAACTCATATGAACTAGCCGTAGAGACCTGACTTACTCGGCCCACGTTGCCGTTTCAGCTTGACGTTTCAGGACGTACGGCTTGGTGTCAAGATCTTGTTGGATCTGTTACCCTCTGGGTTTGTCTAGACTACGTTAGTTAGTATTCTGTGGATGGGTGGTGGGAGCACCCGAAACTTCAGGGTGAAATGACAGCGTTGGGAACGAGTGGTCTCAGCGGTTATTTCATATAAATAAGCGAAAGTATCCTGAAAGGAACAATATATATATATATATATATATATATATATATATATATATATATATATATATATATATATATATATATATATATATTCATTCTTTTTTTTTAAGTATACTTCTCATACAGACACACACACACATATATATATATATATATATATACATATATATATATATATATATATATATTAATTTTTTTTTTTTTTAATTTACTTCTCATACAGACACACACACACACATATATATATATATATATATATATATATATATATATATATATATATATATTTATATATATATATACATACATGACCCCTAATGCTCGACTGATCCTTGATTCGCTCAGACAGCCACGTGGAAGTACACCGTTAACACATTTGACCTTCCCACACCATCACTTTTCCCCAAAACGTTTTATACAATCATAACATATTCCCATTCGAATCAGTCGTAAAAAAAACATGTCGAACCTAATAACCGTCCAAGTGTGTCATTACCTTTCAACCATTGACCCTTTAACACACGCTTAGACAAAGTGCTTATACCCTAAATATCGAATGATATTCATAGATTCTCGCCACACTCTACATAGATAAGCAATTCTAATCGTTCTCGGTGGGGTTGGTGGGGAAAGAGGGAAAGTCGGGTTCAAAAAGTAATAGTTGTAAATTATACTAAATTTTACTTTATAGCAAGCGCCGCGACTTACCTATACGAAGTACAGAGGGTTTAATCTGTGTACATCATTATGTGTGATCGCTAATTACAGTCGAATCAACATGGAGATGGTGGTCGTAGATATATGTGTTTATATATATGTATACACCGGCGTGCGGATAACGTTTTACGCACGTGCGTGCTAGTCTGGCCTGTAGGCACGACACACGCAACTCAGCTGATTTATAGCACTGCTAAACACGAATCTAGTTTATTTAGAGGTAATTAACAAGTGGATTAGAAGGGAGGATTAGAAAAGGACCTTGAATATTTCGCCCCTGATGGATATTTATATTATTTTACACGGGAAATAGTAATTATTCTTACAATTATAGAAAAAAATGGTTCATTAACTTGGGAAATTATGTGTGATCAAATTATATTAGTTGTTTTGAAAATTTGAATATAGAAGTTGACTTTAAAGAAGATCTAGATATTCTGAGATAACTTCATGAAAACTCGAGAGTTTGGATGAAATAGTGAACATTTTGTCATCTCTGGTTCATAGGCGGTAGAAAATAATCAAATATATATCAATACGATATTGAAAAGTGAACATATTTGATCAATCAAATATCACTGCAAGATCAAAACAATCGGATGACATTATTGCATGTAGATCACATGCAGTTCGCATATACCATTCTCATTGATAAGCTTCTGATGAATCTACAAGATCAAAAGGAATCGTTTTTTAATTAAAACGAATTCATTGTCGTGAAACTAATTAGTATCACTGAAAAATTGAAATTAGTGAAAATAAATTCACATGCGTGAATAATTCGGAATGTTATTAAGAACATCATACGGAAGTATTTCATTCATTCAATATTCCAACAGATTTTCATCAGAATGATATAAAGAAAATGCAATTGATAATGTTATTCAAATTTGTTCAATATAGGATCCTGTACTTTAATGAATTGATTTTAATGTAATTATTGACAGCTGTGTTATTGATTGAATCACGTGTGTGAGAGAAATTGAAATGGTTCACATTAAATTTGATCCCATATTATTGTGAAACGGATAACCTCGTCGGGTCATCACTAATAACAACACTTTTTCAGAAATTGATTTTTTAAGCGGCTGAATAATCCAATCTCGTCAAGCTTTTAATGTGATGAAATATCGTTGATCGGGAAAAAATATATTGCCTTGGTATGTATAAATTGATATTATGTATAGATAAAATATATACTCCATGTGAGTAGGCCTACGTATTTCTTGTTCAGTGATTACACCGTCATAAACTTGAAAATATATGTGCATAATTTGATGACCACTTACTTCATTCGTAATAGTTGATAATTGTAACTCTACTATTACGTTGTTCAATATATATTATAGTTATAGTTCACACTAATTATAAACATAATAAAAATGAGAAAAATAATTCTCGTAGAAATTTTAGTACCTCACTCTTATTTTTATTTTTTTATCCATTCAATTCCAAACTGTTGTAATAATAATTACTATATCCTGACTGTATTTGTCTTAAAATCCCTCATAATCCACATGTCATGACGCACCGGCGCCGATTTACGAGACGTCGTTTATTACGCGCGGCCGTCGTCACATGATCAAGCGAGCAGATGCGACGACCTACCGGTAGGAGCGCTCGCGACACACTGACGTCACCTACCGTTGTTTCGTAGGGGATGAGCCGAACTGCAACGACACGGCCAGTCACTTGTCGGTTGGACAATGGCACGGCACGGTGAGACGGATGGCTTTGATGAATGATTGGTTATTAAATATTGTAGCAAGATAAATATTATATTAATTGGTAATTGATTGAGAGGGTTAGCAATTTCGAAAGACAAACAATTTTTATTATCGTCAATGTTTGTATAGAAAATTCTTCTTTCTTTTTTATATCAGTAACATTTTTATACTTCACGATGAATTTTAGAGATGCTATCAATTTTCTCCATGAAGAGAAGTGATAAGTTCGAAAGACGTACATTTGAGGAATTATGGTGGATACTTCTGAGTCAATATTTGAATTTTTAATCGAAATAAATTAATAAACCCTCGTTCGCTCCCAACCAAAACACATCTTTATTCAATCAATCAAAGGACCCTGATGATGATATGGAATTGTTATGGCTGAATTCGATATTATTGGTTCCCATTTTCAAATAGTACCGTTGAATAATTTAGTTTCCTAGTTCTCACAGAAAAACGAAAAATTCGAATGAACAATACCTAGCTCTCATCTGGAAACGCAATTTTTATGAGGTTGAATCCTGATCCAGATACTAGTATTGCTGATTATTGAAATATGTGAAAATTCGAGGAAATAACCGTTGAAGTAAATCAAGAAAATGAAGATTATGTTATTTTGGTGGAAGTGCCGTGTTTTTATTCACTGGCTAAAGATGACTAATGTTGTGCAATAATACACCATTTCATTACTGATGGTCTGATATTGTTAATTGTTTCAACAAATATGTGTGAATAATCAGAATCAGTATAAATTCAGATGAAAGCTATCTCAATTAATTGAGGATAAGCAACAACAATCAAGTTTATTCCAGGGTTGTCTAACAGTATTCAATGCTATAAAAAACAAAAATGCATGCACTGTTCGCGTTATTTTTTCAGCATCATTGTTTATATCAGCGTCTTCTCTGTAAAACATCTCCAAAACAAATCGCAGAGAAAACAGTGCTATAGTCAGCCCAGAAAAAAAAGAAACTAGCTCACATTGACTCGAACTTACACAATATTGATTGCAATGTATAATTAATATGCAAAACTGCACTCCGAATACATCATTACGATTACCATAATAATGAATGGATCAATTTTGTTGAATTTGACTGCACTGAAATCAGTCATATTTGAGAATCTGTATTATTTACCTATCATAGCAAAAAGCTAATGTAATTTAGTCAGCAATCGTGAATGATCACATTCAACATTCATGATACACTGCCATCTGGATGTTTGTCGCTCGCGCTTTTTATGCTTCTATCAAGTGAAGTCACTCATTGTTGTAAGAGAGAGACAACAATGTCCACCAGTTGGAGTTAACCAACTAGCATGTTTGGTAACTGTATTGCTATGGTAACGATTGTTTGTTATTCGTAAGTTGGCAGGAGCCTGTTCGACTCTAAAAGTAACAACAGAAACCACTTTCGAATTCGTAACAATCGATGAAATGTTAAGAATAAACTGTCAACGATGTTATATTTATAATAAATAACATTGTTGAAACAACGCGCGTCTTTTTTGTTACTTTTTTTCAAGTTCCACTTTTTAACACTGACAGCTTACCTGCTACTTTTACTGTCGGATATTGCCCGAAAATATTCAAGATGAAAAATGAAATAATGAATATGAAAATATTGACAAGAAACATCTTATTTACGTCACTTCTACCGTTTGATGACTTTCTGAATGGAACTTGATTTTGAGGAGGGCGGTGATGATTGACAAAGACATCAACAAGCAGAGTGAGCCCAAGCTTGCAAATTGATTATGCCGTGAGGAAAGTTATAAATGGAAAATGAGGAGTAAGCCTACAAAAGGACATTAAGTTCGAACGAGGTATAGTGAAATTGATTTTAGTAAGTTCGAAACTATATAACTTTCAAAGAAAATGTTCTATGGACCTAAAAAAACTAGATTGTGATGACAAAGTTTTCTACTTTCATTTAAAAACCACTTCAGTAAGACCGTTCGCATAATTATCTGTCAGTTCAATTAAAAGTGATAAAAGTTAGCAACTCATAAAGTCAAACGAACAATTTGATTCCCTCCTTGTTTTTTTTCTCACAATGATAACAAACTGTTCAAAAAGAAAAGAAGTGAAATGCTCAATTGAATTGCAAACAAACTTTTGTTTGAAAACTGAACAAATTACTCACTGAGTAAATAGTTGAAAACTTCACGTGATCAGAGTTCTAGAGAAAATAAACTACGTCCTCCAATCGTTCAGGTAAATAATTGAAAATATGACTATGCCTAATGAAGTAACGGACATTAAACCATTTCCATTTGGAATTGCATGGTGAATAATTGAATAATCTGTCGGAATAAGAATCTGAATTCTCTCATAAAAACACCGGGAAAAATTTAATTAAAAAGCGACCGAAGAAATAGAAAATACAAGGAAAAACATGAAGAGAATTGAAGTGCAGATAGATTTAGTAATTGACGAATCGTATTCAATACCTCAAATAGTTTGGAGAAGGAAGTACCGTTGAATAATTTAGTTTCCTAGTTCTCATAGACAACCTAATAATTCGAATAAACAGTGTCTAGCTCTCAACTGAAAACGCAATTTTTATGAGGTTGAATCCTGATTCAGATAGTGGTATTGCTGATTATTGAAATCCGTGAAAATTCAAGGGAATAACCGTTCTAGTAAATCAAGAAAATGAAGATTATGATATTTTGGTGGAAGTGCCGTGTTTTTATTCACTGGTTAAAGATGACCAATGATGTGCAATAATATACCATTCCATTACTTATTGTCTGATATTGTTACTAATACATTCACCCAACCATATCAGATTTGTTTAATACAAGTTGATTCTCAATTTTGATGTTATGTGTCAAGGTTTTGCTATTTGTTGCAGTAGGCCAAATATACAGTGAACATTGATGGCAAACATTGATGAGTACTTATACTGCATGCATTTATCATCATGCAGGCCTATGCTATATTTATCAATCAGTTTCTAGAATTGGAATGATATTATTTGGAATACTTCTAACTGTCAGTTAAGTGTGAAAAGCTAACTTTACTTGGTGATGCTGATGATTGTTCGCTTAACGACCCCACCAACAGCTAGATTATACAGGGGTACGAATGAGCAGGTGATTATGAAACCATAAAGTGATGATGAGTGAAAAGACGCTTACAAAGACCATGATTTATACGGAACTTGTGCCATGCCTTATGCGGGATTCGAACCCATGCACAACGGTTCAGTGTCTGGAGCGTGCCTCAGCTGACTGAGCTAACTAGGGCGGCAACTAGACTTGGTGAAACAGGGCCTTCCACCGTTTCAGTTACATAATCGGCATACAGAAGTGTTACGACAATTTTCGTTTTTTTTATTTTCTCTCTATAGGTTATATCGAATGATTATCTGAACAATTCTTAAACATTTCGTAATTTTGTTAACATTCTATGAAATATACACGTGAAAATGTCAACAGGCTAATTTATGAAAGATTCGAACCGGAATTGTTTCCATCGTAGCTCGGTGATGATTCGAGAATGTTCCCGATTGGACATCCGATTTCTCACAACAAAATTTCCCGAATCCGTCCAAAATAATTCCAACTTCCCTATCCATCATTAAATAATCATCACTCCCTTCCCCTCACCCCTGCCAACCCCTAGACCGTCCATTCCACTTTCATTATCCACTACCTACCGGCCTTGTATCCTGTCACGGAACCAGTACACTTTCGGCAAAAATATAGAAACTTTTCCGTCAATTTGAGAATATAATACAATAATGGTTCATAACAAGAAAATTTTATTGCGAAGACGATTATGATCAACTAAAATCGACGACTATATTCAGTTTTCGAGGAATTCTGAAGTAAATATCTATAAAACAAATTGTGAATCAGTATTGATATTGTGAAGAATCTGCTTCATGTCATGGAGAGTGGTATCTTCTAAAATATTCTCGATCCTCAGAAAACATTGATAATATATACAATGTTATTTGGATGTATAAAGGTACGCTGTCAGGCAAAACTATCGAATGTTAATTTCTCTTGAATATACAAGTGATCATTCCAGCGTCGTTATTAAAAAATCTGACTCATCAGCATTCTCGACAAAGATAGTCCCTGTTAAATGATGTATAATTGTTGATTTTGTGTATATTGCACGTGATTTTTATGATCATTCGATATCTGTAAAATCATACTGGCGGGAACTTTTTACCTTATAGAGACTGGGAACACCTTAAAATAACCGTTACCTCAAACAGGTCTGAAATCCTAATGTGACTTCAGTTGGCGGCAAATATAATGTTTTCTCGACTCCACTAGGCCATGACAGTACCACATCTGCGCGCGCACACCCCTGCACGCGATCCGAGCCATACATCACTGCCTTCTGCCAGTTTATCACTACTATTCCCGTCTATTGTTGTTGGAGTGATGCGCCATTTCCTTTTATCACGAACTGATAACGAGTAAGATGTTAAGCACGGCTGAATAATGATCTGGTCGCAATTACTCACTTGTTGAGAACAACCATTACCGCTGAGAAGGGTGGTCGAGTGGTTAGTATGCTGAACTATCGTTCAGGGGTCTGGAGTTCGATACCCGTCATGGTCTACCATCCTGACATAGGTTTTGAGTGTTTTTCTCGAGCGTTTAGGTTGATATATAGATGGTTCCTTAACAAATACACGATCGATTCCTTCCCACTATCCAAAAACACTCAACAAAATGGCCTCTCATGTCTTTACCTCAATGTCTATAGATCCAAGACATCATTAAATTGCGTCGTAAAATGGAATGTGAATAAGAAGAATAAACAGACTCTCAGAATCTGACTCGATCGGCACTTGTTATTGGAGTAATCAATGCATAGCGCTTAAACTAACGGTAGAATTGTAAACCGCTGTTTTACAAGCAAAGAGTTTGTTGATAGTTCAAGTGTTGGATGAATTCTCTATTATGATTCTAAAACTTAAGAATTCACCTTCCAAGAAAAAATATATCAGGTCTTGAACTTTGTATCAGACAAATCAGAAAGAGGTGAAAATAAGTTGAACCAAAATATCAGATGTGAGTTTTACAGATGAGTTTTAAAGTTCGGTTTAATTCATAATGTTTAGGGAAATAATGCGATGATTAGCGGATACACAATACTCCTCTGTTAAATTATAGTTATGCACCCTGATTAATAATTAGTTCAACACAATTTCGATTCTCGTACAACTCGATTGAAGTGATATATTATTGTTCAATCAATTACAACTTCTCTAGTGCGTTCTCAAGAAAAATTCAAAACTCCATTCAAATGTCGAAGAAATATTTCAATAATATATTCGAACAAATGACCCTATTCCAGGCATATTTCCAGGCATATATATATATATATATATATATATATATATATATATATATATATATATATATATATATATATATCCGAACACAAAGCTCTATTGGAAAATAACAAAAAATACATCATTTTTATATTGCACATAGGCCTATATCCACTGAGTTATTATCATATAATCAATTGTGTAGACAGCGGTCACATACACACAGTGAATTTCCATTAAAAATGGGCATTAAAATTAATCAAATCAAAATCCGATGATCAAGTGGACAATAGAAGGGAAGCAATAATTGAATTTGATTCGATAATATGAAGGGATTTCATTCAGGATTTGGTAGGCCTATAGGCAATATATTTATTGTAGCATAAAAATCCTTTCTATCTGAAAACAGGAAAGAGCTTTGTTGGTTTTATGTATAGACTCTCTTTCACGAGTGATTGCATGGGGCGACACAAGTGTACATGAACTTGCATAATTGATCAGGTACCGACTGACATCAAGCTCTGAGAAAAAGAATACGGTACAATTCTTAAATAACTTATTAATGAGTTTTATTTATTCATTCCAAATTTATGAGTTCTTAGATGAATTAACATTCAATTCATTGTTCATTATATAAATTATTCTATCATATCTGGAGACATTTTTGATTGAGGTATTGAGACTTTGTTTACAGCTGGTTTAAAATATTTGACCTGGTTTACACATATTGTATACGTTATCCTATAGGAAAACCATGAAAATAAACATAAAGAAATGTAAAAGTTTTTTTTTGTGATCAATGAATACATCAAGGAATCCACTGTCTTACTTGTGGTTTTAATCATTCAATACGAAATACGATAATGCTATTTGCAGGTGAACCATTTCGATACTCGATTTTCACCATATTATGAATTTGACTCAGAACTGAATGAATTAGAACATAACAAACTGTTATCTTCTTTGAGCATGCGATGAGTTTACTGAATATTCCATCTATGAAAAATATATTTTTACACCTATAGTTTGATTGCTATGAAAATTACTCATAATGTATTTCAATGTTGCTTTGAAATTTGGAGGGAATATCTTTTTCCTGAAGATTTTCTTTTTTTTTCGAAGATGATTGGATTTGAGAACCGATATTTCTCACAATGTGCACAAACGATTCAAATTAAAATAACTCGACCATTTCCAAATTTCCCAAATCTGTTTTGTCCTTCTGTTCAACTAACGAACTCTCCGAACTATGGAGCAAATAGGCCTACAATAGAATGGAAAAATAAACAGAACAAACATAAAAAGGAATGACTGCTCCAGACCAGATATGATTTTCCAACGTCGTCCATCAAACAATCATGAACCAATCAAATTCATAGTTAGACACCTATTCATATCATACATATTCATCTCCTCTATATTTTTTGACCGTCATATTGAATGAATATGATGATGTGATAGAGATATGACAGCATTCATTGAATAACAAAAGGGAAAATAGTATTCCTATTCATGAGTCTATACTGTCATCTATATTATAAATGGTACTCAATCAGCATTTACCGTATAAGTATCGTATTTACCTACCTCTATCATACAGAACTCAGCCATGAGTATTGATGGAGTGCTAATCATAATTAAAAACACAAACGTTATTAGAGAATATTGACGCGCTCAGAATTGTCACTTGAAAGCCGACTGTTATTGAGACCAACCCTACAGTGTAATGAGCTCTCAATAACAGTCAATCAATATGAAAAATAGGGGAGGAAATACAATTGACACGAATATATTAATCGTGCAGTATATGTGTAGAGGCATAGGCCCTATACTAACTATACTTGGTGGTTTTGATTGAATGAAACAAAACACTGAATACAAAACTTGTATATATATATATATATATATATATATATATATATATATATATATATATATATATAAATATAATATATCGCATATATATTTCATTATATATATATTGAAAATAATTCTATGATGATATTGACAAATGAAAAGAGCATCATTGTATACTATTTGAAAAAACACTCATGTATATCTGAGAATATGAGCATATAGTAATATCTTCGACAAAATTTATTGATACTCGACCAAATTTTTAAAGATGAATTATTTGGGCACCACAAGAGCGATTTTATTGCCACGATCAATTGAAATTGTGAAACATTCGTAAATTAGTACTTGATCGATTGTAATATTTGTAATATAGCTAATATTGGTGAATTACTTGAAATATTGACCATATTGACTCGAAATATTGAAAATTAATATTGGAAAATTACATCCCTAACTATACCGACGACTTGAAAATTCGCATATATCTTTCATCTTTTCATTTTTCACTATCTATAATTCCCATCGGAACCAGCTGTCTTTCATTTCACCGACTAATTTGCCTGGAAGTTGAAACTCTCGTTTTCATGTAACGTGGCATCAATTACCACAAAGAAGTTCATTATTTACGGATTTAATTTGAAAAGCGTATCTTTCGAAAACTCAAAGGATTCGCTCGTCCAAATGGATATACTAGCCCAACTTATAATTGGCTCACCGTTTTAATTTAAAAGAGAGGAAGGGTCGAGACCAATGAGCGCTGATGGTATGTCAAGCCCGGGAACAATCAATCGTTCACATTATTCTTCAGAGGGATCTGAATCTCAATCGTCATTTTCCTTCTCATGATCATGCACATTCATGTAGATATATCCTATATATATGTACATAGATACAAACAATATACACATATATATATATATATATATATATATATATATATATATATATATATATATATATATATATATATATATTGGTACGGCCAAGACCTCTTCATCACCGCCCTCGATCCCGCCGTAACCTATATTTTCCCTTCTTGTCATTGTCACAAAAATGAACAGATACAATCAAACCATAGTATATTCAACTCAATTTTAACTTGATTTCAAGAAACACATCTTTCGTCCTCCAAAAATAATTTTCAACGATATCAATCCCTTTCCTATTTTTCTGTCCCACATACATCTGGTTTTGGTTGAACCAAAGCCCAACGAGAGCAAGTATTTTGTCACAACCGAAGGACGTGACAATATATATGTGTGTGTTTAATTTCAACGTATTCTCAAAAAATAGTACGTAAGAACAAAAAAAGTATCAGAGTGAAGAAGTAATTAAAACATATGGGTTCACAAATTGATTCAATTTTGAATATGGCTACGGGATCATCAATCACTCACAGTGAATATAATTAATATATAATGCCTCGAGTATCTTGCTCACTGAAGTATCAGTCAGCAAATTTCCAGTTTGTCTTTCGTGTAACTATAACTACACCACAGACAGCGTTTACTGTCTAAATTTCAATTATAGTTGCTAACGAAATACGTGAGAGCAAGTCTCGTTTGATACATCTTAACAAACAAACACGCTCACAAAACAAGAACAAGAAGTAGAAGAAGTTTATAAAGTCATTTGTCTTCAACATTTGTTAAAAACTTAAATTACAATTTCTCTGCGCTTTTCTGCATAAAGAGTTAGCGAGGAGCATTTGTCTTGAAAGGCTTATTTGTCTTTTGCCAACTTTTAGATGTGTCACTGCAATTTTAACAACTCCACTTAGATGACAAACAAAGACATGAAGAGTGACGAATGAACAAGATAAATTGAGGACAACCAATTATTTTAATTTGTTTTTGTTTTTATGAATAAAATATTGCAATACACATACGATTGCATAGATTATCGGAAGTTATATGATGGGATTGAATATGCCAAAATATCATGTGAATAATCGTGATAATAATATAATAATAATCATTATGAAATGAAAATAAAAGTAATAATACTAGTGATAGTATCAATATACTGATATAGAATTGTTATAAAAAAATGGTATGAATAAATCAATAATGAAAATAACAACAATTACACATGATAAAAAAGGATTACTGAGTACGAGAAAGAAGAATATTGCGTTTTTATATATGTCAGTAATTATAATGTAAGTCTTTATTCTATATGATGGCCATTCTTTTGGTGAATTGTGAACACGTCCCTGTCTATTCAAATTTCATTTCAAAATACGACATTTTTGATAACTTGGAATTTTTAATATCTCTCACTCAACAAAATACCGCTTTGAAATATCATAAATTATTATCAACTATGATTATACATTCCTAACGAACATATAAATTATTTCCGTAATTGCGAATCATTTCATTTTTCCATTCTCTCAATTTCATTTTTATATTTTTAATTTTGTTCAGTTACCATCAATTCAAACATGGAATGTCAGTGGATATTCCATTATTTTATCAGTTCTTCATTATATAAAAATACGACAAAAATAATCTGGGTCAATTTCCGTGAAGTTCTATTCATGTCACATCATATTTGCGATCTCTCCAACTTTATTTTCCAAACGAAACTTCATAAAAAAACACACATATAAAGCTTCGCTATCGGAAAGAAGAGGACATCGGAAATTGATTGGCTCTATCGGTGAATTCCGCTGGTATTCCATGAATTCTTGGCGAACTCCATTACAAGCCATCCCCTATCCCACCCCCAATAACCCACCCCACAAACCACCAATACACGTCACTGGACATTACATGCCACAGCATTCTTAAACCCTCCATTCATGACCTGGGGCAAGAATCGAACCCAGGTCCAAGAAAACTGTGACCCTAATCTAATTGCTATATGGTCAGATAATATAAATTCCTGACATACCATTGAAGGAGTGCATGGGATCGATATATCAAGAAATTGAATGCTTACTGAAAAATTGAAATTTTCTATTCAAATGAATTATTCCTCCATACTATAGAAATCGATTGTAGAATACCGTGAATGATCTGAACTTGTAATTCAATCATCTAATTGGGTCTTTGAGTCCATCAACTTTGATTGAAAAGTATCACTGATGATCACAAAATTCAGTGAAAAAAAAAATTGTAAAGCGAACACTCGTATGAAAATTTCAACTCTTACATTCGAAATGCAATAATTTCAAAACTCCTTGCTGTCATGACATTTATTATAAATATTAAACCAACACCCGATCAAGCGAAAACATATTCGTAGCCATTTTCCAGAGCTATATTTTCTAAATCTGTCCACAAAACATATCGTTTTTCAAGATCATGTTCTATATACAATACCCGATACCAATTTCCTCTCCATTACACCTAGCAACATACTTCCTGAGTCTTATGTTATGTAATACAGAACTGCACTGTGCGGCAATGAGTTATATGTGGGTTGTGATCCCCCCTCAAGCGTCAACGCTTCGAGCACATTGCATCCGGTAGTTGTTATTGCAACCATAAATTGCATTTTCCAACATCGGTACAGTAGTTAATCCCACATACTGTGAGAAAATCAGCTCTTAAAAGAAGCTATGTAGCGCGATACGGAAAACGATTTGTGCTTTCGGAACATTACAACTAAAATAAGTGTATGAAATTGAAGTCAGGAGTTATACACATTCATATATATATATATATATATATATATATATATATATATATATATATATATATATATATATATATATATATATATATATGTTATGTCGGATGTTCTCGCGGACTGTATTCCAAAAGAGCAAACGCGGTCAACCCGAGAAAAGTACACAACATATATATATATATATATATATATATATATATATATATATATATATATATATATATATATATATATATATATATATATATGTATTTATATAATATAGTTCTATATTATACATAAGTTATATTTATATATTCTCGAATGTCTTGATACATTTATGAATATCGTTCGAAATTATTTCTATTTACATCTTCTCAAGAAAGGATCGATTAAATATGAATATATGGAAATAGTCTGATATTAATACGTTTGGGTCGTTGGTGGATGAACGATTTCAAAGGCAATTTAAAGTTATCATTCCTTGTCATGAAAATGAAGGGATTGATAACGTATGAAACATATCTGTAATGGATGTTATTATTGTAGCCATAAAGACACCGATAAAAAAGATTTTTTTTTGATGAGGATTTTAGTATTCAACAATGAAGAAATTTTATGTTGGATAACTTTTCTCGAATGTAATATTTATTAGTATTACCTCATCAATTCTCGAGTGGTAGGCCTATATCAATCAAGTTTTGAATGGGCGATTTTCAAATGCATAGTAATTCAGTGTATGCGTATACGTACTTCGATATATAGAAGGGTATTAGAGTATTAGGAGTATATTAAGAGAACGGTCTTAGGATATTTCAGTATTTTGTATAAATTGTTTCATGGTATTCGAGCTCAAGGAATGTCAATTTGGGGGGATAATTGCACTAAAATTCATTATTATATATTTGACCATGTGATGATCAGGTCCTGAATTCAGCAATACAAGTTACGTGAAACTTTTAAAATCCAGCACAAAAATATCATTGTCATACTGTGAGTGAATACCACGGTTTTTATCTAACAGCAAGAATATTCTTGGAACTTGTAAAATCCCCAGATGTAAAGCAAAGAACATTCTGTCTGAGTGGAAGACGAGAGAGTCTTCTACTGGATCTTAATACACAATGAATGTCGAACCCACGACCTCAAGATGGAAGCACGAGTATTAGCATCCATCTCAAGCACGAAGTACAAACATCACACAACCACTAAGCCTTATTATAACACAATATTCCTTCTAGTATAGATTATACCCGATTTCACAAGAAGACTAGAAGAAGATATAAATATATATATATATATATATATATATATATATATATATATATATATATATATATATATATATATATGAAACGAATATATGGATATATATGGAACGAAATGGCTGAAAAATTGGAGTGTTCTATATTGGAAATATTTTGCATTACAATATTCGTTGATAATATGGAAAGCAAAGTTTACAAAATAGTATTATAATGGAATAATTGAATGTTTTTTTCTGTTTTCAGATTTGTTACCAAATTTAAATGCATAGGTCTATAGACCCTTATCATTGATTCACTTGAAAGACATGTCTTATCTTCGTGATCTAGATCCAAGTATATTATAGGAACAAAAATAAAGCACATGATGAGAGAAACATAATAAGATATTCATATATTTTAGAATGAAAGTTAGAAACTGAATAACTACTTGTCCAAAACATGGAACTGCAATTATAAATAAAAGACTGCGACAGAGAAAAATAGAAAAAATCATAATGGTTCTCCATTTTCAAACATTATGTACTGTCCTACCATTATTACTCGCTTGTTTGAGAACATGAAAAACAGTGAAATAATACCGCTTCTTCTTTGTTTCATTCATTGTTATCATATTATCATTTAATGTTTGACATAACATAAATACACATTGAAAATTAAACTAAAAGAGTATTATTCACCTCCAAGCGTGACCTAAATATACATTATAGGCCTACTGAGAAAAACTCGGATTTTCTAACAAGCTCTTATTAGACCTATTATACATTTGACCATATACGATCAATATAAGCACAGAGATAATTTGCTTGTTGCTTTTATTCAAACCCCACTATTAAGAGAAAGTTAAATTATAAAACCACATAGCTAGCGTCCTACAATCGGGGCTAACAACCCAAGTTAGGCTTTGAACGCTCCACCCTGAGTCAATACCAATACGATTTCGATCGTCCGTTCTATCGTATTGTTTAACATCACCACGCTGTTGTTCCGAGCCGGAATATGTGTTGATGCCATGTTGCGGTGGTGTTAAAATACACTTTAGAACAAGCTCGTTATAACGAGAGAACAACACAGGGTTGGATGCGGTAACGGCGCGAAAACACGCATGCTTACTTATGTGGCTGGAGAGTATACAAATACACTATACCTTTCAGTTCGATACACACTTTATAGTGTTGTTTGGGGGATATGAAATGAATTATTAATTCCAATTTGGTATGGTTTTGGTTTTATTTTGGTCCTTTGTTATGGTTTAATTCACTTCAGTGAGAAAAATAATATCAAAATAGAGTGATTTGTTTTCGACAGGGATTAGAATGGATTTCAGATGTATTTTTTTTTTATGTTTTCCAAGTATTTGTGAATTTTCATTCAACCGAGGAGTTCTATATACTATATTTGTTTTGATGAATGTCAACACCATGTGACTTGTTCTATTATTGTTACAGTTATTATCATTTTCAATAGACCACACCCTTGGGAGAATTTACTCATTCTATATAAAACACTTCTGTAGGCCTATATAAAACTGGAAATATAACATGCACGAATCTATCTAAGATGAGAAATATAGTATGAAACTGCGAAACAACACGAGCATTTATAATGAGATTAGTACAGAAGTGTATTGCTTCAAATGTGTTTCATTTCGAAATACATATATTTCAGACCGCCACTTGATAACACACATAGCGTACAACAAAACCGTTTTTACAACACAAGTTGCAAGTATCATAAAAGAATAAAACAAATCTTTTCATTGAGAATGCAAGATCCAACTCGGATTTAAGTTTGAAAAAAAACACTCTAATCCAGTTTTCAGCAGATTTTTTCCCAATTTATTATCAACTTAGTTTTTTTCGAACGCAGCCGTTTCTCTTGTTTTAACTGGCATAGCTCGTAATTCGCATGCCAGCGCTAGGTGGTAGCACTAGGCAAGAGGGAAAGCGAAAGAAAACAAAATGAGTATTACTACACGAAAAAGAGGAGCGTTGTGAGGAGGGGGGAGGGGAGGGGAAAGAAGGGGAAAGCAGAGATAAATGTGAAAGATAAGAAAATGTTTAAAAAATGCCGCTCAAGCAAGTACGGTCGAATTCGAAAGTTTGTTCTATGATAAAATTCGAGTAGTTATTTATAATGACGACAATCGCACTGAATCGTATTGCAATCAATCAGATATCGGAATAAATTCATTGTTTGGTTCAAGGTGCGTTGGTTAAGATGTTTTCAGTACAAAAAGCCGACAAGCAAGCTCAATTAGTAACTCACCAGTTCTAAAGCGAACTAATCGCTGTGTGACACATTTATCATTTCAAATGATAGTGAATGCAAATTAATTCGATAATAATAAGCTCAGAGGAATCAGCGCCCACGAACATGTTTGAAACAGATACAGTTCATAGGAATTTCACTTCATTTTTCTTTGTGAAATTTATTGATTTTTAATTACTATATGTATAAATGTATTCACTGGATATATTGAATAACAATATAACGGGATATTTCGTCCCGATCCAATGTGTGGTTCTCCAGAAAAAAATTCGAGAACAACCCCATGTGATGAGGGGTGTCGGAAAATTTGCGATTTTCCCCGGAAAATTTTCCACAGGGTCGTGTAAGGTATCGACATGAAGGAACATTCAATTGATTGGAAAAAATTTCTCATTTCGTCTCGATCCAATGAGTCGTTCTCCGAAAATAAATTCGTGAACACCCCATCGCGCATGGGGGTGTCGAAAAATTTACGATTTTCTTTGGAAATTTTTTCAGAGTCGTGTGTGATATCGAAATCAAGGTGCGTACATTTGATTGCATAAAATCTTAATTTCGTTCCGATCCAATGTCTGGTTCTCCGTAAAACAATTCTTGAATACCCCCTCGGAAAATTTATGATTTTCTTTGAAATTTTTTTGGGGGAAACGTGAGTAGCATCAAAATGCTCACGTGATCGCTAGCTTTCCGAAAATCGAACAATCAGCCCGATCGCATCGTGAGTTCTCGAGCAATCGCCGATCGAAGATTGTCGATTTTTTTTTGTCGGACGGGTACTAGTACGGGGAAAAAACCAAAATTTGAAAAAAAGTCAAACTCTTTTGCCGAAGCCGTGTGCGGTATCAAAATGAATGTACATAATATCTGTTGCCAAAAATGTCGATTTTAGCCCGATCCGATGTCTGGTTCTCCGTAAAAAAAAACTTGAAAATGGAGGCAAATTTGCAATTTTCTTTGGAAAAGTTTTTACAAAGCCGTGAAGGGAATCAAATCGAGGATAATCGAAATTGATGACGTACAGTTTTAATTTCAGCCCGATCCGAAGTATGGTTCTCCGGCAAACATGTTTTGAACAAACCCCTACAGATCGGGTGTCGGAAAATTTAGGATTTTCCCTGGAAAAGTTTTGACAGGGTCGTGTGTGGTATCAAAATAAAGGTACATTCAATTGAATGCAAAACAATCCGAGTTTGGCCAAATCTGATGTTTGGTTTGCCGGCAACAGGTTTTAAACACCCTCCCGTGCAGAGGGGTGTCGGAAAATTTGCGATTTTTCCCGGAAAAGTTTTCGGAGGACTGTGTGTGGTATCAAAATGGAGGTACATTCAATTGAATGCGAAAAAATCTAAGTCTGGCCGAATCCGACGTTTGGTTTGCCGGTAAACATGTTTTGAACAACCCCTTGCGCATAGGGGTGTCGGAAAACTCACGATTTTTTATTAAAAAGTCTTCAAAGGGTCGTGTGTGGTATCAAAATGAAGGTACATTCAATCGATTGCGAAAAATTCAAACCTCAGTCCGATCCGGAGTATGGTTCTCCGGCAAACATGTTTTGAACCAACACCTGCAGATCGGGTGTCGGAAATTTTACGATTTTCTTTGGAAAAGTGTTCACAAGGCCGTGTGGGTATCAAAATGAAGGTACATTCAATGGGATGCAAAAAATTCTGAGTTTGGCCCAATCCGATGGATGGTTCTCCGGCAAACATGTTTTGAACAACCCCCTGCGGATCGGGTGTCGGAAAATTTATTGTTTTTCCTGGAAAAGTTTCAACGGGGCCGTGTGTGGTATCAAAATTAAGGTACATTCAATTGATTGCGGAAAATTCTCTTCCAGTTCCGATCCGATGTGTGGCTCTCCAGAAAAAGAAATCGCGAACACCAACCCGTGCTGAGGGGTGTCGGAAAATTCGCGATTTTCCCTGGAAAATTTTCCACAGGGTCGTGTAAGGTATCGACATGAAGGTACATTCATCAGATTGCGGAAAATCCTTATTCCGTCTCGATCCAATGTCTGGTTCTCCGTAAACAAATTCTTGAATACCCTCTCGGAAAATTTATGATTTTCTTTGGAAATTTTTTTGGTCAACCGTGAGTAGCATTAAAATGCTCACGTGATCGCTAGCTTTCCGAAAATCGAACAATCAGCCCGATCGCATCGTGGGTTCTCGAGCAATCGCCGATCGAAGATTGTCGATTTTTTTTGTCGGACGGGTACTAGTACGGGGAAAAAACCAAAATTTGAAAAAAAGTCAAACTCTTTTGCCGAAGCCGTGTGCGGTATCAAAATGGAGGTACATAATATCTGTTGCCAGAAATGTCGATTTTAGCCCGATCCGATGTCTGGTTCTCCGTGAAAAAATTCTTGAAAATGAAGGCAAATTTGCAATTTTCTTTGGAAAAGTTCTTACAAAGCCGTGAAGTGGTATCAAATTGAAGATAATCGAAATTGATGACGTACAGTTTTGAATTTCAGCCCGATCCGAAGTATGGTTCTCCGGCAAACATGTTTTGAACAAACCCCTACAGATCGGGTGTCGGAAAATTTAGGATTTTCCCTGGAAAAGTTTTGACAGGGTCGTGTGTGGTATCAAAATGGAGGTACATTCAATTGAATGCAAAACAATCCAAGTTTGGCCGAATCCGATGTTTGGTTTGCCGGCAACAGGTTTTGAACACCCTCCCGTGCAGAGGGGTGTCGGAAAATTTGCGATTTTTCCCGGAAAAGTTTTCAGAGGGCTGTGTGTGGTATCAAAATGGATGAACATTCAATTGAATGCGAAAAAATCTAAGTCTGGCCAAATCCGACGTTTGGTTTGCCGGTAAACATGTTTTGAACAACCCCTTGCGCATAGGGTTGTCGGAAAACTCACGATTTTTTTCGGAAAAGTCTTCAGAGGGTCGTGTGTGGTATCAAAATGGAGGTACATTCAATCGATTGCGGAAAATTCAAACCTCAGCCCGATCCGATGTATGGTTCTCCGGCAAACATGTTTTGAACCAACACCTGCAGATCGGGTGTCGGAAATTTTACGATTCTTTTTGGAAAAGTGTTCACAGGGCCGTGTGTGGTATCAAAATGGAGGTACATTCAATTGAATGCGAAAAATTCTGAGTTTGGATCGATCCGATGGATGGTTCTCCGGCAAACATGTTTTGAACAACCCCCTGCGGATCGGGTGTCGGAAAATTCATGTTTTTTCCTGGAAAAGTTTCAACGGGGCCGTGTGTGGTATCAAAATGAAGGTACATTCAATTGATTGCGAAAAATTCTCTTTCCGTTCCGATCCGATGTGTGGTTCTCCAGAAAAAAAATCGCGAACACCAACCCGTGCTGAGGGGTGTCGGAAAATTCGCGATTTTCCCTGGAAAATTTTCCACAGGGTCGTGTAAGGTATCGACATGAAGGTACATTCATCAGATTGCGGAAAATCCCTATTCCGTCTCGATCCAATGTCTGGTTCTCCGTAAACAAATTCTTGAATACCCTCTCGGAAAATTTATTATTTTCTTTGGAATTTTTTTTGGTCGACCTGTGAGTAGCATTAAAATGCTCACGTGATCGCTAGCTTTCCGAAAATCGAACAATCAGCCCGATCGCATCGTGGGTTCTCGAGCAATCGCCGATCGAAGATTGTCGAATTTTTTCTGTCGGACGGGTACTAGTACGGGGAAAAAACCAAAATTTGAAAAAAAGTCAAACTCTTTTGCCGGAGCCGTGTGCGGTTATAAAATGGAGGTACATAATATCTGTTGCCAAAAATGTCGATTTCAGCCCGATCCGATGTCTGGTTCTCCGTAAAAAAATCTTGAAAATAAAGGCAAATTTGCAATTTTCTTTGGAAAAGTTCTTACACAGCCGTGAGTGGTATCAAATTGAAGATAATCGAAATTGATGACGTACAGTTTTGATTTCAGCCCGATCCGATGTATGGTTCTCCGGCAAACATGTTTTGAACAAACCCCTACAGATCGGGTGTCGGAAAATTTATGATTTCCCCTGGAATAGTTTTGACAGGGTCGTGTGTGGTATCAAAATGGAGGTACATTCAATTGAATGCAAAACAATCCAAGTTTGGCTGAATATGATGTTTGGTTTGCCGGCAACAGGTTTTGACCACTCCCTCGTGTAGAGGGGTGTCGGAAAATTTGCGATTTTTCCCGGAAAAGTTTTCAGAGGGCTGTGTGTGGTATCAAAATGGAGGAACATTCAATTGAATGCGAAAAAATCCAAGTCTGGCCAAATCCGACGTTTGGTTTGCCGGTAAACATGTTTTGAACAACCCCTTGCACATAGGGGTGTCGGAAAACTCACGATTTTTCTTGAAAAAGTCTCCGAAGGGTCGTGTGTGGTATTAAAATGAAGGTACATTCAATCGATTGCGAAAATTCGAACTTCAGCCCGATCCGATGTATGGTTCCCCGGCAAATATGTTTTGAACCAACACCTGCAGATCGGGTGTCGGAAATTTTACGATTTTCTTTGGAAAAGTGTTCACAGGGCCGTGTGTGGTATCAAAATGAGGTACATTCAATTGAATGCAAAAAATTCTGAGTTTGGCCCAATCCGATGGATGGTTCTCCGGTAAACATGTTTTGAACAACCCCCTGCGGATCGGGTGTCGGAAAATTCATGTTTTTCCCTGGAAAAGTTTCAACGGGGCCGTGTGTGGTATCAAAATGAAGGTACATTCAATTGATTGCGAAAAATTCTCATTTCCGTTCCGATCCGATGTGTGGTTCTCCATAAAAATCTCGCGAACACCAACCCGTGCTGAGGGGTGTCGGAAAATTCGCGATTTTCCCTGGAAAATGTTCCACAGGGTCGTGTAAGGTATCGACATGAAGGTACATCGATCAGATTGCGGAAAATCCTTATTAGTAACGATCCAATGTCTGGTTCTCCGTAAACAAATTCTTGAATACCCTCTCGGAAAATTCATGATTTTCTTTGTAAATTCTTTTGTCAACCGTGAGTAGCATTAAAATGCTCACGTGATCGCTAGCTTCCGAAAATCGAACAATCAGCCCGATCGCATCGTGGGTTCTCGAGCAATCGCCGATCGAAGATTGTCGATTTTTTTTGTCGGACGGGTACTAGTACGGGGAAAAAACCAAAATTTGAAAAAAAGTCAAACTCTCTTGCCGAAGCCGTGTGCGGTATCAAAATGGAGGTACATAATATCTGTTGCCAAAAATGTCGATTTTAGCCCGATCCGATGTCTGGTTCTCCGTGAAAAAAATCTTGAAAATGAAGGCAAATTTGCAATTTTCTTTGGAAGGGTTCTTACACAGCCGTGAGTGGTATCAAATTTAAGATAATCGAAATTGATGACGTACAGTTTTGATTTCAGCCCGATCCGATGTATGGTTCTCCGGCAAACATGTTTTGAACAAACCCCTTCAGATCGAGTGTCGGAAAATTTATGATTTCCCCTGGAAAAGTTTTGACAGGGTCGTGTGTGGTATCAAAATTGAGGTACATTCAATTGAATGCAAAACAATCCAAGTTTGGCCAAATCCGATGTTTGGTTTGCCGGCAACAGGTTTTGAACACCCCCTCGTGTAGAGGGGTGTCGGAAAATTTGCGATTTTTGCCGGAAAAGTTTTCAGAGGGCTGTGTGTGGTATCAAAATGGAGGTACATTCAATTGAATGCGAAAAAATCTGAGTCTGCTCAAATCCGACGTTTGGTTTGCCGGTAAACATGTTTTGAACAACCCCTTGCGCATAGGGGTGTCGGAAAACTCACGATTTTTTTTAAAAAAGTCTTCAAAGGGTCGTGTGTGGTATCAAAATGAAGGTACATTCAATCGATTGCGAGAAATTCAAACCTCAGCCCGATCCGATGTATGGTTCTCCGGCAAACATGTTTTGAACCAACACCTGCAGATCGGGTGTCGGAAATTTTACGATTTTCTTTGGAAAAGTGTTCACAAGGCCGTGTGGGTATCAAAATGGGGGTACATTCAATTGAATGCAAAAAATTCTGAGTTTGGCCCAATCCGATGGATGGTTCTCCGGCAAACATGTTTTGAACAACCCCCTGCGGATCGGGTGTCGGAAAATTTATGTTTTTTCCTGGAAAAGTTTCAACGGGGCCGTGTGTGGTATCGGAATGAAGGTACATTCAATTGATTGCGAAGAATTCTCTCCCAGTTCCGATCCGATGTGTGGTTCTCCAGAAAAAAAATCGCGAACACCAACCCGTGCTGAGGGGTGTCGGAAAATTCGCGATTTTCCCTGGAAAATTTTCCACAGGGTCGTGTAAGGTATCGACATGAAGGTACATTCATCAGATTGCGGAAAATCCTTCTTCCGTCTCGATCCAATGTCTGGTTCTCCGTAAACAAATTCTTGAATACCCTCTCGGAAAATTTATGATTTTCTTTGGAAATTTTTTTGGTCAACCGTGAGTAGCATTAAAATGCTCACGTGATCGCTAGCTTCCGAAAATCGAACAATCAGCCCGATCGCATCGTGGGTTCTCGAGCAATCGCCGATCGAAGATTGTCGATTTTTTTTGTCGGACGGGTACTAGTACGGGGAAAAAACCAAAATTTGAAAAAAAGTCAAACTCTTTGCCGAAGCCGTGTGCGGTATCAAAATGGAGGTACATAATATCTGTTGCCAAAAATGTCGATTTTAGCCCGATCCGATGTCTGGTTCTCCGTAAAAAAATCTTGAAAATTAAGGCAAATTTGCAATTTTCTTTGGAATAGTTCTTACACAGCCGTAAGTGGTATCAAATTGAAGATAATCGAAATTGATGACGTACAATTCTGATTTCAGCCCGATCCGATGTATGGTTCTCCGGCAAACATGTTTTGAACAAACCCCTACAGATCGGGTGTCGGAAAATTTATGATTTCCCTGGAAAAGTCATTGACAGGGTCGTGTGTGGTATCAAAATGGAGGTACATTCAATTGAATGCAAAACAATCCAAGTTTGGCCAAATCCGATGTTTGGTTTGCCGGCAACAGGTTTTGACCACTCCCTCGTGCTAGAGGGGTGTCGGAAAATTCGCGATTTTTCCCGGAAAAGTTTTCAGAGGGCTGTGTGTGGTATCAAAATGGATGAACATTCAATTGAATGCGAAAAAAAATCTAAGTCCGGCCAAATTCGACGTTTGGTTTGCCGGTAAACATGTTTTGAACAACCCCTTGCGCATAGGGGTGTCGGAAAACTCACGATTTTTCTTGGAAAAGTCTTCAGAGGGTCGTGTGTGGTATCAAAATGAAGGTACATTCAATCGATTGCGGAAAATTCAAACCTCAGCCCGATCCGAAGTATGGTTCTCCGGCAAACATGTTTTGAACCAACACCTGCAGATCGGGTGTCGGAAATTTTACGATTTTATTCGGAAAAGTGTTCACAGGGCCGTGTGTGGTATCAAAATGAAGGTACATTCAATTGAATGCGAAAATTTCTGAGTTTGGCCCAATCCGATGGATGGTTCTCCGGCAAACATGTTTTGAACAACCCCCTGCGGATCGGGTGTCGGAAAATTTATGTTTTTTCCTGGAAAAGTTTCAACGGGGCCGTGTGTGGTATCAAAATGAAGGTACATTCAATTGATTGCGAAAAATTCTCATTCCGTTCCGATCCGATGTGTGGTTCTCCAGAAAAAAAATCGCGAACACCAACCCGTGCTGAGGGGTGTCGGAAAATTCGCGATTTTCCCTGGAAAATTTTCCACAGGGTCGTGTAAGGTATCGACATGAAGGTACATCGATCAGATTGCGGAAAATCCCTATTTAGTCACGATCCAATGTCTGGTTCTCCGTAAACAAATTCTTGAATACCCTCTCGGAAAATTCATGATTTTCTTTGGAAATTTTTTTCGGTCAACCGTGAGTAGCATTAAAATGCTCACGTGATCGCTAGCTTCCCGAAAATCGAACAATCAGCCCGATCGCATCGTGGGTTCTCGAGCAATCGCCGATCGAAGATTGTCGATTTTTTTTTGTCGGACGGGTACTAGTACGGGGAAAAAACCGAAATTTGAAAAAAAAGTCAAACTCTTTTGCCGAAGCCGTGTGCGGTAACAAAATGGAGGTACATGATATCTGTTGCCAAAAATGTCGATTTTGGCCCGATCCGATGTCTGGTTCTCCGTTAAAAAATTCTTGAAAATGAAGGCAAATTTGCAATTTTTTTCGGAAAAGTTCTTACACAGCCGTAAGTGGTATCAAATTGAAGATAATCGAAATTGATGACGTACAATTCTGATTTAAGCCCGATCCGATGTATGGTTCTCCGGCAAACATGTTTTGAACAAACCCCTACAGATCGGGTGTCGGAAAATTTATGATTTCCCCTGGAAAAGTCATGACAGGGTCGTGTGTGGTATCAAAATGGAGGTACATTCAATTGAATGCAAAACAATCCAAGTTTGGCCAAATCCGATGTTTGGTTTGCCGGCAACAGGTTTTGACCACCCCCTCGTGTAGAGGGGTGTCGGAAAATTTGTGATTTTTGCCGGAAAAGTTTTCAGAGGGCTGTGTGTGGTATCAAAATGAAGGTACATTCAATTGAATGCGAAAAAATCTGAGTCTGCCCAAATCCGACGTTTGGTTTGCCGGTAAACATGTTTTGAACAACCCCTTGCACATAGGGGTGTCGGAAAACTCACGATTTTTTTTGGAAAAGTCTCCGAAGGGTCGTGTGTGGTATCAAAATGAAGGTACATTCAATCGATTGCGAAAAATTTAAACCTCAGTCCGATCCGGAGTATGGTTCTCCGGCAAACATGTTTTGAACCAACACCTGCAGATCGGGTGTCGGAAATTTTACGATTTTCTTTGGAAAAGTGTTCACAAGGCCGTGTGGGTATCAAAATGAACGTACATTCAATGGGATGCAAAAAATTCTGAGTTTGGCCCAATCCGATGGATGGTTCTCCGGCAAACATGTTTTGAACAACCCCCTGTGGATCGGGTGTCGGAAAATGTATGTTTTTTCCTGGGAAAGTTTCAACGGGGCCGTGTGTGGTATCAAAATGAAGGTACATTTAATTGATTGTGGAAAATTCTCTTTCCGTTCCGATCCGATGTGTGGTTCTCCAGAGAAAAAAAGCGAACACCAACCCGTGCTGAGGGGTGTCGGAAAATTCGCGATTTTCCCTGGAAAATTTTCCACAGGGTCGTGTAAGGTATCGACATGAAGGTACATCGATCAGATTGCGGAAAATTCTCATTTAGTCACGATCCAATGTCTGGTTCTCCGTAAACAAATTCTTGAATACCCTCTCGGAAAATTCATGATTTTCTCTGTAAATTTTTTTGTTCAACCGTGAGTAGCATTAAAATTCTCACGTGATCGCTAGCTTCCCGAAAATCGAACAATCAGCCCGATCGCATCGTGAGTTCTCGAGCAATCGCCGATCGAAGATTGTCGATTTTTTTTGTCGGACGGGTACGGGGAAAAAACCAAAATTTGAAAAAAAGTCAAACTCTCTTGCCGAAGCCGTGTGCGGTATCAAAATGGAGGTAGATAATATCTGTTGCCAAAAATGTCGATTTTAGCCCGATCCGATGTCTGGTTCTCCGTGAAAAAATTCTTGAAAATGAAGGCAAATTTGCAATTTTCTTTGGAAAAGTTCTTACACAGCCGTGAGTGGTATCAAATTTAAGATAATCGAAATTGATGACGTACAGTTCTGATTTCAGCCCGATCCGATGTATGGTTCTCCGGCAAACATGTTTTGAACAAACCCCTACAGATCGGGTGTCGGAAAATTCATGATTTCCCCTGGAAAAGTTTTGACAGGGTCGTGTGTGGTATCAAAATGGAGGTACATTCAATTGAATGCAAAACAATTCAAGTTTGGCCAAATTTGATGTTTGGTTTGCCGGCAACAGGTTTTGAACACCAACCCGTGCTGAGGGGTGTCGGAAAATTCGCGATTTTTCCCGGAAAAGTTTTCAGAGGGCTGTGTGTGGTATCAAAATGTAGGTACATTCAATTGAATGTGAAAAAATCTAAGTCTGACCAAATCCGATGTTTGATTTGCCGGTAAACATGTTTTGAACAACTCCTTGCGCATAGGGGTGTCGGAAAACTTACGATTTTTTTTGGAAAAGTCTTCAGAGGGTCGTGTGTGGTATCAAAATGAAGGTACATTCAATCGATTGCTGAAAATTCAAACCTCAGCCTGAATCGATGTATGGTTCACCGGCCATCATGTTTTGAACCAACACCTGCAGATCGGGTGTCGGAAATTTTACGATTTTCTTTGGAAAAGTTTTCACAAGGCCGTGTGTGGTATCAAAATGAAGGTACATTCAATTGAATGCAAAAAATTCTGAGTTCGGCCCAATCCGATGGATGGTTCAAAACATGTTTTGAACAACCCCCTGCAGATCGGGTGTCGGAAAATTTATTGTTTTTCCTGGAAAAGTTTCAACGGGGCCGTGTGTGGTATCAAAATTAAGGTACATTCAATTGATTGCGGAAAATTCTCTTTCCGTTCCGATCCGATGTGTGGCTCTCCAGAAAAAAAATCGCGAACACCAACCCGTGCTGAGGGGTGTCGGAAAATTCGCGATTTTCCCTGGAAAATTTTCCACAGGGTCGTGTAAGGTATCGTTATGAAGGTACATTCATCAGATTGCGGAAAATCCTTATTCCGTCTCGATCCGATGTCTGGTTCTCCGTAAACAAATTCTTGAATACCCTCTCGGAAAATTTATGATTTTCTTTGGAAATTTTTTTGGTCGACCGTGAGTAGCATTAAAATGCTCACGTGATCGCTAGCTTTCCGAAAATCGAACAATCAGCCCGATCGCATCGTGGGTTCTCGAGCAATCGCCGATCGAAGATTGTCGATTTTTTTTTGTCGGACGGGTACTAGTACGGGGAAAAAACCAAAATATGAAAAAAAGTCAAACTCTTTTGCCGAAGCCGTGTGCGGTATCAAAATGAATGTACATGATATCTGTTGCCGAAAATGTCGATTTTAGCCCGATCCGATGTCTGGTTCTCCGTAAAAAAAAACTTGAAAATGGAGGCAAATTTGCAATTTTCTTTGGAAAAGTTTTTACAAAGCCGTGAAGGGTATCAAATCGAAGATAATCGAAATTGATGACGTACAGTTTTAATTTCAGCCCGATCCGAAGTATGGTTCTCCGGCAAACATGTTTTGAACAAACCCCTACAGATCGGGTGTCGGAAAATTTAGGATTTTCCCTGGAAAAGTTTTGACAGGGTCGTGTGTGGTATCAAAATGGAGGTACAGTCAATTGAATGCAAAACAATCCGAGTTTGGCCGAATCTAATGTTTGGTTTGCCGGCAACAGGTTTTAAACACCCTCCCGTGCAGAGGGGTGTCGGAAAATTTGCGATTTTTCCCGGAAAAGTTTTCGGAGGACTGTGTGTGGTATCAAAATGGAGGTACATTCAATTGAATGCGAAAAAATTAAAGTCTGGCCAAATCCGACGTTTGGTTTGCCGGTAAACATGTTTTGAACAACCCCTTGCGCATAGGGTTGTCGGAAAACTCACGATTTTTTTCGGAAAAGTCTTCAGAGGGTCGTGTGTGGTATCAAAATGAAGGTACATTCAATCGATTGCGGAAAATTCAAACCTCAGCCCGATCCGATGTATGGTTCTCCGGCAAACATGTTTTGAACCAACACCTGCAGATCGGGTGTCGGAAATTTTACGATTTTCTTTGGAAAAGTGTTCACAAGGCCGTGTGTGGTATCAAAATGGAGGTACATTCAATTGAATGCAAAAAATTCTGAGTTTGGCCCAATCCGATGGATGGTTCTCCGGCAAACATGTTTTGAACAACCCCCTGTGGATCGGGTGTCGGAAAATGTATGTTTTTTCCTGGGAAAGTTTCAACGGGGCCGTGTGTGGTATCAAAATGAAGGTACATTTAATTGATTGTGGAAAATTCTCTTTCCGTTCCGATCCGATGTGTGGTTCTCCAGAAAAAAAAAGCGAACACCAACCCGTGCTGAGGGGTGTCGGAAAATTCGCGATTTTTCCTGGAAAATTTTCCACAGGGTTGTGTAAGGTATCGACATGAAGGAACATTCATCAGATTGCGGAAAATCCTCATTCAGTCTCGATCCAATGTCTGGTTCTCCGTAAACAAATTCTTGAATACCCCTCGGAAAATTTATTATTTTTTTTGGAATTTTTTTTGGTCGACTGTGAGTAGCATCAAAATGCTCACGTGATCGCTAGCTTTCCGAAAATCGAACAATCAGCCCGATCGCATCGTGGGTTCTCGAGCAATCGCCGATCGAAGATTGTCGAATTTTTTCTGTCGGACGGGTACTAGTACGGGGAAAAAACCAAAATTTGAAAAAAAGTCAAACTCTTTTGCCGGAGCCGTGTGCGGTTTTAAAAATGGAGGTACATAATATCTGTTGCCAAAAATGTCGATTTCAGCCCGATCCGATGTCTGGTTCTCCGTAAAAAAATCTTGAAAATTAAGGCAAATTTGCAATTTTCTTTGGAATAGTTCTTACACAGCCGTAAGTGGTATCAAATTGAAGATAATCGAAATTGATGACGTACAATTCTGATTTCAGCCCGATCCGATGTATGGTTCTCCGGCAAACATGTTTTGAACAAACCCCTACAGATCGGGTGTCGGAAAATTTATGATTTCCCCTGGAAAAGTCATGACAGGGTCGTGTGTGGTATCAAAATGGAGGTACATTCAATTGAATGCAAAACAATCCAAGTTTGGCCAAATCCGATGTTTGGTTTGCCGGCAACAGGTTTTGACCACTCCCTCGTGTAGAGGGGTGTCGGAAAATTTGCGATTTTTCCCGGAAAAGTTTTCAGAGGGCTGTGTGTGGTATCAAAATGGAGGAACATTCAATTGAATGCGAAAAAATCCAAGTCTGGCCAAATCCGACGTTTGGTTTGCCGGTAAACATGTTTTGAACAACCCCTTGCACATAGGGGTGTCGGAAAACTCACGATTTTTCTTGAAAAAGTCTCCGAAGGGTCGTGTGTGGTATTAAAATGAAGGTACATTCAATCGATTGCGAAAAATTCAAACCTCAGCCCGATCCGAAGTATGGTTCTCCGGCAAACATGTTTTGAACCAACACCTGCAGATCGGGTGTCGGAAATTTTACGATTTTCTTTGGAAAAGTGTTCACAAGGCCGTGTGTGGTATCAAAATGGAGGTACATTCAATTGAATGCAAAAAATTCTGAGTTTGGCCCAATCCGATGGATGGTTCTCCGGTAAACATGTTTTGAACAACCCCCTGTGGATCGGGTGTCGGAAAATTCATGTTTTTCCCTGAAAAAGTTTCAACGGGGCCGTGTGTGGTATCAAAATGAAGGTACATTCAATTGATTGCGAAAAATGTCATTTCCGTTCCGATCCGATGTGTGGTTCTCCAGAAAAATCTCGCGAACACCAACCCGTGCTGAGGGGTGTCGGAAAATTCGCGATTTTCCCTGGAAAATGTTCCACAGAGTCGTGTAAGGTATCGACATGAAGGTACATCGATCAGATTGCGGAAAATCCTTATTTAGTAACGATCCAATGTCTGGTTCTCCGTAAACAAATTCTTGAATACCCTCTCGGAAAATTCATGATTTTCTTTGTAAATTCTTTTGTTCAACCGTGAGTAGCATTAAAATGCTCACGTGATCGCTAGCTTCCCGAAAATCGAACAATCAGCCCGATCGCATCGTGGGTTCTCGAGCAATCGCCGATCGAAGATTGTCGATTTTTTTTTGTCGGACGGGTACTAGTACGGTGGAAAAACCAAAATTTGAAAAAAAGTCAAACTCTTCTGCCGAAGCCGTGTGCGGTATCAAAATGGAGGTACATAATATCTGTTGCCAAAAATGTCGATTTTAGCCCGATCCGATGTCTGGTTCTCCGTAAAAAAAATCTTGAAAATGAAGGCAAATTTGCAATTTTCTTTGGAATAGTTCTTACACAGCCGTAAGTGGTATCAAATTTAAGATAATCGAAATTGATGACGTACAATTCTGATTTCAGTCCGATCCGATGTATGGTTCTCCGGCAAACATGTTTTGAACAAACCCCTGCAGATCGGGTGTCGGAAAATTTATGATTTCCCCTGGAAAAGTTATGACAGGGTCGTGTGTGGTATCGAAATGGAGGTACATTCAATTGAATGCAAAACAATCCAAGTTTGGCCAAATCCGATGTTTGGTTTGCCGGCAACAGGTTTTGACCACCCCCTCGTGTAGAGGGGTGTCGGAAAATTTGCGATTTTTGCCGGAAAAGTTTTCAGAGGGCTGTGTGTGGTATCAAAATGGAGGTACATTCAATTGAATGCGAAAAAATCTGAGTCTGCTCAAATCCGACGTTTGGTTTGCCGGTAAACATGTTTTGAACAACCCCTTGCACATAGGGGTGTCGGAAAACTCACGATTTTTTTTGGAAAAGTCTCCGAAGGGTCGTGTGTGGTATCAAAATGAAGGTACATTCAATCGATTGCGAAAAATTTAAACCTCAGCCCGATCCGAAGTATGGTTCTCCGGCAAACATGTTTTGAACCAACACCTGCAGATCGGGTGTCGGAAATTTTACGATTTTCTTTGGAAAAGTGTTCACAAGGCCGTGTGTGGTATCAAAATGGAGGTACATTCAATTGAATGCAAAAAATTCTGAGTTTGGCCCAATCCGATGGATGGTTCTCCGGCAAACATGTTTTGAACAACCCCCTGTGGATCGGGTGTCGGAAAATGTATGTTTTTTCCTGGGAAAGTTTCAACGGGGCCGTGTGTGGTATCAAAATGAAGGTACATTTAATTGATTGTGGAAAATTCTCTTTCCGTTCCGATCCGATGTGTGGTTCTCCAGAAAAAAAAAAGCGAACACCAACCCGTGCTGAGGGGTGTCGGAAAATTCGCGATTTTTCCTGGAAAATTTTCCACAGGGTTGTGTAAGGTATCGACATGAAGGAACATTCATCAGATTGCGGAAAATCCTCATTCAGTCTCGATCCAATGTCTGGTTCTCCGTAAACAAATTCTTGAATACCCTCTCGGAAAATTTATTATTTTTTTTGGAAATTTTTTTGGTCGACCGTGAGTAGCATCAAAATGCTCACGTGATCGCAGGCTTCCCGAAAATCGAACAATCAGCCCGATCGCATCGTGGGTTCTCGAGCAATCGCCGATCGAAGATTGTCGAATTTTTTTTGTCGGACGGGTACTAGTACGGGGAAAAAACCAAAATTTGAAAAAAAGTCAAACTCTTTTGCCGGAGCCGTGTGCGGTATCAAAATGGAGGTACATAATATCTGTTGCCAAAAATGTCGATTTTAGCCCGATCCGATGTCTGGTTCTCCGTGAAAAAATCTTGAAAATTAAGGCAAATTTGCAATTTTCTTTGGAATAGTTCTTACACAGCCGTAAGTGGTATCAAATTGAAGATAATCGAAATTGATGACGTACAGTTCTGATTTCAGCCCGATCCGATGTATGGTTCTCCGGCAAACATGTTTTGAACAAACCCCTACAGATCGGGTGTCGGAAAATTTATGATTTCCCCTGGAAAAGTCATGACAGGGTCGTGTGTGGTATCAAAATGGAGGTACATTCAATTGAATGCAAAACAATCCAAGTTTGGCCAAATCCGATGTTTGGTTTGCCGGCAACAGGTTTTGAACACCCTCCCGTGCAGAGGGGTGTCGGAAAATTTGCGATTTTTCCCGGAAAAGTTTTCAGAGGGCTGTGTGTGGTATCAAAATGGATGAACATTCAATTGAATGCGAAAAAATTCAAGTCCGGCCAAATCCGACGTTTGGTTTGCCGGTAAACATGTTTTGAACAACCCCTTGCACATAGGGGTGTCGGAAAACTCACGATTTTTTCTTGAAAAAGTCTCAGAAGGGTCGTGTGTGGTATAAAATGAAGGTACATTCAATCGATTGCTGAAAATTCAAACCTCAGCCCGATCCGAAGTATGGTTCTCCGGCAAACATGTTTTGAACCAACACCTGCAGATCGGGTGTCGGAAATTTTACGATTTTCTTTGGAAAAGTGTTCACAAGGCCGTGTGTGGTATCAAAATGAGGTACATTCAATTGAATGCAAAAAATTCTGAGTTTGGCCCAATCCGATGGATGGTTCTCCGGCAAACATGTTTTGAACAACCCCCTGCTGGATCGGGTGTCGGAAAATTTATGTTTTTTCCCTGGAAAAGTTTCAACGGGGCCGTGTGTGGTATCAAAATGAAGGTACATTCAATTGATTGCGAAAAATTCTCATTTCCGTTCCGATCCGATGTGTGGTTCTCCAGAAAAAAAAAGCGAACACCAACCCGTGCTGAGGGGTGTCGGAAAATTCGCGATTTTCCCTGGAAAATTTTCCACAGGGTCGTGTAAGGTATCGACATGAAGGTACATCGATCAGATTGCGGAAAATCCCTATTTAGTCACGATCCAATGTCTGGTTCTCCGTAAACAAATTCTTGAATACCCTCTCGGAAAATTCATGATTTTCTTTGGAAATTTTTTTCGGTCAACCGTGAGTAGCATTAAAATGCTCACGTGATCGCTAGCTTCCCGAAAATCGAACAATCAGCCCGATCGCATCGTGGGTTCTCGAGCAATCGCCGATCGAAGATTGTCGATTTTTTTTTGTCGGACGGGTACTAGTACGGGGAAAAAACCGAAATTTGAAAAAAAGTCAAACTCTTTTGCCGAAGCCGTGTGCGGTATCAAAATGGAGGTACATGATATCTGTTGCCAAAAATGTCGATTTTAGCCCGATCCGATGTCTGGTTCTCCGTGAAAAAATTCTTGAAAATGAAGGCAAATTTGCAATTTTCTTTGAAAAAGTTCTTACACAGCCGTAAGTGGTATCAAATTGAAGATAATCGAAATTGATGACGTACAGTTTTGATTTTAGCCCGATCCGATGTATGGTTCTCCGGCAAACATGTTTTGAACAAACCCCTACAGATCGGGTGTCGGAAAATTTATGATTTCCCCTGGAAAAGTTTTGACAGGGTCGTGTGTGGTATCAAAATGGAGGTACATTCAATTGAATGCAAAACAATCCAAGTTTGGCCAAATCCGATGTTTGGTTTGCCGGCAACAGGTTTTGAACATCTCCCGTGCAGAGGGGTGTCGGAAAATTTGCGATTTTTCCCGGGAAAGTTTTCAGAGGGCTGTGTGTGGTATCAAAATGAAGGTACATTCAATTGAATGCGAAAAAATCTGAGTCTGACCGAATCCGACGTTTGGTTTGCCGGTAAACATGTTTTGAACAACCCCTTGCGCATAGGGGTGTCGGAAAACTCACGATTTTTTTTGGAAAAGTCTTCAGAGGGTCGTGTGTGGTATCAAAATGAAGGTACATTCAATCGATTGCGAAAATTTAAACCTCAGCCCGATCCGAGTATGGTTCTCCGGCAAACATGTTTTGAACCAACACCTGCAGATCGGGTGTCGGAAATTTTACGATTTTCTTTGGAAAAGTGTTCACAAGGCCGTGTGTGGTATCAAAATGAAGGTACATTCAATTGGATGCAAAAAATTCTGAGTTTGGCCCAATCCGATGGATGGTTCTCCGGCAAACATGTTTTGAACAACCCCCTGCGGATCGGGTGTCGGAAAATTCATGTTTTTTCCTGGAAAAGTTTCAACGGGGCCGTGTGTGGTATCAAAATGAAGGTACATTCAATTGATTGCGAAAAATTCTCTTCCCGTTCCGATCCGATGTGTGGCTCTCCAGAAAAAAATCGCGAACACCAACCCGTGCTGAGGGGTGTCGGAAAATCCGCGATTTTCCCTGGAAAATTTTCCACAGGGTTGTATGAGGTATCGACATGAAGGTACATTCATCAGATTGCGGAAAATCCTTCTTCCGTCTCGATCCAATGTCTGGTTCTCCGTAAACAAATTCTTGAATACCCTCTCGGAAAATTTATGATTTTCTTTGGAAATTTTTTTGGTCAACCGTGAGTAGCATTAAAATGCTCACGTGATCGCTAGCTTTCCGAAAATCGAACAATCAGCCCGATCGCATCGTGGGTTCTCGAGCAATCGCCGATCGAAGATTGTCGATTTTTCTTTGTCGGACGGGTACTAGTACGGGGAAAAAACCGAAATTTGAAAAAAAGTCAAACTCTCTTGCCGAAGCCGTGTGCGGTATCAAAATGGAGGTAGATAATATCTGTTGCCAAAAATGTCGATTTTAGCCCGATCCGATGTCTGGTTCTCCGTGAAAAAATTCTTGAAAATGAAGGCAAATTTGCAATTTTCTCTGGAAAAGTTCTTACACAGCCGTGAGTGGTATCAAATTTAAGATAATCGAAATTGATGACGTACAGTTCTGATTTCAGCCCGATCCGATGTATGGTTCTCCGGCAAACATGTTTTGAACAAACCCCTACAGATCGGGTGTCGGAAAATTCATGATTTCCCCTGGAAAAGTTTTGACAGGGTCGTGTGTGGTATCAAAATGGAGGTACATTCAATTGAATGCGAAAAAATCTGAGTCTGCCCAAATCCGACGTTTGGTTTGCCGGTAAACATGTTTTGAACAACCCCTTGCGCATAGGGGTGTCGGAAAACTCACGATTTTTTCCGGAAAAGTCTTCAAAGGGTCGTGTGTGGTATCAAAATGAAGGTACATTCAATCGATTGCGGAAAATTCAAACCTTAGCCCGATCCGATGTATGGTTCTCCGGCAAACATGTTTTGAACCAACACCTGCAGATCGGGTGTCGGAAATTTTACGATTTTCTTTGGAAAAGTGTTCACAAGGCCGTGTGTGGTATTTAAATCAAGGTACATTCAATCGATTGCGGAAAATCCAAACTTTAGCCCGATCCGATGTATGGTTCTCCGGCAAACATGTTTTGAACCAACACCTGCAGATCGGGTGTCGGAAATTTTACGATTTTCTTTGGAAAAGTGTTCACAAGGCCGTGTGTGGTATCAAAATGAAGGTACATTCAATTGAATGCAAAAAATTCTGAGTTCGGCCCAATCCGATGGATGGTTCAAAACATGTTTTGAACAACCCCCTGCAGATCGGGTGTCGGAAAATTTATGTTTTTTTCTGGAAAAGTTTCAACGGGGCCGTGTGTAGTATCAAAATGAAGGTACATTCAATTGATTGCGAAAAATTCTCATTTCGTTACGATCTGATGTGTGGTTCTCCAGAAAAAAATTCGCGAACACCACCCAGTGCTGAGGGGTGTCGGAAAATTCGCGATTTTCCCTGGAAAATTTTCCACAGGGTCGTGTAAGGTATCGACATGAAGGTACATTCATCAGATTGCGGAAAATCCTCATTCCGTCTAGATCCGATGTCTGTCTCTCCGTTAAAAAATTCTTGAATACACTCTCGGAAAATTTATGATTTTCTTTGGAAATACTTTTGGAAAATTGTGAGTAGCATCAAAATGCTCACGTGATCGCTAGCTTTCCGAAAATCGAACAATCAGCCCGATCGCATCGTGGGTTCTCGAGCAATCGCCGATCAAAGATTGTCGATTTTTTTTTGTCGGACGGGTACTAGTACGGGGAAAAAAACAAATTTTGAAAAAAAGTCAAACTCTTCCGCCGAAGCCATGTGCGGTATCAAAATGGAGGTACATAATATCTGTTGCCAAAAATTTTATTCAGCTGATTTTAGCTCGATCCGATGTCTGGTTCTCTGTAGAAAAATTCTTGAAAATGAAGGTTAAATTTGCAATTCTCTTTGGAAATTTTTTTACACAGCCATGAGTGGTATCAAATTCGAAATAATCGAAATTGATGACGTACAGTTCTGATTTCTGCCCGATTCAATGTTTGGTTCTCCGCCAAACGATTTTTGAACAATCCCCCGCAGATCGCGTGTGGGAAATTCAAGATTTTCTTTGAAAAATTTTTGTCGAAGCCGTGTGTGGTATCAAAATGAAGGTTCGTTCGATTGATTGCATTAAATCTTCGTTTCGGCCCGATCTAATGATTGGTTCGCCGACAATCGTCGTTCGAAGTTTCATAAATGATTGTGATTTGAGAATATTTGAGGTACGTTCAATCATAAAAACTTATTCAATATATCTAGATTCGTCGTTATGAAATTCATCAAAACAACCAAGTTGAGAATATAGAGTGTAGAAAAATAAATTTCGTCAATTTAGCCGCCTAAATGTAACCATCGTTCTGACACGAACACACTTTATGTATAAGTATCTTTATACGGGATGCATAAAACCCGAAAGACAATTTAATTAACTCGATCTAAATTTAGAAAGTAATTTCAAAACGAACGCTCGCACCGATTAATTCAATGCGAACTCTGGGTAATGAAAACACAAGCACAATTAACTTCGCAAGCGCAGGTTTTATCTGAAGAAAAACTCACTTCCTTTTTTTTCCGACGTCTTCCGTATTGAAGACGGTGAAATGTGATTCTAGAAGAGTGGAATACCAATTTTTCGTCGTTATATTCAGATCGATTCTGAATTGAATATTCTTATTTGTAACGATTATCAGAATTACCCTAGGTATCTTTTGCCAGAACCACGATCGCGAAAATATATTTAATCATATTCCGCGTGAACACATTCGGAAAATAGAATGTATATCACATAATAACATATTATATAACAACACCAGTAATCTTCCGATAGAAAGAAATTGAAAATTGACCCACCGATACATCAATTTGGAATCATTTATTATGTGTTCTAGATGTTGTGTTGAACTGAGTGAGTAGAAGTTATCAAAATTGTTCAAATTGTGCACAACGACCCTATCTACAGACAGTTTATGACGGTTCGAATCATTGATTAGATTGCAAGAACGAAGTTCAAACCCCGGCCTACTTTAGACGCCGTCTAAGTACAAAATAGCATTGCTATTTTGTACCTAGGCAATGCTACTTTGTACCTAGATGGTGTCTAAAGTAGACCGGGGTCTGAACTTCGTTCTTGCAATCCACCCTTCGAGTGACAATGAAACGTTGAAGCTATAAAGATGCAAAAACCCCGTACAAAAACCATGCCTTACGCGGGATTCGAGCCCACGCCCGAACTATAATTAGTTATGGCAGTAACATTAGGATATACGCATAATATATGGAATATTAGTCATAAGTATATTGGACAGCATAATTGCGTATTCTGAGCTGCCAAAGCAGGATTTACATGACGCAGAATCTGTTAAGCGGATCCGCGAGTGGAAATACACATATGAGACATGTTACTGTGACTGGAAACTCTCCTGATTACATTAACCAATCACAGTCCTAGCCTCTTGAAGCTAGCTCGCACTAGCACGAAATCTATTAGGTAATGGGTCCTAGAGCTCTACTTGTACATAGCTTCCCTTGTCTGTGCTTGTACGGATCCACAAATAGTCGAGTTTCAAATCAAAATCGAGTAGACAATGTTTCTGTTTACCGACTTTCCATTGACATCGTAGTCGCCTACTTTGACTTTGACTTCTCTGTGTTTTCTGAGTGAAAATGGTGTATAATATTCGGATATAATACCTCTAGGTATCACTTATTTAGAGTCCCCATAAAAATACGCTTCGCATCGCTCGCGAACGCGGATCCGCTCACATTCCGCTCATGTAAAGCCTGCTTCAGAGTTAATCGTCAGGGCAGCTGCCAAGAGGCTTGTTAAAGGCATACTTACATATACGTCCAGTCTCCTTGAATAATTGATCGATACGTCATAATTGCTCCACCGCGCGTCAACCGACCTAACAGCAACAGGCTGTTAGGAGTTGATGTGACGTCACTTTTCACAAGTGTGAGGAGTTGTTACTTGTAGTGGCTTACCTGTGAAGAAAACAACATGTTCAATTAGTTTATTTGAATACTGAAGATGTGTTACGTTATTTTCATTGACGTCGTCAGGATGGGCGTTTGGACACGCTTTTGAAACGAATGAGTAAAAACTTCTCAATAATTTGGAATACAATCAGGAATATGAGAATTGTGGTTACGATGCAGAAACACAGAGTAGAAACGCGAGAAACAAAGAGAGAGAGAGAGACAGTATGAATTGAATGTTGAAATATTGTCAATCTTCATTTGTACCCACACTCTGTTAACCAGGTGGAATTGATACGTGTATGTGTTGTTACTTGTTAGGTTTCTTTGGATACGAAACCGGCACCTCCATCTAGATTCTTAAAACAACCCATCAAGAAAGATGACTCAGTCAATATGATCAATATGATTAATAACGAATGAACATATATATATATATATATATATATATATATATATATATATATATATATATATATATAAATATATATATGGACTACATATATGGTGGATATTTTTCAGTGATAATAATATCCATCCTATCAACATCACGTGCTGTACGTTTCAACAGAAAGCCGTGTACTTATATATATATATATATATATATATATATATATATATATATATATATATATATATATCGTCGCCAAACCACGTCGAAACGTCGAGACGTCGAAACGTCGAGACGTCGAGACGTCGAAAGTATGTGGTTGAACCATTGAAATTAATTTTTAATGAGCTCTTGGAGCACCGGCTTATTTTCTAATGAGTTGTCTTCAAGAACTCGTCTCTGATATCTTATGATTGGGCCAACAAATGTTAAAGGCCCATCACTCGATAGTTGACAAGTTGCTCTTGTGCCCCTATGTCCATTCATCTCTTGAATGTCCTATTTATATCTCATTTTATATTTTTTCAGATTTATGACCGGTTTCCAACTGTCCGATAAACAAATCACCCTCATTAATATCAGGGTTTCTTTTCTCAATCCGCACAGCTTATCTGGAAATACGAGGTAAATTATGATCGATGGAAGCTATAAACTTGGTATTCACGAAGTCGATGAAGTGGTGATTTTCTAAACTGTGGAGTTCGAGTTGCTGGGTTACACAAGGCTGGGTTACACAAGGTTAAACTCCTGAAGATGGTAGAATTTTCTCAACCGAAGAGTCTCGAAAACCAAGGCTCTTTTTTCTGAGCCACCACCTGTTTTGTGAATCGCAATTTTCCACAAAATCATAAAACGACACACAAATATATGTCTATATATATATATCTTTCATACGAATGTTTCGATTCATGTATGAACATATGTATAAACATAATATATTAAGATATAAGATGAAAAATTACAACTTTTCGAACACTTGGTAATTATCATGTGCTATTCTCTCACGCAAACCAGCGGGTGAAATAGAACGTTTAGTCAGGTGATATTCAGACAAGTGTTTCATTTCCTTTAAATGAAGAAGATGTTCGAAGATAAATGTTCTAAAGACAGACTGGCTGAGTGGGTTGGTTTAAGTGATTAGATCACGTGCATGAAATCAGGCCGAAAACTTGGTCGTCGAGGACTATTCGATACGAAACTGTCGGGATGACTCGATGAACAAGTGGAACGATCAGTCAAATATGTGTTGAGGGAATCGGCATATATGTATAAACGGTCCTGACAGTTGTGAAATCAGTAGATTTGATGTCGGAGAGTCAGGGAGAAATGGACATAAGGGCCAGGGGACTTGGTTGAAATCGGCATGACTGAGTTATATTATGAAACACACACAAGTCAGGGCAAAACGTGCATAAGTACTTGGTTAGGACTTGGTTGAAATCGGCATGACCAAGTTATATTATGAAACAAGTCGGGAGGGGGCAGAACGTGCTTAAGGGCCAGTGGCTTCGTTGAAATCGGCACGACTAAGTTATATATATATAAAACACACATAAGTCGAGGCAAAACGGACTCAAGGGCCAGGGGACAATGGGCTTGGTTGAAATCGGCATGACTAAGTTATATATAAAGCTAAACACACACACATACACATACACTGTTACATACTTCGCATTGATTTGCTGTCGACCACCTGAAGCCATTTTAAAGAGCGCTCTTCTTCAACGTTAAGGGGGTGAAATGGGGGGCCAGAGGGAGGGGTGAGGCAGGGGGGGTGGAGCAGGGGGGCTTGACGAGGACGGGGGTGAAGGGTTGCAGCACGGCCCAATTACTTAGCCTCACCGCACAATATACACTCAATGAATAGCAATAGCCATTAATCATTGCGGATTCAACCAATCGGAAAAAAGTGATTTATAAAACTCTTAGGCCTATAATATGTCTATCACGCAAATACACGAACACGCTTTTGACGAGAATTGTGTGTGCAATTAATATGATTGACACTATTCGATGAATTCAATTGAATACGATTCCCCCCCCCCCCCCCCCCGCCCACCACCACTCCCTGTTTATCCCACTTCTATGGGGTGTGATTGAAGGCCTATTCAACGAAACAATGGCTTGTATCGAGAATATCCAGAATATGTGAATTTCAAATCAATTATATTATTGTAGTTTATATAATCACACAGCGAGTTAAAATGTCAATGTGTCAAAGTTAATAATGTAAACTGGACAGTGAAATTGAAATGAAATTCAAGTACACCTCTAACGATTTCATTAGCATGCTTTGTTCAAACAATACATCACTTGAAAATGGTGTTTGATGAATTATGTATATTTATTCGCGTCATCAGGTCGAAACAAACAGTTAGCTTTGAGGGATACAATTTGTTTTTCAATATTATGTTTATTATTGTAACGTCATATTAGTTCACCAACTTCAAACAGTGTACGACAAAATAATCAATGAGATATAAATGAATGATTTTCAAGTGAATTCAGAATCTTGAATGATATTTTTAGCAGGAATGTGTTTTTATATATATATATATATATATATATATATATATATATATATATATATATATATATATATATATATATATATTTATATATATAATTATATATGAATATAACCCAACATATTAAAAAAGCATTGCATTTTTTTGAATGATTTGAAAATTAATTGAATATTTCTCTGCAGTTACTTTCAGGGTTGAATTGAAATATTAATAATTCGATTGAAGCTCAGAAAATGTATTTCCTTCTCACTTGTAATGAATGAGATTGATCATTCATGATTATTGAATTGTTTAGTTAATTGTTCACACATTTCACAGGATTTCAACGTTTTGTTATGTAACCGTTTGAGAAGGATGTTGTAGACTATTGTCCACATTCAGTCGTCTCATCACACGTCAAACAGGTTGGCAATTAGATGTTGTTAAAAAAACACCTTGCATTCACTTGTTGCTATAAAAATCTGTCCAGAAGTGCAAATATTACGCAGAATCACGCTAACCAACTACCAACATGTTGTACGTTGTTCTATTGGCAGTGAGCTTCTTGGCGGTGGGGAACGCATTCGTAAGTTTTGTTTATAGTTACATTCACATGAAAATTATATTCACAATTTTGATGAATTTAAAGTTCACTGATTAATTGAGCTCGCATCAGGTTGAAATGAACTGTATTCACTGCGTCAGTTTTAAAGTCTGAATCTTTCCATAATCTTTCCACTCATCCAAGTCATAATCATTTCGAAAATTCACAAGAGAATGTGATATTTTGAATTTTTGATACAACGTGGTTAATTTGACCATCTCAAATACATTGAATGTTTTTTTTTTTTCATTTGATGGCTACTCGAAATTCCTTAGTTACGAAGACAGAACGGAGCAGTAGTTTTACATTTCTTGGAGAATTCACTAAAATTGAATGTCACATTATTTAAAGAGCATAAAACTATATTGGGGTTGATATGTTTCTCATTGACGGACTTTACATTTGTCCGCCTTTGTCAACTCACCTTCGCGGGCGCACGAGCAATCTGCACGCGCCAACTGTTTCCCATCGCCGCACTTTACAACTTCCTACATTTGTCCGCCTTTGTCAACTTACCTTCGCGGGCGCACGAGCAATCTGCGCCGGCCAACTGTTTCCCATTGCCGGACTTTACATTTGTCCGCTTCTGTCAAATTACCTTCGTGGGCGCACGAGCAATCTGCACCCGCCAACTGTTTCCCATCGCCGCACTTTACGACTTCCTACATTTGTCCGCCTTTCCCAAGTCACCTTCGCGGTCGCACAAGCAATCTGCGCGGGCCAACTGTTTCCCATTGCCGGACTTTTCATTTGTTCGCCTTTGTCAAATTACCTTCGGGGGCGCACGAGCAATCTGCGCCCGGCAACTGTTTCCCATTGCCGCACTTTACAACTTCCTACATTTGTCCGCCTTTCCCAAGTCACCTTCACGGTCGCACAAGCAATCTGCGCGCGCCAACTGTTTCCCATCGCCGCACTTTACAACTTTCTACATTTGTCCGCCTTTCCCAAGTCACCTTCCCGGTTGCACAAGCAATCTGCGCCCGCCAACTGTTTCCTATTGTCGGACTTTACATTTGTCCGCCTTTGTCAACTTACCTTCGCGCGCGCGCGAGCAATCTGCACGCGGCAACTGTTTCCCATCGCCGCACTTTACAACTTCCTACATTTGTCCGCCTTTCCCAAGTCACCTTCGCGGTTGCACAAGCAATCTGCACCCGCCAACTGTTTTCCATTGCCGGACTTTACATTTGTCCGCCTTTGTCAAATTACCTTCGCGGGCGCACGAGCAATCTGCGCCCGCCAACTGGTTTCACAAACTATAGTTCATGAACATGGAAAAAATAGTGAGCATGAATTTCTCTATTCTCATAAGCATACTCCTTTATTTGAAAATGAAGAAACATTTGCTCAAAATTGAAAATCCCTAATACTTATATAGTCATGTTTCATCAACGTTCATATAAATAATGTGAAATAATTTTCTCATTGTTCCTAATAGCTGTAGTCGCAATGAGATTGAAATATATGGAATTATATCGACGAAATATATTTTCGCATACGACAATTGGAGAAAATTTTCTCATATGCTCTGCTTCTTTCCAGAACCAAACCGAGCTCATGGGATTTGTAGAATTATGTTTCACAGTCGAAAAAACCAGTAAAGGTAGAGTACAGAATATTCTTTGATAATCACAACAAAAAAGGAAAAGAGCACGTCGTCAAAGATATTTGGGTTATTGAGAATGTCGTATCGTTTTCCTGGAAACACACACACACACACACTTATATATATATATATATATATATATATATATATATATAAATATAAATATATATATATATATATATATATATATATATATATATATATTTATATATATATATATATATATATATATATATATATATATATATATATATATATATATAGGCCTATATATATTTATATATATATGTATATATATATATATATATATATATATATATATATATATATATATATATATATGAAAATACAGGCAGTATCTTATAGAAGTGCACTTGGAGTGTATCAGTGAACAAGTATTTTTTCACTTTCCAGAGGAATGGCACAAAACAATTCAATCTCGAGGCGCGTCTACAGCCGATGGGAATGTTAAGGTGAACAATTTGTATTATAACTTGGTCGGAAGAACTGTTTACCCTTCAATAATTTCTTGTATTTTTCGCTGTATTAATAATCTCTCTAATATACCTATCAGTGAATAACTTGTATCGCCGGTACTGGAGACCGAACCAAAAAATAATAGATGAACAATCCCTAAAAAACGCAGATTCTGCTAATATCGATATACTCCAGGTCATCATTAGTATCCTGATTTCAATTTTATCTCAATTTCATCTCATTTACGTATCAGTTATTCAATTATGTTACATTATATTTTTCTATGTATTCTATATTGACTATTATCCTCTTCGCTATGTAGTCAGGGACCAATAAAGGTATTTATATACACACTCCCTTCGTATCAGATACATATACATCCACATTCCAAATGAAAAGTTTCATTTTCCTCAGTGTTACGTCACTTGCGTCGCGGAGAAAGCAGGAGTCATTGTGAACGGAAAGTTCTCCAGAGAAGCCTCGCTGGAGTTCGTCAAGGATCACAGTCAGTTACTCCGCATTGACGATGATGCTATTCACAAACGCCTGGCTAAGGCCATCGGTGCGTGCGAGAAAGATGGTAAGCGAATTGAATTGACGGTAGGTCGTCTTCGATGGCGATGGTTTCCAGTTATCTTCAAATCAATAATCAATAATGTTTTTATTCATCAACATTTAACTTGATACAAAATCATTGTTTTCCCATCAGGGCTATAGATATTATATATGTATATATATATATATATATATATATATATATATATATATATAGATATATAGATATATATATATATATATATATATATATATATATATATAAATATATATATATACAGAAATATATCAAATATGGTGATATTTATGCGGGATGATATAGTCAAGTCTTGAAACCATTCAACCAGCAATTCAGAGGTCCCGGGCTCGGATCTCGGTTGAGGTCAAGCTTTGATGACTTGACTATCCCATCCTGAATATGTAGATATTGGATTGTATCCGAGAAGTTCAATTTATAGCTTCAGTATAATCAATTGTATGATCACAATCATCATAATCCTAGTATATGCCATTTTTTCAAATCAAAAATTCATTTCAAAACCTTATTTTGTTATTCATTGATAAGATATCATTACTAAATCAATTGTGACTGTAGAAAAAGAGGGCAGAAATGCAATCAAGAGAAATAACGAAACTATCATCATTCTTGGACATTGTTGTAGCACATTGAACTGAAAATTTGAAGGGAAACGCATAGAAATATGGCACTTCATTGCGTTCCAGCGATATCTGAGTATTTGTGTTTTTGTGTTTCTAGTTGGCGAGAACAACGAGCGATGTGAGATAGGCTACAAACTACTGCAATGTGTTTTCCGATACGAGAGGGAAGTTTTCCCAATGCCAATGTGATTGCCTATTAATTAATTAATATCAATTATGTCATTGGACCAGCCTGGTGCTCAGACAATTCGTAATAACTATTATTAAATCGCTGAAACCTTCATTTAATACGATGTCTGTGTTCTCATCGTTATAAAAATATTCATCAATTAGCGTAATTTAGGGTACCGTCTCTTACAAGCGTTGAATATGTAATATAGACATAAAATGCACTGATATATTATAATAAAGTTTTGGAATCAGAAATAGGAATTCAATATGTATTTGATCACACCTTACCACTCCACATGTCCACAAGGATTTTTCAAATGATTCCGGAAAAAAAATCATAAACTTTGATAGTAATTCATGATTTCAGAGAAGAGAATGCATGATATTTCAAAAAGTTTCTGACTACATCAATGAACCCCTGGCATATCACATCACAATTCGAAGCATCTAATTGAGAGAATTTGTACATATTTTGAGAATAAATATTCATTGTCGAGTTAATGAAGTCAATTATGAAATGTTTTCATTTATAACTCGCTAACAAGAATTCCTCTTGTTCGTGGGTTTCATGTTTTATTATTATATTATACTGCAATCATATTCATTCACAGTAACATCGTTTCATTTCAATTGTATTCTTTTCATTTATTCATTCATGTCAAAAACAAGAAATTGAAAAATAATGAAGAAGAGATTCAGACGGAAACATTATGGTCCGTTTATTCACGACATCAGCCCAAATTGTAGCTGAAATGGGCCTACATAATCTTAAATTTTGTCAAGATTTTGTTGGTTAATTTCTCATGAAATTCAGTATGTTGTACAATTGTTCACTAGAAAAATTGATTGCCGTTGTGAAATAATTGTTCAGTACACATGATCATCAGGTATTTTTCTGCCATTTTCAACCAGAATATTACGTTTTCCCTAGGATGGAATAATTTCTTGCCTAAATGCGTGATTCCCACATGTTATCAGCCTGTTCCATAGTTAATAAACTATTCATTCGATCATAATTTGTCTGTTTATTTCTTAATAGATTTTACCTTTGAAAAATGTGGATTTGTTTTCAGAAAAAACGATATGATTCCTTACACTAAAGATTTGATCATCTGAGTTTCAACCTGAAATTACTCCAAAACTGATAATTTTGGGTATTCCAAGAAATGTTATAGAACACATTCATCTAAATAAGTGCAAGTACAATCAGTGATGGAATCCATATTATGGAATGAATTGGCAGAAGATATCAAGAACATAACGAAGATTGGTGATTTAAGAAGAGAGCTGAGAAAAAAATGAAGTATGATTATATCGAGTATGTTTGACTGTAATTTCATTAGGTATAGTAACCATTACCACCTGTTTTATGAACAATCTGTAATGAATAAATAAATATGTGAATATGTAGATATGTAAGTGCCATTTTCATATGACTATTACGGCCACGTACTTGGGCTACGTTATAAAGGGCTACACCTTGAACAGATTCTCAGCAGAACTCTTTCATAGACAGCAGTTGAAAGCTGACAATGTGTTCAACTATTTAGGAGAGAGGTCTACGAGGAATCAACTCAAACAAGAATCGAGTCAAACAGGACGAACGTTTTGGTGCGCTTTTGCAAATTTCATCTTATTCATAACATTGGGAGTAGGCCTCCATTTACAGAGTTTAATTCAACATTTCACACACACATATTCTCTCTCTCTCTCTCTATATATATATATATATATATATATATGCGTTTTTGTGTGAATTTATATATTGACCCAATGATATTATATAGGAAAGGTGAATATTATTGTAAACGGAAGATTTGGAAGAAATATCAGCAGATTTAGGCTTATATTCATATGCATATATACATAGGCCTACACAAATACTTGTATCTGCGGAAGAAAAAGGTTGTCTGAAGTGAAAATAAAATGTAGGGTATATCGCTGCACCATCCAGGATTTCACACTCAACTCTAAAATACACTGTCACTTTATATCGTGAAAATCGTCCTGGAAAAACAAAATAACTATGAAATACAACAGTTGCACGAATAAAAATGAGCCGTCTGTGTTTTCTATGTCAGTAGACAACCTTATTTCTCCGTGAATATGAGTATATCAATATTTTCTCATTCGTGGTCGAGTTTTTCCAAGCTCGTCCTACGAAGCGAATACGAAGTATGGCGTTCAAATACTGAAGAAAATGATAGGCAAGAACAGCGTCACAATTGAATAACAAATGAAAATTATGTAGCGTTTTTCCTAATTTCCACAATAAACTGAATGTCCGAATGAAGTTTATTTCAGGGTTATAGCGCGGGCATTATCAACCTAATCCAATAGGAATCCAGGAAATTATTTACTAATTATATTTATTCATTTTATTATTTATTAATGAATTGATGATTTATGAATAATCAAATGTATGTGTCGTTCAATAGTATTTTGACGTTTTGTTCCGCATCACCTTTGAGAAGGATGCTGTTGACTATTGTATGATTCCAGTCGTCACCACATGTCACCCAAGCTGACAATTGACTGTTGTCACATAAAACACCTTGGATTTACTTGTTGCTATATAAATATGTTCAGAAGTGCAAATATCATTCAGAATCACGCTGAACAGCTATCAGAATGTTGTACGTTGTTCTATTAGCAGTGAGCTTTTTGGCAGTGGGAGACGCATTTGTGAGTTGAGATTTCAGTAGTTTTAGACTAGACCGATTATTATAATACCATTGAATAGTACGAGTCTGCATCGAGATGGAAATTACTGTATTATATCAGTCACGTTTATCCGAGTGTTTTGAAAATGTAGATAACTTAAATATACTAAAAATAGAGAAATATATTATTGGGTTCATATTTCTCATCTCGAGTACGATTCTTGAAAAATAATTAGTGGAATTTCTATCAACTGTAACAATGTGAATTAGATTCATATTTCCAATCCCATGATTGTAAATATTAAAATTAGTGATATATTTAGTGTGAAAGTTATCAGCTATTGGTGATTTTCATTTTCAATGAAATCGGTTGGAACACTTCTATGTATATGCGAAATTGATGGAATATAAGTCGAATTGTATAGAGGAAACATGATATGTCCATAATACCGAAGTATAACTATATGCCTATTTATGTCATATCAATAATCATATCTGACATGTTAAGTTATATCCATGTTTCGTTTTCCATACAGACGCAACCCGAGCTCAAAAAGATAGCAGAATCATGTATGAAGTCGGAAAAATCAGCACCATCAGGTAAAAAACAAAATTTCGACTATCGACTATCAACAATGATCAAAATAATGTTTTATAAGCAATGAATATATTCATGAATTCATCAATATTCTTGTTTTCAGAAGAATTGAAGAAAGTATTTGAAGCCAAAGGAAACGCCACAGTCAGTGAAAGTTTGAAGGTAAATCAATCATTATATGGTCATGTTGCTTTTCAATATTTGTCTTGCGGTGAATTATGGTTATTTCCTTGGAATTGACTGAACCTCTATCAGAAATTTAGCTTCGTTGACAATTTGATGAAGCCTAAATTTGAACACATTATAATATTTTCTGAAAATTGTTCATTTTATGTTGTTACACGCTTTTATGCCGATCAGTGGTTTCTGCGCAGTAGCGCGTACATAAGAGAAGCGATGAAAAAACTTGGAGACTCCCTACACTATAGTTAGCTAATATGGATACGCAACTTGGACTTCTCCCATGTTCTCCCAGCTGACGATCATCCCCAGTGCTAAGAAATCTCCGAAGCCACCTAGATCGCCTAAACAAGCTATACAGGACCCTTACCGCGACTGCCACTTGAAATAACGTCCTAGGTTTGGCTAGCTCCAAGAGGCTAGGACTTTCATTGGTTGCTATTCACTAGTACAGCCTAGTACCATGGCAACATGTCTGGCATTTGTGTACTTACATTGTTGTTAGCACAAAATCCTAGCACTGCTTTTGAGTCGGGCTAAACATATGTCACATTTCTGCGTTCTAAGAGACCTTGACTCTGTTATTATCTTGTATTGCTGTGGTATTTAGCTCTCTTAGAAAACTTTATCCAATCAGAACCCTTTAGTCTCTTGGAGCTAGCCAGGCTTAGGACGTATTTTGAGTGGCAGTCGCGGTAAGGGTCCAGGGCTCTGATGGCCTGAGTAGTCGATCTCAGTGGCTTAGATCGGTTTCATATAGATCCAGAACAACGTAGCTCTCATTTGCGTACTCATCGTAGATAGCTTCAATCCCAGGAACCAAGTTTCTTTCAATAAGCTCTATATTTTCAGTGATTCAGGGACATACAAATTTCTGTGTATAGCAGTTTGAGTTGATGGGACTCAATAGTTATTTTACTACGAGCGCGAAACAATTTGCAAACTGCCAAATAGAAAGTGAGGCTATGTTTCAAAGACCTTCTGTTGATCTAATTATTCTACGGCAGATACAGTCTCATTTATAAATGGAAAGCAAATCATTTACGTCACTCATATTCAAGCATTACCTGGTACTACATCATGCGTTACAATGGCTCAAGTGATCACCAAAGTGAAACTATAATACAATATGTAAATTCCATAAATTTCCAACATTCAAGCTTCATCAAAACAAGCTTCGAAAGTTTCGGAAACTTCCTAAAAGTTTCAATATGAAAAATTTCAGTCAGTACCTCATACATTTTATCAAAATGATCATTAGATTAATACATTTTTTATTTTATTTTCAATTTCTTCAAGTGTTACCTCACTTGTCTTGGGGAGAAGACAGGTGCCATTGTGAACGGAAAATTCTCCAAAGAAGCATCAATGGAAATGGTGAAAGACTTTCAAAAGCAGCTCCGTATTGAAAATGATGATCTATACAGACGCGTTGATACTGCTGTCAGCGCTTGTGAGAAAGACGGTAATTATATTAACGAATTGACTGAGTGACCAGCACTTAAAAGCGCATGGGGGTCGATTCAGTAGAAAAGCAGTGATATGGTGGTAATTATGTACGAGATATAAAAATTCACATTAAAAAAATGACTATTTTGATACCTTGAAAGCGATTAACGTCACAATTGTTAATCTTGAAACCTATAATTTTCAAAAGTAACCATCTGAAAAGTTCAATGCGGTCCAAGAACGGAGCCATGGTCGTGGTATTCACTAAAATACGTCGTCGCAGGATAATTTGGTCTAAGAGGGTGTAGAAATGGTATAGCAGATAGGCTTGCTTTACAAGTTTATATTGAAGTACCGGATACAAATATGGCTGTTCTAGTCGCTGTGTGTGACAAAGAGGAATATAGAGAAAGAAAAAGAGAGAGAGAGAGAGAGAGAGAGAGAGAGAGAAAGAGAGAATGCTGATTTAATCATTCATTCTTATTCGTCATGGTGACAATCCAATGTTGTGTGCAAGGTGACCCGATCGGTGTCTTGCTATTCAGAGCCGATCAAATGTAGGCCTATATGACGGCGTTCATGACTGCTAGATACCTGTATTGCTACTCGATACTGATTTTGTAGACGTATTCACGTCAAAAATATTTGTTCTAGTTTGTATAAGCACTTTTCAATCTGAAGATAGAACTACAACACAAAATGGCATGAATTTCAAGACAGTGAAAATTTCAACCTATCGCAGTGATTTCTTCTACATCATGACACCAGAAAAACGCTATAGAAATATGGCATTCCATTTTATTACATCGATATTTGAACTTTGATGATTCTGTGTTTCTAGTTGGCGAGAACAACGAGCGATGTGAACTAGGCTACAAACTTCTGCAATGTGGTTTCCGATATGAGAAAGACGTTCTCCAAATTCCGATGTAAATGAAGTCCTACATGATTACCGTATGAATTTGAATTACTTTCGAAAAGTAATAAAATAAAAATTGAATTCAGAAATTAGATTATTTTGAGACAATGCATATCGATCAAACTTACGATCACATTGCTGAATTCGTCATAGATACGCTGTGATATTGATTGCTTCATAAAGTAAAAAAATTCGCTTAATACCCTAGCTGAGTGATTTAACCTTAAAGTCTCACAAACGTTAAACATAGAATGTGTATTATTGTACTCACTGTTACTTATTGTACTAACTGTTACTTATTGTACTTATTATTAATGTCATTGCAATACCGACGGTGTAGTGTATAATTGCACTGATATCAAATAAAGTACTAGAATTTCGAATAAATATCGTTATTGTGTTTTACTCCTTAATACCATTCCACAGTCTCAGTAATTCCTGAGAATAATTCACTCACTCTCACAATTGCCGAAGAGAAGAGAAGAAGGTTCACACCATAAAAATATGATGTTAACTCACCATTTGATGTCGTCACTGTTCATTGATCATAATTGTTCTTCATACATTAGTATTATCAGATCACAGTTGAAGATGAGAGTGCGTGACAGACCATGTTCTAATTGCAATGTATAGTTAGTCTCCCCGTTCTCAAAGTGATATCAAATAACGTTGCCCAACTGGGTACGCGGCTGCCTGCCCAGTCGCCTTATTCTCAACCCCCCTATAACCTACCTGTGGAGGGGTCGTTAAGCAACGACCACATTGATTCTAAACTTGGCCAATTCTAAACTCGACCAAATCTGAACTTGACCAAATCTCAACTCGTCCGCATCTCAGTTCGAGGTTCTTCCATTTTACCTGTCTCAGACGAGTTGAGAATCGGTCGAGCTAGGACATAGCGGACCATTCATCGGATCACTTGTATAAGCGGACGTTGTTGGTTGTGGTTGCGCTGCCCAAATTAACCTCAATAACCCAATCTAACTAACATAATGGGCCCAACCTATCCAAACTGACCTAAAGTAACTAACCAAACCAAAAAACGTCCTATGAACTAATTCAATCCGAACTAAAACCAACCTAAAATCCATTTCCGATCAGACGAATAGCCACAGGTTATTGTATAACATTGTGTCAAAATGACAGACATATGTATCATGTCAACCATTACCCATATAGAACGCCTTCGATTTATGTTATAATTTCTAAGCTTGTAATCAACAAAATGTCCGAATAAATCTATTTTCAGGGTCAAGCTCTAACATTAGTTACTTGATTTAATCGTAATCTGGAAATCATGACCTTCTCATTATTCATGAATGAACCATTTATAATTCGAATCAAATTGTTGTTCCGTTGAACAGGATTGCTCCGTCTCGTTTCGCATCACCGATGAACAGGATGCAGTTAATTTAATTGTATACATTCAGTCGTCGCGTCACATGTCACTCAAGCTGTCAATTGGCTGCTGTTACATGAAACACTTTGCATTAACCTGTTGCTAGAGTTCAGTCGTGCGAATATCACGCAGAAGCACGCTGAACAGCTATCAATATGCTGTATGATTTTCTATATTCGGTAAGAATTTTAGAGCTCTTGAAGAATTTTTGTTATCCAAATATTTTTTCCCTGGGTTATTCTTATAGGGATTTTGAAAATATTTCAATTTTATTCGAAATGAAAGGCAAACGATTTTTGTTCAGGCCCATGCACAATCTCGATCCATTCTGGTACGACATCAATGTGCAAACGAATGTGCAAAAAAGGTCATTCCACGTACTCTTTGAAGAGATTTCAACTGTTCATGCTTTTTCAACAAGTTGTCCTTCCGAAAATGTACTACCAAAACGTAAACTTAATATTATTATTATTATTACTATTATATATTTATTGTCAACCGAATACAAGCATTCCACAAGTGCAATATGATAAAAAATAAAATTTGGCAGAGGACTTCACAGGACAAAATACATAACATGTAGCAATTTTACTGAATGAAAAAATCTACAAATTATCGGAGCAATACAGGACATAAACAGACAATACGAGACAAAAAGTCATAAAAATGGAAATACAATGGACAGATAAGACAGAAGAAGTATGAAGACATACACGTGAGACTGAGCATTTGGAGATGAATTACTATGAAAAATACGTTTCAGTTTTTTCATATATTTTTCATCAAGTATTTTTCTGTTTCAATTGATGTGATTACTTGAATTCGAATTACCTGATAATATGTAATACATAATATATTCGTTCCTGAGAAAAAATATTATCGTATATATATATATAAGTAGGCCTTCTAATGAATATCATTTTTTAGATTAATCAGAACTATATCATGAAAAATACATTTCATTTGATTCATTCATCATTCAGCATGATTGAAATGATCTCAGACAATTTTCAGAAAATATACGTGAAGCTGGTGAACCCAAATATTGTTTCAAAAATTCAACGTCAATTTATACATCATATTATTAATTTGTTATGCTGTTTAACGACCCCACCAAGAGCTAGAGCTAGGCAATAGCTGATGAATCGATGATATGCTGACAGGTAAAAAAGCGTTTACAAAACCCATGCCTTATATCCAGAACTCACCCCAAACACACGCCCGACCTGAGCAAGTTTTACCGCTAGCGATAATTGATTGAGCTACGGTGGCGGCTCATTATATTATTGGAAATGACACATTTGAGCAGGAAACAGATCACAGCTCGAGTGGTGATGGATGCATTGTTACCAACACTTCAGTCAACGAATTATATTCGGTATTATTTCATTTTGACAATCATTATCAAATTTACAGATTCGAGAGTCAAATATGAGGATGTACATTAATCACAAAATTGAATATTCAACTATCATGAATACAATCACGTTTCATTTGATAATATAAGTCTCGGATTAATTATAGGAGAATCTATCAAAATAAATACTATATAATGAAATAAAAGTGCATTCAACTCTCCACAATATAATTCTCTAGCTGTTGGGTGTCCATATACAAGACAGAATATGGGAATTAAATTGATATCGATTTCGTTGATCATGGCAAATATCATCCTGATATCGGACGCATTGGTAAGTAGTAAACATTGTTGACATTGAGTTTATTCATTGGATAAAATAACTTCAATTTAATAAAGGATGGCACCTAATTTGATTGGTCTGTGAAATTTGTGAGAACTGTTCTTCAATGGCAATCGAATTAGCGAAAAAAATATTTTTTTTTTCAATAACTTTGTACCCGGTTGAGGTATCTAAATCATATCATATATTAAAGAAACGCATGTCGCCTTTGTTACAGCAATCTGCACGCGCCAACTGATTTCCCATTGCCGCACTTTACAACTTCCAACATTTGTAAAGTCCGCCTTTGCGAATCCAGTTGGCGCGTGCAGATTGCTCGTGCGCCCGCGAAGGTGATTTGACAAAGGCGGACTAATGTAAAGTCCGACTTTGCGAATTCAGTTGGCGCGAACAGATTGCTCGTGCGCCCGGGAAGGTGATTTGACAGAGGCAGACAAATGTAAAGTCCGGCTTTGCGAAACCATTTGGCGCGTGCAGATTGCACGTGCGCCAGCGAAGGTGAATTGACAAAGGCGGACAATATGTAAAGTCCGGCAATGCGAATTCAGTTGGCGGAAACAGATTGCTCGTGCGCCCGGGAAGGTGATTTGACAAAGGCGGACAAATGTAAAGTCCGGCAATGCGAATCCAGTTGGCGCGTACAGATTGCTCGTGCGCGCGCGAAGATGTTTTGACAAAGGCGGACAAATGTAAAGTCCGGCAATGTGAAACAGTTGCCGCGTGCAGATTGCTCGTGCGCCGGCGAAGGTGATTTGACAAAGGCGGACAAATGTAAAGTCCGGCAATGAGAAACAGTTGGCGCGTGCAGATTGCTCGTGCGCCCGCGAAGATGTTTTGACAAAGGCGGACAAATGAAAAGTCCGGCAATGAGAAACAGTTGGCGGGCGCAGATTGCTCGTGCGCCCGCGAAGGTGATTTGACAAAGGCGGACTAATGTAAAGTCCGGCAATGGGAAACAGTTGGCGCGTGCAGATTGCTCGTGCGCGCGCGAAGATGTTTTGACAAAGGCGGGTTACCTACGTAATAATATGAATTCTAACAATTCAACATGTTTAGAAATTATTTTTTCTAGCTTCATATACAATGTAATTTGCATAACGTATACCAGCTGGAACGGAACAATGTATGTGTTCCTATATTGTATCAGAATATGTCACGATATTTTCATCAAATTGTTACTGATCAAAAATTATCAACATATATTCTGCTGAATCAAAGCTAATGCGCTCATATAAAGCATTGAACACAGTATATAGACCTACTGGTAAATCATGTATATAATTTGAAAATCTCAATAATTCAAATACAAACTATCATCCATTCTTAGTTCTAATGGTTTTAATGTCAGTACATGTTCATAATTCAAGTTCAACTTTTAGTCAACAGAAGAAATGAACGGAATTCTTGACACATGCATCAAGACCGAAAATTCATCAAAAGGTAATCAACAAAATATAAAATACGTGTTAATGAAATCAATTTGTATGATTCAATGTTCTATTCCTATTCATATTAATTGATGTGCTTACTTTATTTCAATATTCTTCAAATATCAAGCTACCATTTCACAGTTGATGGTCTTGAGAATGCATAATGTATATACATATATATATATATATATATATATATATATATATATATATATATATATATATATATATATATATATATTTATCTGCAATGAGGAAAAGGCTGGATCATATAAATATAGGCCTACATATATTAGAATCAAATAAAATTTAAAATGTCAATAAATTCATTCCATTCACGCGTCGTTCTTTGTATAAATCCATATTTACCTACTTCTCTATCCACTTTTTCCACTTCCATTCTTACCCCTCCCTTTGTACTTCTTTTCAATCCCTTTCCAATTCCATTGCTTAATTCCATATACCATCTCACGCTTCAATATTGCGCTATTCTTATTCCAGACGAGGTATCACTCATATCTGAGCGCGTGGACGAGAACTCCATGAACATCCCGCAAACACTCAAGGTAAGACAAACCACTTTCATTGATACGTGATATCACCACTTATATATTCATCATAGGAGCGATAGCGAAGTCCTCTACCTTGACTCAAGAGCTATCAAGTCTAAACATCATTTTTTATATTTGAATCAAACATTAAACTATATTTTAACTACATTCTACAATATAACTATCATTTCTATATTTGAGAAGAAAATAATGTGAGAAACATTTTTTTTCAATCTCAAATAACTATAGTTGAAATATAGTTAATGTATAGTAAAAATATAAAAAATTATGTTTAGACTTGATAGTTCTCAAGTCGAGGTGTGTATAGTATTAACGAGTGATGGTCCATACAAAATTAAATGTGTGTATGGTTTTCGAGAATATTCTGAATAAAAATCTCGCTTATATCGCGAATCTACATTCTCCTATATGTATAAATAAATGCTCTATAACCACTGAGCTACTGACACCGTAATTATGATAAGATAATCAGATTTTACGATGCATTATCTCATCATATGTGCGGTGTCTCGATAGCTCAGTGGTGAAAGCAATCATCTATAGACAATCAGAGTTACCCGTGCTAAAATCCTTGCTGAGACGAGAAGACTATGATTCGAAAATTCTATTTTACTCCATTAGTGCTGGATTACTCAGAAAGATACAAGAATCCATCTGTGGGCACTTCTAACTTTTATCACTAACAACCTCTAAATAATTGATTTCAAAACCAATACATGAATTCCGTATAACCTAGCTGTTAGTGGGGTTGTTCAGCACCAATACATGAAACTTAATACATTATGTACCGTTTTTCTAGTGCGTCTGCGCATGCTACTACGAGAACACCAAGTTGATGGTGAACGGCGATGTTTCACTGAGCGCCTTGATCGAGTACTCGAAAACTTATCTGAGATCACCATTATTTGATCAAACCAAAGTTAAAAATGTCAACCTGGAAGAAATGTCCAAGACATGTTTGGAAAATCGTAAGTATCATTTTCAGCTACCAGGGTCCTCTTTTGAGTCAGGTTACAGATGATTGAAATAGGTGGAGAGCCATTAGAGACCAACCTATTAATTGTGTTTCAAAATCCATCAACCAGACCACAATCACAATCCAACACAATTTCAATATTCGTTTTTTGAATTGATTATATTTCATTTTGGAGTGCTAGAAATCAGTTCATAGAGATCTACAAAACTCATGTTATTTACCGATTCTATGTGATTTTTGAAAGATTTTCGTTGTTCACGAAATCATTTTCCCCAAGAAATTTATGTGGCTTATACAGTAATGTAAACTCATAGACTATAGAAATGGAATTGGAATGGAATGGACTGATATGTTTCGTCGAATTATCGATATCCGGGCCATAATCAATCAATAAATCGATCCAATTATTCAAAATAATTGACATACATTCTCGAATTACGATCCATAAACTGACTGAACTATCAATAATATTTGCAATGACTCAAAATAAGGACTAATGACAATTTTCGACATGTTTTTCTATTCTAGTTGTCGGCAGAACCGAGCGTTGTGACATCGGTTTAGCAATCTACAAGTGGGGATTGGAGAATTTCAAACCGCTGTTGGTCTGAAAAACAATTCCGAAAGATCCCTCAAGAACGCTTATATATCATGAACAAAGCCTCTTATTAAATCACATCTACTCGGATAAATTCACTTCTATGTAACTTGTAATGACTGTTGAATAGATTAAAATGAAGCAAATGAATGTAAAATGTCGAATATAGAATATTGAAGTCAAATATCGATTAAAGGCCTAAAACATATAGTAATTAATTGAGCAGTGTATTGGAATATGTTATATTTGATAAATAGGAATGTTGATTACGACGGCAATAGATCTTCGCTATCATAAAAGTGCGTCGTTGAACCACATATATATATATATATATATATATATATATATATATATATATATAGGCTTATGGGAATAGTTGTATGGTGGTTTTTCTGTCATCTTTGATTGAGGGATGTACTTCCTCTCTGGCGTAATAGTAACGAGTCAGACCGGCAATCTGGAGATCCAGGTTCAAGTCCCGGGGGAGGTCGCGATTTTCGAACAGTTTTAAATCTTACCATATATATATATATATATATATATATATATATATATATATATATATATATATATATATATATATATATATATATATATATTATTATCCAGATTATTCTAATCATTTACATTCTAGCTATTTTTTATCTAATTGATTTAGTTTCTCTCAAATTATATCACTCCAACCGAAACAACACATGAATTATTCGCTTATACACAGAACGCTTTATATTGATCAGTCAGTATTTCTAACTTGAGAAACACACATACAAAAACCTCTAAAAAAGACACTAAAAAGTTGTACAGAACTTCTTCACTGCGCTAATCGTGACAATGTGTTCTTAGTCGTCAGTCTAAGCGAGGGGTGTGAAATAAATTAGTATTCAAGCTTATAAAATGTGCTCGGTGGAACCATCCAATGCGACGTTCCTAAGCATTTTTTCTTTTTTTTTTTATTGTTCAACATGTATCACTATACAAACAAGTCACATATACTCAGATGCATTAAACAGAATACACAGAATACACAGAATTGACATTACATTACTTAGGAAAAAAAAGTGAAATAATATAACTAATGAATAATTCTAGTAATGAGGATAAGTAGAGTTTTTTTATTTAAATATTTGAAAATGATGAAACCCACATAAGCCGAAGCTTGTGTGTGAGAAAGGAGATCGAAAAATCATGAGGAACATTCGAATACCTAGATATTTCCTTAAAAAACAAGCTCCAAACTAATCACATATTTTCTGATAACACATATCCGTTCCTAAATAGTGAGGGCGAGGGAAATTCCGAACCCAGTTCGATCCCCGCCACCGACCATCTTCACAGAGGTTTTTCGTGGTTTCCTCTTTTGAGGTTCATGCTCTTTTGAGGAAAACTGGGTAGATATCGTTCAGAAATACGGAATATTAATGACAAAAAATGGAAATGTAACATATGAAAAAATCAAGAGACGGTACTGATCTACGTATCTCGGATTGTCATGTCATTTTCCTTCCGTTTTTCGATTATCCGTCGTTTTCCAAAAAAAAATGTTTTTCATTTTTACCTTCACATTCATTTTTAAATGACGACAGTTATTTGATTTTTTCCTAGTTTCTTAGAACTATGAACTCTTGACTCATTAATGGTTGTTTTTCACTGATCAGTCGATTAACCCAACATAGTTGTTAACGAACCATTGTCATCCAGGGTCTACGGCGTTTTTCTGATATAGATTCCATTTTGTCAACAAGATGACGCCATACAATGTGTATCTTTGTATTCAGCTAACTCATCCCTTATCACATGATTAAATAGTGATATCGACATGCTCAGTGATAATGGTTTTCAAAGGGGGGGGGGGGGTGAGACGCGGAGGCGGGTGACTGGAAGTGACGTCAGACGTACACCCTCCATCCTCAAACCCCATCACGTACGTGTGTGTGTGTGTGTGTGTGTGTGTCTGGAAGTGACGGAACAATTTGTCCGCTCTGACAGCTGACTCAGATTGCTTATAAAGCAGTATGGCTCCCTCGTGAGATAACAATATTCCTGCTGAGATCACTGCTTGGTGGATCACAGTCATTATTATTGTAGGTTTTTTTTACCCGGATTTTGTTTTGGCAATAATATCATTCTTGTTCTGGAGATACGCTTCTGAGATACGCTGTTAGTGTTGAAATGTGGAACTAGTGAACAGTCACAAAATAAAGCGTGTACATATTTTCAATGATGACATGTATTAGAATATTATGTTGTTGACTGTTTTTTTTCGTGACATTTTGTCGGCCATTTTGCATTTTCTTGCGACTTTCTGTTACTACTTTTCATGTCGAATTCGCGAATAAAAGTAAAAGGTAAGAGCAGTATTCGCTCGGAAATGCAATGTGACCACGAAGAAATGTCATGGAACAACAACCAGCATTGTACCATGATTTCATTGAATGTATCATTGCAATCTGCGCGCATTGCATTTCCACTTCTTTCCATCAGTTCTTCAACTCAACACCAACATACTTCAAACACAAATATCACAACTATTCGTTTGGTTACCTGTTTTTTTTGGTAGTATCATCCTTATTCAGAACAAAAAATGTCACTCCGAAAGACTTAGCTAAATCGTTCACTAGCGTAATGCCCTTGCTGTTACATCGAGATTATGTAATTACAGGAGTTTTTACAATTATTCAGTTGGAAGAGAATTCGAATATTTTGTGAAGATAATTAGAACAATAGGTCTACATGTTTCTGGGTAGGCCCTACAATAAATTAGGGTGGTGAATATTGAGGTCTTGTTGATCATGAGCTTCGTGACCATGGTGGGATATTGAGTGAATATTGTGGTTTCAGGGAGCATCAACGACGTGGTTAAATTAACAGTCCATGGTGACTATCAAATAACAACCAATAGCCAACTTTCGGAGTCAGCTGACCTAATCCAGCATCCTTTCAGCATTTCATCCAGCATCATCAGGCGACGGTGGTAAGTGGTCGAATGGCATCCCAGCGAAACGTCGCATCAACCGGTCCTTTTTAGGACCCAACATGCTTTCTAATCGCAGCAAACTTACCGTGGAAACATTTTTACCATATATATATATATATATATATATATATATATATACCTATATCGAATCGAAACATCAAATATTCAACATAGAGTAACCCATATGACAGTATGGCGAATGGAGCAGAAGCGGTGAGAAGAAGAGAGAAACCCTTGAGTGGAGAAGAGTGAAGGGTAGAGTGAAGAGGAAACGTACTGCATGATAAATACAGCATCAATGTTTCTACGCACAGGGACTTCAATGAGGAGAAAGAGAGGCAGTTCTAGGAAGCTCAGCCGTGACTTGCTTTACCTCAAAGTCGCTCCTAAGAAAGCTGCGCTTCTATTCGGCAAGAAATCAAGAAGGATTCTGACATTTGCTTAACACAGACACAGAGCCCAGTACAACCGGGTGAGAGAGAAGCAATGCATAAGGTGATTAGCGTCATGGTAAAAGTTCAAATAAGGGATGAAATTGGTAGGAGGGAGTTAACAGGTGATTTCGCGACCAAAACTATGTATCAGATGTGAAGTGTGTATTCGCAAGTGCAAATACAAAGTATTTGAAAATTTGCAATTATTTGTAGGAGTCACTTGGAACAAAAAAGCGTTTTGTACTTCAAAATTCAAATATATTGATTAAAATTAAAATCAAAATATATTGGTAAGTTGAGACAACGTGATAACGCTGATATATTTCTTGCAAGTTGAAAAGATGCAATGTGTGTCATAAAGTACTAGATCCCCTATGACCTTTTTTCAATATGTATCTCGTTCATCCATTACTATCAGCGTATACATGCATCTTTTACAGGCTAATCAACAGTAGTTGTCACAAAGATGGCTGCCATCGATTTGCCATGAATATCCCTCTTGTTCTCTTGTGGAGTACAGTGCCCTATATTGAACAAGTTGGAACTACTTCTTATTCTTATTCTGAAATTTTTTAATGGCTTAGGAATCGAGTCCGTGACAAGCCAAGATGGAATTGGATCTACTTGGAAGATTATCAATTATTCATCGATAGGACAGACGATATACTACTACTCATCAAAAATATCACTCATCATTCTAATAAACTAAAACAATACCTCGTGCATTTCCATTTCCTCGCTCATCTATATCGCACCAAACCGCACAACTCGCTAACGCTACTAGTTAATACTGTGGTTAGGTAGCGTCCCGCACGAGTGCGCCACAGGACACGCCACGTGGCGCCCACCGCATCGTGTGTGTCGTCAGCCATTGCAATGTACGGCACGTTGCGTTGCGGTTTGTTGTCGTCCATTTGACTGGTGGCCGAGCGGAACGGTGGTAAACCGCAACGGTTCGACCAATATTCGATGACTAATGAGGAGAGTCGGTACAATAGTTGGACTGGAAATTTAGTTAGTTGACAATATTGCAATTTGTGTTAGTGTTGAATCGAGTTCGTGTGAGGATAACACAATTGCTGTCGTTGAGGGAAAATTATATACAATTGACTTGCAAATTGTCTATTGTGTTTCTGTTCGATAGAAGAATGAGTAGATTTCCTGGTTCAATACATGTATATATATATATATATATATATATATATATATATATATATATATATATATATATATATGGCCTATATAGATCGTATTTCTGAACTTCTTGTTAGATATCAACCAATATCGAGATGCTCTATAGAATTGATTAGTCAAATCGAATCATGAAGATTGCGTCTCAACCGGGATTCGTAGGTACATCAGGACCTATCATTCAACGGATGATTGCTCTCACCAACTGGGCTATTGACACACGCTATTGAGAGTCAACCTATATTTACGTACATCCTCTCCCTCTTCTACATCTTCCCGGTCACCGTCGCATTCTTTCCTCCTCACGCACCCTCTGTGCCCTCGTATACTGTGATCTGGTGTCTCCATCCATATCGCATAGTCTCATACTTTTCTTCTCTTTCTAGGTAATATTTCTACACAATTCTTCTTTCATTCTTTTTCAAGACCTTCTCAACTCAATGTCTCAATCTTCTATTTTCTTTCTGTATAATTGCAATTATTGCCCTCTTTACTGTCTCCACTTCTTATTATCTCCATTTTCGTGAAAATTACCATACTTCTTGACAATTCCATACGTTATTTCGAAAGCTGACTGTATAATATAACAAAATAGATATTACAAATATCAGAATACGATATACCAGTACTTCTTAGTTTGATGATATAGGCCTAATCATGTTAAGTATACTGTCTGAATTGTTTTTACTATTTTGATACAAGTGAATGTCAGTATAGAATAGGGTGAAAATTCAGTTCAGATTGGTCCCTACTGCTACCTTGGTTTGACCCACTACTGTTTCAGGACATCTTTAGAACGAGATAATATAACAGTGATGAAGTACCTGTAGTGGTCAAGTTGTTCCGTTACAGAGTGATCGATCGATTCAGAAGAAAGAGATTCATTCGAAAGTTTAGGGTGATAAACATTCAATCTAGAACTAAAAACTTTTCTCTTCACTACTATGCTGCACTCTATATGCTAATGGTGAAGTACACTCATGTATTCTCCTGATAAATCGTTGGAGCGATGAGTGTCCACCATGATACTGTTAGATAATAAACTAATGTGGGTAACTGTATAAATAAACCTGATGATAAACTGTTGTATATGAGTGTATGTACCTAGAGATGTAAATTTCCATGACATTTTATATCATTGCAGATTTTCACGAGAATTTTCAAATGAAAATGAGAATCGAAAATGTTAAATTTGTTCCGAAATCACTCTTTGATGGCATAAAGCCCGAGTTGCCACAGAAGAAACTAGAGTTCGAATTTACTTGTAGCAATACTAAAGCGATTTGCTGAACCACCACATAATGGTAAAATCAGCAATGTTTTTAATTATATTGGATTCCCAGAAAAATGTCAATTAATTGGACAATTTCTGAACATTTTCATTGAAAATCTCAATAAATACATTGAAAAATGTGAATGAATTGGAAATTATCAATGACCCATTACTATGCGTGCACAAGTAAGCCGTTAACAAGTACAAAGTATTCCAATATAAAATCTAAAAACACCATCAACCTATCCATGCTGATGATTGAATGATACCGATAAGTGTACACAAGTTTCTCGATACAGCTGTAATGTGTCACGTGATTTTCCACCTCGCAACGACAATGAAAAGTTGTTCGTCTCTTCAATCATTCTTGTCCGTGACACCGCGCGAGAAACAATCTCGACGCGAACACTTCAGCCATTATACGCGGCACTCGACAATAGTCACCGACGCTCTCAATGGAAACACGACTCGGACGAAATACACGTGCCTTCAAGAACGATGCCATTGGTGGACATTGGAATCGTCGCTAAACTCGAATTCATTAGAATCAATGGATCCACTTCAATTGAAGACTGAATTGAATACAACATATTCGACATGTTTAATTGATTGGTTTGGTAAATTGTGGATGAACATTTAATTAATTGTTTTACAATTTGTTTACAGTATGGGAAAATATATGTAGTTACACAACTTACGGAGGAAATTTATTCAATTATCTACTTCAGTGAAATTACTCGCAGGCAATGAACAAGTGAGATGAGATACGTACAGAGGGCAACGGAAAATGTGAATTGAATACATTTTCGAGAAGATACGAGATTTCTGAAATTCCTCATAACCAAAATTGTTGATCAACTTATTTACTATAAAAACGCAACGTTGACGAAAACTTATCCATTATCTATATTGCGTTTAACCTAGTTATAATAAAATCAAGAAATATTAGCGTCGTGAATAATGAATAAGGTGATGAGAAATTATTTTATAAAACGTATATTCGATGTAAAAGATATGTCACGTATACTGTTCATAATTCTGAACACACCATTATTCATATAGCCACTGACGGAAACCACAAAAATAACTTATTCAATATGAATTAACAGCAAAAAACGCAAGCGACAATATTTTAATACAGGAAGGAATATTCCTATACATACCGTGCATCATCTATCTCTAAATAACGCTACAAGAAAATAGATTGGGATTTTAATAAATGTCATCATTACTGATAGTATATGGTTACTTGATTGTAACTTGTTTTGATGGATAAACGCTCAGAACTTATACAATATGAAAATGTGATATTATAAAACATTATCAATATTTTTTGTTGATTCGTCCTATCTGCCCTGTTGAATTCATATTCATAATAGAGCAAACTTTTCATCGAAGATGGATGACACAATTTTTAATAAAAAATATATATTCCAACATTTTTTTTCCGAACATTAAATCCGCTCTTATAGTATACAATAACACTTCGCATTACAGCCAGAGATCAATTTTATTTAGTATTGTGACTATATACCGTGAGCGCTCTTTCCGCTCCGCTCACTTCGCTCTATAAACCACCGAGCATGAAAATGGAAAAGAAACACGCGTCCCCGCCTTGCGACAAAGATCACCCACCTTCCCTCTGAGGGTTTTGTCAGCTGGAAGTGGTTCACCCTCTCACCACCCACGCCACGCAGCATGCGGCAGCACTGTCGCTAGACACTCGTGAGATCAAAGGGCGTTATTGAAAAGAGCTTATAGGTGAAATATTGTCGTAAAGAATACAATGCTATGGGCCTACGTATATTCTTATACAGAATGATAAAGAGGACGATGAAGGAAGAAATTTGTCGGAACAATTCGAGAAAAGGACTGAAGAAAAACAACATTCATTTGATTTTTAAGTATGTATATATATATATATATATATATATATATATATATATATATATATATATATATATATATATATATATATACTCATATACATATATTCAGATAAGAGATTATGGCCTATACATCAACAAATGAGATTTTTTTAAACAAAATAGATGCAGATAGAGGAGGAAATTTATATTCTGAATTATAAGAAGATGTTAACTCTCCAGAATATAATTAGACTGCATCATTCTTTTTTTTCCATCTTATAATATCTCAATTTTCCAATTGAGATGATTTTAATGAATAGTTTGGTCTCATATACTATACACTTTACCGATAACTCGATCTCCTCACTAGTACCAACGTCTTAGATGTTTCATTTCAATTACCGAGTTGATGTGAACTTCAATAAAATTGATACCCTGCAATGTTGAAGTTTGAGGCATAACAAATATGAACATTATACCAGTATAACAGTTCATAGCTTTTCACTTGTATTGAATAAGAATCCCGTGGCCCGCAAAACATGGGATACCTCTCGTCAGTAATGCACGGCACCTCCACCCATGTTATCTTAAGGATAGCAGTAATAGGGACTGTGGGGTTAATGTGGAATAAATTGCGCAGGCGGAAAGGTCAAAATGAAAAATTTCTCTTTTTTTCCCGCCCCCTATTTTTTTTAAAAATAAAAACTGAAAAACAAAAAATTTGTTCACAATGCTATTCAAGTGGCACAATTTTATATTCAGTTTGTATATTAAATTCTATGTGCCTTAACGAAAAGAATGAGAGAAGGAGAAATATAGTGGGCTTTGGGAAAAAAGAGGGGAGAGAGGAGGAACAGACAAAAAACCAGAGAGAGAGAAAAGGAAAAGAGGAGAAAGAAGAAAGAGGAGGAAAGAGGAAGAGGGGAAAAAGGGAAAAAAGCTTATAAGAGGAAATTTGGAAAAAACCCCCCTCGAAAAGTCCTCGGAAACCAAAGAAAAATAGGGGACCCCGGGAATGAAAAAACCCGGCGAGCGCCCGGTTCTTTTCCCAAAATCTCCCATCACTGCCGCTCGGATGCCTCCAGCTGTCACCTCTCACACGAGCAGAATGTGCATGTTTGTATTCCCGTACAAGAGAGTCCTGAAGGAGCCATCAAGGAAGACACATAATACCTGAGGGACCAATACACATTGTATATACGTGTCCATGCAGGAACATGGTTCTGCTCTATTTAAATGGTCGGTGGGTGGGAGAGGGGGGGGGGTTGTCGCTGGAGGGAAACAGAACGAAACATTAGCGGTGTTTGATGAACATTGGTTTGAATTACTGTCTAGATGATTTTCCCCCATCAAACATATATGTGATGTTCTTATTTGGCTTTCTATTGGCGACAGAGAAATATATGAAATATTTGACATCAAATATATAAATATATTGATTAATTTCTTCAGCCTTTATCGGGTTAGAACCGAATCACGTGAAAAATCCTCGTACCTACATGTACGTTGTGAAACTCGCAGTGATCACTTAACCTCTTCCGCGTCTTCAATTTCCTATTCATGAATTAGTAGGATACTTTCATTCATCTTGTAGCATCCGGTAGAGTAATTGCATCAATATTAAATACAATCATCGTGTGAATTTTACTTAATATCAAATATCAATTATTAAAATTGAATATTTTGTTATAGATAATAGGCCCTATAAATGAATATTCAGATGAATATTGAATGAAGAGTTACCTGAAATCTGAAAATGTGGAAAACTCCACATCCTGTGGAAAACCCCACACTCCTGAAAATTCAAATGTCTACTATTTTATACGAGATTGTTCAAATTGATTTAGTTTAAAGATTGAAAAACCTTCCTCAACCTATCCAGTACTGAGTATTAACCCCGATAAAAAATATATATGTCAACAAATATTACACTTTATTTGATACTATTCAAGAGTTATAATACCTTACACACATATTAATAGAAAAGATCATTCACAAACGGCTGACTTTTCACTTTTACTCTCGTAATCCTCCAGTTTTACTTGCCCTCGTGGTCGACAACGGGACTGTGATCATTAACGACTAATCTCCTTATCGGTCGAGCCACCGTCGTCCAGCGCTGCAACCTCCTCCACCTCCTCCACCTCCTAATTCACTCTTCACTGCCGGCTTCATAAGTGGGATTAGTGGGGCATTAATACACTGGCCACAGTACGCAGTCATTAAGGGTCACTATTCAATACGAAACCAACGTCGTTACGTCTTTATCAAACCGGGAGATTTCGTTGCTTTTTTATTGGAATCATTTTATTGCCTAAGAGGATCAAACGAGTGAGGATTCGAGAGGATTATTTATTAATTCCCTTCAAAACAACTCGAATAATGTAAGTGAAATGTTTGTTTTTGGGAAGCAAATATCAAAGGTTAGCAGTGAAGATTATTAAATAACACATCCTGTTATGTTAGGAAATGGGGAATCATTAGCAATACGCAAGATTGAACGAATCATTTTTGTCGATGAATGTATTCTCTATTTTCATCTGTCCAAGGTAAATAAAATTGATTGGATATTCACAAGTTAACGTTTTGAAAATCAGAACATTTCGGCTGCTATTCTTTTGAATGCTCTACTTCATAGCACCAGCATATTTACATACACCGACTACTAGTAGGTATTAATAAATGTGTTCGGAAATTACTTCTACATCATGTAAAGATAACGATTAACGACGACTGAAACAAGAATTAGATCTCGTAATTTCAATAACCACCGCGTCGTTGACACAATTTCTGATGAATCCACTTGAACTCATATATACAATCTAAATTACATCAGACTTTTTTCTTCTATTTTCTATGTTTGTAATTTACCCAGTATTTGAACGAATCCATTCGCTAGCTCTGCTCCATATCGCGCTCAGGTAAGGTCTGTCACGAGTAGGGGTGAGGGGGTGTAGGGGGAGAGGGGGGTTGTTTACGGTTTTAATCTCGTACCCCCTCAGGTGACATAGCACCCATTATGCCCCCCACCCCCTCCTACCTCTTACCCAATAACAGTCAGGGCACGTGGTGGTGCCCTATACACATAGTAATAATATAGTTGCACACGGAATAGAGATTCCCATGAGATATATGAGGAGGAAAATGTTTGAAAAGAGTATTGTGGATATATAATTGGTTTTAAATAATTTGTTATTTTGTTATAGTTCATGTAATTTATTACGATCGTTGCTTATGATCAAACTTAATTTGATTATTCTCCCAAATGGACAAACGATACATGGGATTCTTGAAATTAATCAGTATGACATGTAGTCAATTTACTTCCGAAGTGATAATAAGTGAGGCTACAAAAAATTGAATTTGAATTGTATTGATTTCAGATGGAAAACGAGCATAAGTTACAGGTTGGCTTCGAGCGTTTTCATTAGATGTTGATATTCTGCTCAAATTTGTCATATTTTCATCTGTAATTATGAAAAACAAAAGTTATACGCTTTCCAGTTCCACTATTTTTCATCAAAGTGATACTTTGAAGTGATAATTAACGGTAACATGAACAAGTGAAAAGGAAATATTGACAAATAAGCCTACACAACGAACCAAAAAACTCATCACGTTACGTATGATTTCAAGAGTGAATTACTGAACACCTTCTAGGCAATTGTGAATGGAGATCATTCTGAAAAGTATACTATCTGAACAACTAATAATTAAAGTGCTTGTATAGCCTCCACATTATAATGTAGGCCTACATAAAACGAATATGTACCCATTCGATAATTTGATTCTATCAATCAATCAAATTATTCAATATGAATCTAATTTCAGGATTGAAAGTGATTAAATCGGCATGATTTTAAAATAAATCTAAATATTTATACACAGATAATATTTTCAATTTGTATGGTATAAGTTCACATCTGATACGGGTATCTTATGATAGTTATTATAGACGTCACCGAAACCTATCCCAGGCAGAAGTCACGCCAGAACTAGAACAGACCCATTTCTACTTCCATGTCTTCTCCACATTTCTGCACGTAAATAGTGTGCCTTTGATTCTATCCTCCGCCTTGATGTATCGTTACCCGCTGCACATGGCAGTAGGATGGGATGCCTGCCTGCCTGCACGTGAGAGCCAATCAGGGTGGATCTAATGAGACGGCTGATCATGATGGGTAATCAAGGAGATTCGATGATACAACATCTTCAACAGACGGCACCGTCATTAATGATTGGTGTACTGTTTACCAAGGTAACGTCAACGAAAAGAATGTTATCATAAAATTATTTCCTGGGTAGTAGGCTATAATTGAGCTCCTATTGGTGCACCTCGTGTATATTTATCGTGGAATTGTACGATTTTAATACTCTCATTCAAATACTATTGAAATACTCTTGATTTTGATACTATTAATTAATACTCGAAGATTGAAAATGATTCTTGAAAAGAAAACTACAGTGTCGGAATTTGGAAATATTTGTTCCCGAGATAACCTAAGGATGTTTCAGTATGACAGTTCAAAAGCGACACCTCTAGGGTTTGTTAGAGAGATGGTTCTGTCATCAAATAAAATATTAATATCCCTACTACGAAATCAGCGCGTCACTGTTGTGATGTTTCTTGTTTCGATAAAAGATATCATGAAAAATTGAAGACGAATAGAATGAGCAGAGAATGTTCTAATACATATATTCATAAGAAATTTGAGAAGTATATTTATTGGCTAATTACTGTACATGAGGTACATTCTGGTATGTTTGTTAGTTTATTTATTTATCTCTGACATCACTGTTAAACCATCCAAACGTCGTTACTTCATCCATGACTTGAGGCAAAGTTTGAAGTTGATTGGTTTCTTCGTTATGGTTATACCCGGCAAGTAGGCACATTTCTTTTTAATTGAAATTGAGATTTCTCAGAAGCTAATCTTACATAAGCAATGTTTACCTTCTCATATCAATGACAACAAACTTTTGTCGTCATAGCACCAATAATCCCAAGCTATCCCTTACATAAAATAACAAAATATATATCCTTATCAAAATGTACGATTATATTTTGCATAACAATAATAAAGTCCATGCTGCTAACAATTATTATTATTTCATTATATTTTGTCACGTGATCCATATTGTTGAAAGAATGTGAAAAAAACGGCAGTGAATCAAAATAACTGCTTCATAATATTATTTCAATCTAATTTAACGAGCCGTATCACGCGTGAATGGTAGATAATTTCATAGAAATTTGTCGCTTGTAGAATATCATCCCTCACTATTACACTGGTAGCACAATGCGTGCTCCGTCATAAAGCCGCCCAACAGTTTTCGTTCATTATTAATATGTATATGGTCGGGGACCGAATTCACAACCAAATTGTGAGGGACTGAATAAATAAAAATGAACATCTAGACAATATGGCGATAAAATTTGAATAAATTGAATTAAATTATCACATTTATCACGATTGTCATTTCGAATACATTGATGAAAAACTAGTATTCTGCTAATGATGTGAATGTTAATCGTGATCATTGTCCGATTCCAGTATAACAACACCCAAACACAGCATATAATATCCATAAATAAATGTCAGGTAGTAGTTATTCCGACACTTAAATAATTCCCTCATAAAAAACAAAAGCCTTCGTGTTACTAACTTCACACTTTTGAAAGCGATATATACTCTCATTTATACTTCAACGTTATCAATGTGAATTCATTTTTTTATTTCAATTTTATTGTAAGTCGACTACCTACCAACACCACCTGTATAATCTGTGGGGAAGAAAATTACGTTAAATTTATTATACATTTCCGACTTTTCCCCAAAGTAATAAAAGGCTATTAGATTTTTCCAAACGACTGTTTTTCACGTTATATCAAGATTACGACCCTCCCCTTCCCTCTCCGTACCTACCTCCATCCCACCGTCCTGGCACCAATGTAATGAAAATCACCAACGATTTATCCACACACCAGCGCTACCTATTATCGTAATCATAAATCACTTGTAAGGCGTTACCATGCGAGTACTTAGCACTTGGCACACAAAAGATGGCGTGAGTGTACAATAGTGTTATAGTTACCTTTAATACGACTACACTTCGTGTATTATTTATTTCGTTTTGTTAGAAACTGGCAAACAGTACAGCCATTGTGTTGCTTTACTTTATCGCCTTATTTCGAGACGGTGTATCAAGTTAGAAAGTTACCGTATTGAACCTTCAATATTTACTTTTTAGGATTGAATTATAATGAAATAATTGCGTTTGAATATATCTCAGTATGAAGAATACATGACAAAAAATTACGTGAATAACAATATTTGATATTATGTAGGAACAATGTGTATTTGCAAAAGGTGATCGGATTACTAGTAAAACGCATGAATCAAGGTTTTCGTTTCAATGAAAATTATATATTCAATTTTTCATGTAGTTTTCTCAAGACTGAATTTAATTATATTTAGGTTTGCTTTTTTGTAGTAATGACCTCTTATTGGTTCATAATCAGAATTCAGTGCTAGATTCTTCGTTTACTGCATATGACTACTTGTAATGTTGGCAGATATAAAATACAGACATAAACTCAGGAAAATTCAGTGAATGATTTCGGTAAATTAACGAATCATAGTACGGAAAATATATAATTGATGTAACAAAATTCTACTGAACATCTTTGATTCTGAATACTTGAACCGTGCTTTTATTGAACATATAAAAGTGAGTATTTCCAACTATTCCCAACTATTTTTCACATATTCTAACGATTCCTTCCTTCCTCTTAGAAATCGAATACACAAATGTTATCATTGTCTTGTATTGCGCAACTAAACCGTATATTAACTCAAACTGTTACTATCCTAGTTCTTCACACGTTGCAGTTAATTACCGTCATCAACGTGCGGTTGGCTATTGGTTGCGATTCATGTAGTCATTAGTGTCGCATTCAACCATCAATGGGTCAGAGAGCAGCACCGTCGCCTGGTTCAACAGTAGCAACTACGCGGTTCAATTAGGTCACGTGTCACACTTTTTTATGCTTGTCACAATAATGGTAATGAAATTAATGATCCGATACTGTTTGCCGATTAAATAGTAATTCATTACTCTTCTCATTTGATTTGTTTTACACAAACAGATGAAGCAGAATGATAAGATCATTTGGTATTTACTTTTCACAATGCAATTTATAGAAGGCCTAGATATGCTGTAAGTTAGCTCAGGACATTATCAGGACAGCCATGAGGATGGTTCTACTGACTCTAGTGCATTGTAGCAGCACCGGCGATCTTAGAGGCGACAGAAAATGAACTAGTTCATGAAAAGTGAGAAATGACTAAAGGCAAACGCAGAATGTACGTTGTGTGATGAGCGAGATATCTAGGAAGTGAAATCTAAAACTCTACATACCTTGATCATTTAAAATGAACTTCATTCGATACCACCGAATCTAGAGAGTTTCTTATAAGTGTTTTTAATTTCGAAACTAGGAGAAATTATAACTATTATTCATCCAGATTTGTACCATTAATATGTATAGTAAACGGGTGTACTGAATTTCGACTACTAAAGCTAACTTCGAGGGTCGAGGGTTCGGGTCTAACATAAGACACAAGTTTCACATTATCTACATGAAGATACATTCAATTGATTGCGGAAAATTCTCATTTCGTCCCAATCCAATGTCTGGTTCTCCGTGAAAAAATTCTTGAACACCCCCTCGCGCAGAGGGGTGTCGGAAAATTTGCAATTTTCTCTGGAATTTTTTTTACACAGCCGTGTGTGGTATCAAAATGGAGGTACGTTCAATTGAAAGCTGAAAATTCTAATTTCAGCCCGATCCAATGTATGGTTCTCCGGCAAACATGTTTTGAACAACCACCTGCAGATCGGGTGTCGGAAAATTTGCGATTTTCTCTGGAAATGTTTTTACACAGCCGTGTGTGGTATCAGATTTAAGATACATTCAATTGATTGCATCAAATTTTAATTTCCGCCCGATCCAATGTATAGTTCTCCGGCAAACATGTTTTGAACAACCCCCTGCAGATCGGGTGTCGGAAAATTTGCGATTTTCTCTGATTTTTTTTTAAACAGACATGTGTGATATCAAAATGTAGATACATTCAATTGATTGCATAAAATTTTGATTTCAGTCCGATACGGTGTATAGTTCTCCGTCAAACATGATTTGAACAACCCCCTGCAGATCGAATGTCGGAAGATTTACGATTTTTTTCCCAGAGCCGTGTAAGGTATCGACATGAAGGTCCATTCAATTGATTGCGGAAAAGTCTTATTTCGTCCCGATCCAATGTGTGGTTCTCCGAAAAAAAAAAATCTTGAACACCCCCTCGCGCATAGGGGTGTCGGAAAATTTACGATTTTCTTTGAAAAATTTTTCACAGAGACGAATAATGTATAGAAATGAAGATACGTTCATTTGAATGCATAAAATCTTGATTCCGTCCCGATGCATTGTCTGGTTCTCCATGCACAAATTCTTGAAAACCCCCTCGGAAAATTTATGATTTTCTTTGGAATTTTTTTTTCGAAAACGTGAGTAGCATCAAAATGCTCAGGCGTTCGCTAGCATTCGGAAAATCGAACAATCAGCCTGATCGCAACGTGGGTTCTCCAGCAATCGCCGATCGAAGATTGTCGATTTTGTTTTTGACATACGGGTACTAGTACGTGGAAAAAAAAATTCGAAAAAAGTCAAACTTTTTCCGAAGCCGTGGGCGGGATCAGAATGGAGGTACAATCAATCTATTGCGAAAAACGTCGATTTCAGCTCGATCCGATGTCTGGTTCTCCGGAAAAAAATTCTTGAGAATATAAGAAAATTTGCAATTTTCTGTGGAATTTTTTTTACACAGCCGTGTGTGGTATCGAAAGTAAGGTACGTTCAATTGATTGCATTAAATGTTAATTTCAGCCCGATTCAATGACTGGTTCTCCGAAAAAAAAAATCTTGAACACCCCCTCCCGCAGAGGGGTGTCGGAAAATTTATGATTTTCCATGGAAAAGTTTTGACAGGGCCGTGTGTGGTATCAGAATGAAGAAAGATTCAATTAATTGCGGAACATTCTTATTTCGTCCCGATCCAATGTCTGGTTCTCCGTAAAAAAAATCTTGAACACCCCCTCGCGCAGAGGGGTATGGGAGAATTCACGAACTTCTCCGGAAAAATTTTGTCGAAGCCATGTATGGTATCAAACTGAAGGTACATTCAATCGATTGCGAAAGATTCCAATTTCAGCCCGATCCAATGTATGTTTCTCCGGCAAACATGTTTTGAACAACCCCCGGCAGATCGGGTGGCGGAAAAATTGTGATTTTCTCTGGAAAATTTTTCACACAGCCGTGTGTAGTATCAAAGTGAAAGTACATTCAATAAGATGCGAAACATTCTAACCTCAGCCCGATCCGATGTATGGTTCCCCGGAAAACATGTTTTGAACAACCCCCTGCAGATCGGGTGTCGGAAAATTTGCGATTTTCTCTGGATTTTTTTCACACAGACATGTGTGGTATCAAAATGAAGATACATCCAATTGATCGCATAAAATTCTAATTTCAGCTCGATCCAATGTATAGTTCTCCGGCAAACATGATTTGAACAACCCCCTTCAGATCGGATGTCGGAAAATTTACGATTTTATCCGGAAATTTTTTCACAGAGCCGTGTGAGGTATCGACATGAGGGTCCATTCAATTGATTGCGAAAAAATTCTTCTCTTGTCTCGATCCAAAATGTGGTTCCCCGAAAAAAAATCTTGAATACCCCCTTGCGCATATGGGTTGTGGTATCGAAATGAAGGTGCGTCCATTTGATTGCATAAAATGTTCATTTAGTCCCGATCCAATGTCTGGTTCTCCGTGAAAAAATTCTTGAAGACCTCTCGGAAAATTTATGATTTTCTTCGGAATTGTTCTTTCGAAAACGTGAGTAGCATCAAAATACTCAGGCGATCGCTAGCTTTCAGAAAATCGAACAATCAGCCTGATCGCAACGTGAGTTCTCCAGCAATCGCCGATCGAAGATTGTCGATTTTTTTTTGACATACGGGTACTAGTACGTGGAAAGAACCAAAATTACAAAAAAAAACGAACTTTTTTGCCGACGCCGTGTGTGGTATAAAAATGAAGGTACAATCAATCGATTGCGAAAAATGTTGATTTCAGCTTGATCCAATGTCTGGTTCTCGGGAAAAAAATTCTTGAAAATATAGGAAAATTTGCAATTTTCTTTTGAATTTTTTTAACACAGCCGTGTGTGGTATCGGAATGGAGGTACGTTCGATTGGTTGCATAAAATGTTAATTTCAGCCCGATCCAATGACTGATTCGCCGGAAAAAAAAATCTTGAACACTCCCTCCTTCAGAGGGGTGTCGGAAAATTTATGATTTTCCCTGGAAAAGTTTTGACAGGGCCGTGTGTGGTATCAGAATTGAGATACATTCAATTGATTGCGAAACATTCTTATTTTGTCCCGAACCAATGTCTGGTTCTCCGTAAAAATATTCTTGAACACCCCCTCGCGCAGAGGGGTATAGGAAAATTTAAGATTTTCTCCGGAAAATTTTTGTCGTAATCAAGTGTGGTATCAAAATGAAGGTACATTCAATCGATTGCGAAAAATTCTATTTTTGGCTCAATTCAATGTATGGTTCTCCGGCAAACATGTTTTGAACAACCCCCTGCAGATCGGTTGTCGGAAAATTTGCGATTTTCTCTGGAAACTTTTTTACACAGCCGTGTTGGTATCACAATGAAGATACATTCAATCAATTGCATGAAATCCCAATTTCAGCCCGATCCAATGTATAGTTCTCCGGCAAACATGTTTTGAACAACCCCCTGCAGATCGGGTGTCGGAAAATTCACGATTTTCTCCGGAATTTTTTTGTCGAAGCCATGTGTGGTATCAAAATGAAGGTACTTTCGATCGAATGTAGAAAATTTCAACCTTGGCCCAATACAATGTATGGTTCTCCAGGAAACATGTTTTGAACAACCCCCTGCAGATCGGGGGTCGGAAGATTTGCGATTTTCTTTGGAAATTTTTTTACAGAGTCGTGTGTGGTATCAATATGAAGGTGCATTCAATCGAATGCGAAAAATTTTGATTTTGGCCCGATTCAATGTATGGTTCTCCGGAAAACATGTTTTGAACAACCCCCTGCAGATCGGGTGTTGGAAAATTTGCGATTTTCTTTGTAAACTTCTTTACACAGCCGTGTGTGGTATCACAATGAAGATACATTCAATCGATTGCATAAAATCCTAATTTCAGCCCGATCCAATGTATAGTTCTCCGGCAAACATGTTTTGAACAATCCCCTGCAGATCGGGTGTCGGAAAATTTGCGATTTTCTCTGGAAATTTTTTTCATAGAGCCGTGTAAGGTCTCGACATGAAGGTCCATTCAATTGATTGCGGAAAATTCTTATTCCGTCCCGATTCAATATGTGGTTCCCCCCAAAAAAAAAATTGAACACCCTCTCGCGCATAGGGGTGTCGGAAAATTTATGATTTCCCCTGGAAAAGTTTTGACAGGGCCGTGTGTGGTATCGTAATTGAGGTCCATTCAATCGATTGCGGAAAATTCTTATTTCGTCTCGATCCAATATGTGGTTCTCCGAAAAAAAAATCTTGAACTCCCCCTCGCGCATAGGGTGTCGGAAAATTTACGATTTTCCCTGGAAACTTTTTGTCGAAGCCGTGTGTGGTATTGAAATTAAGGTCTATTCAATTGATTGTGGAAAATTCTTTTTCGTCCCGATCCAATGTCCGGTTCTCCTAAAAAAAATCGTAATTGTTTTGTGATGGTACGAAACTAGTCTATGCCAAAGTTTCATACGATATGAACATAATATATACTAGCGAGCTCTGTCAGATACTTGTCGACCTACGCGACATCGATTTAGTTCGTCTAGCTGCCCCCAGTTGTTCGTATGAAGAAAATCCAGACAGGTCTGGAAAACTCTCGTAATAATCTATATAATTTCATTCTGGCAAGTAGATTATTTTTAATTAACATTTCCCTACATGATAAATGTACACATAGAACAAAATATATATTAAATAACAATGGAGGTATAGGCCTATGTAAAAAAATGATAGCCGATCGTTATCTAAATTCTAAAACATATGGTACCGGTACAAATACAGCTTAGCGAACATATAGTCACCAATTGAAATTATTTACAAATATAGAATGTCATTAATAAAGAGCATAACATCATCCCGGATTTGATATCGAAAACATCGAAAACATCGTTGAACATCGAAAATGATAGTAAATATGGATTTATCCATTTATATAAGCACCGTGCGTACACACCACTTATATGTTTACAAAAACGGAATGTGTAAATTCCTCAATGGACGATTGAAAAATTTTAATCTGTGATTTTTCGCTCGCACATTCCCTCTATTTTCATCTCACGAGATTAGATCTCAAAAAACTGAAGTAGACCCTCCGTGACTGATATAATACTGAAAATACTACAAAAAGTGCGGAAAGGTTCCGTTTACAGCTTTTTCTCCTACAATCTTATCTAAATCACTTTGTAATTCAAATTAAACTGTTGGAAACAAAACTTTGTTTCAGATTATTGACGCCGTATTATCGATATTTCAAAATACCGGATGTGTTATGTAAACGTGTTCGAACTGATAGTGGTCAAACACATGACTTCTAGAAAACATTCGAATGATACATAATCTGTGAATATTGTTAGTTTCATGAAAAAAGCAAAAAAGTGATTTCAGATAAGTCGGTCATGCTGCAACAATTGATATGTATTACAATAGGAGGAATTGGTATCAGAATTCTCAATACTAATGTTAATAACATAGCAACGTGGAACGTATTCCGCAATTATAAAATAAAAATATCTCAATTCGAAACTCAATATCCGAATTGGTATAAGTGAAACTTTACCTCTCCAATAATTCGAGAAGATATTCAACTATTTCCTTAAATAAGATAAATAGTTTCATAGCCGGAGTATTTGATAAGAGCGGATTCATTCAACAAGTCGCACAATGTCGTCAAAAGTAAAAAGTCTTTTCAGTCTAAAAAGTGCAAACTACGAAGAGAAACTAAACAACCTTTTAGCGACTGACCGCGTTGTGATTCAAGAAATAATAAATACGAAACCAGAACAGAAAAACGACGAGCAGATTCCCGATGGTCGTCTTGTGAACTGGGACAAATGGCTCACAGATCGCAAACGACAACACAACTACTTCGGCCCAATCGTCAAAAGGAACACACCCTCATTGTGCATGAACAGTATCGAGGATACTCGCACCATCTACGAACGAAAAACAGTACTAGAAAGGGTTAACATTCAGCGGGAGCCCGACGGAGGTCCAAATTTCTGGAAGTTTCCCGAAGCGCTTCAAAATCGGCGCTGTCCTGATGACCCCTCGGTATATTTACAACTATCACTGGCTGATCGGGGACTTATTCCCCCCATGGCATATGTCGGAGTACCAACCTACGTGAAAAAGGAAAAAGAGGTATTTGGAACGCGAGATCACTTTACTCCGATTGAGCTGTGGCGATCCAACTACCATTTGCAGACGAAAGAAGAGGATATCAAAGATATCTTACCAGAACTGGAGTCACATATACCTAAAATGAGTAATTTGATTGTGTTAGGCCGTAATATATCAACATTTTGTGAGGCTGCTTCTAAAATGGGTATTCCTGTTTTGTCGGTATCTGACCACGAGGAGCATGCTAATACAGATAAGAATAATACATCATTAGATCCTTTGATTCCGCCTTGTGTATATAGTCAGTATATTTGCTTACAAATCGAGGATAGGAAATTATATTGGACTTCATTGGCAACTTCGAATAAGATTCCCGAAACACAGTCACCTGATCTTGAAATATCACCAGTTCGCGATGACGACCGTGGCAAAAATGGTTTCAGGTTACGGTTTTCCACGACGGTGAACAAAAGAAGTACGGCGTATTTACGTCTGGAGAATCTTTGTAGTGTGAAAATAACTTATTCGTGGAAGAAAACAAGTACTGGTGTCAATTTAATTGGAGTCCATCAAAATTCAAGCTTTCATTTCAATAAAAACGAAGATATTATTCTCCCGGGACAAATTATCAACATTCCTTTCTTCTTCCACACACAAACTATTAGCATTCAAGAAGAATCCTGGGTGTTGGAAACCGTGCCTCAGCTCTTACTTGATGGCAATCCCATCAATATAGATCTATGGGCTATAGCTAGCGAAGCCGTCATCGCTCCGAACAACTACAGAGCGCTCGAGAAACGCCAGAGACCAATCAGGATTGAGAAGTACATAAGGCGACGTGTCACCAAGGCCATGATTTATAACGCGTACGAGAAATTAGTGGAAAATGCACTACCAAGTAAATTACCACCGGTGATGCCATGTGACGATGAAATGTTCTGTTATGTCAACCCGGGAAAGAATTACGACGACGACTTCGTAGATAGAGTACGAGATTTGTATGACAAGGAAGACGTAGGTGCTGATGAAGACGGTATGAACGTCGAAGCACAATTCCGAACCTCACACAAAGAAGTATTGAAACACAAAGTTGTAAATAGCTTGTTGGGAGAACTTGCAGACAGAATTGAAATGGGATCACTCACTCTGCAGATGAAATTGGGAATGAGGAGTGACATGGAACTAGTACCAGGATTACCGATGGATGAAACAGAAGCTAAAAGTAACACTTCAATTGTTAAAGAGAAGAAAACCACCGAAGGTAAAGGTCATGGCCGACGGAATCGTTCTGATTCTGGGGTCACTGCTGTCAAACCGAAAACCGCGAATAGTTCCACCCCTATATTATCGAAATCAGCGAAAAAATCCCCCGTCAAAATATCAAGACCTCCGTCTGTATTATCGATAAATACCATCAGGATGGAGTCAAGTGAGAATGTCTACGTGTTCCCGAGCGTGAAACACCGCTACAACGAGGCGATGTATACTAAAGTGTATGAATACTTGGGGGACACCGTTGAGCAGATATGTTTAGTTATCGATCAGATTAATAAACCGTGGCCAACTGATGAAGAAAAGCATTTGATTGTTGGGAAATATTCGTTCGAAGGAGAGAAAGAGGTGGAAGAGGAAGGAAATGAGGTTGAAGATGTATCATGTAAACACAGTTACGATACGTGTGAGACCGCAGGAAAGAGAGGGAAAAATGGAAAAGGAGGAAAAAAGAAACATGATAAGAAACTTGCAGTTACATATGAAGAATAGGTAACATCGTGTATATGTGACCATGTATATGTCTATATAAAGTATATGAGTATGTATATTCGAGTCTGACTTGCAATACGAAGTGAATAGCAATAGTTGATATAATAAAACAACAAAAAATGCAAATGCAAGATATTTCGATATTTTAATTCATTGAATGAGCAGATCGAGCCTATGGAACATTAATTTTGCCGGTGACATAAATGATGGTGAAAATATCACAGACCATGAGAAACAATTGAACGGTAAGTTGTGGAAAATTCTCGAATTTTGTGATCAAAAATCTACAAATGATTAGTTTTCGTTTGTAGGCATATATTAGATTTAGATAACAATATAATATTCAGTAACATCGAAAAATAATTGATTTTTGACCTTACAGCAGTATAATAGATTTCTCTTTTAAATTACCAGCCATAAATTTCAATCCGAAGGGATCTAATGGTGATCCAATAGTCACCAAAATGTGATAATATACTTCTAGATTCATCCACCAAGCGTTACACCAGCATATGAAATGAATCATAATTCATGTTTTGTGTGAATAGATTGTATACCAATTGGTCAACTAATTATTATAACCTGACGCAGTTAGTACCCATTATCTCTCACATACATTCGAAAGAAATAACAATGCAAATTAAATCCACGTATTGGTGTTTGGAAATAATGTTGCACTAGACCTTTAAATGACCGCGAACTCGACGCCAGTCGTCAGTGTTGTTCAGATCATGACGGACGGTACATGCTACTGCTTCAGGATGCAGATCCTACTAATCCTTTTGACTTTCTTCACATTTGTAGCGAGCGACGGTGACAATTCTGGTAAGTAGGCCTATACGATCTCAAATATGATTAAGTAAATTGATACTTTCTATATTAAAATCAAATTAGAACAATTACAGTTGATTATATTCCTGTATCAACGTCGAAACTTGATACAAAATCGTTGTTCCCTAATCATTGGTGAGAAAGGAGAGTTGGGATTTTCTGACGGGAAACCATGGGGTCGATTTTACCATCCCAGAAAAATATCTAATCATGATTTTGATATTTAAATGAGTCACATTTATATTACTAATTCAATAATTCCTGAATCTTGAGGTAGCAAAATCATGTTCAAAATCATTAAAGTTCGTTGTTAAACCCCAATAATGATACGATTAAGAATTGAAAAATGTCCACAAACTCCCAAAAAATGAGATGAATAATTCTACATAGTTCACTTTCGGTCTTAATTTCCGCAGTTTGTCCTTTCCAACCGTATACCAAGCATTACATCGAGCTGGGCTGTTCTCCTGAGAACGTGAATGCTACAGAAAACAGCACATGTTGGCCGAACTCATATACGTGCAGTAAGTCTTATTCCATTGATCTACGTTCATACAATAAGTAGTTGAAGAATTCATGAATGAGATAATTACTCTGTTTTCAATTCATATTTGATACCAGGGAAAATAACTTCATTGCAGACTGATATAATGAAAGTTGAAATATTAGACATTTCACTGTATTATTGGATATTTATATCAATTGATATATTTCTATGAACCTATCATAGTTTCAGTTTTACGATGAGCATAAATTCACACAATGTTTTTTCTTCAGAATCAGAAACTATTCTATCAGATCAATCTGAGTTCCCATGAAATTTCCGGGTCAATGGGAGACGAAGATTGTTAATTAATTACAAATGAGTCGTTGATATTTGAAAAATCCACCTCATAAAATTATGTTCAAATGAATACTTAATTTCATTCAATTCGGAGATGAGAGAAACAAAATTGAATTTATCAATTGCTGATCACAAACGCAATTCGCCTAGGATTCATACTACCAAAATTTCGATGTATAACTTATTGCTGAAAGATATGAATATATGAAAATTTAGCTACATTAGTAAAAAATAATGTATTCAATGTTGAGGAAAATTGGTGAATGAAAAATTCAAAATTATCACTAAGTAATGATGATAGCGATGATTGCTTACAGTATAAGACCATATTTTTGGGAAGAATTTATAAAAATATCAACAAACAAATATTTACGAGATTTTAGAAAAATTTACTCTGTTTGATTATAGACTCTGACATTACTGAAAACACAAAGTTTTTAGAAAACTAAAATATATGTTCCCGTTGATTTGAATTAAATTAATTTCATTCTGCATTTTTCTATTCTAGATTTCTCCGGTCGACCGAGGAACGTATGTCGCTACAACGACACCGACTACGACACCAGTATGTGGACAATTGACAACTTCGGTCCGAGCATAGGAATGCCATGCGTCAAGTGCTACTGCGCAAGGAACCGGAGGTAAGACAGAAACAATCATCAATTAATTTCACATCCTTGTCAGCTTATGGAGGAAAGTTGAAAATCCTACCAATACCGGAATAAGTTGAATGCATTAAGGATCAGTCAAAGTATCATCATCCTCAGAAATATTACAATGTATGAATTTATACTCATTTATTCACAATATAGATGTATATTTTGCTAGTAAAGACCATTACACGAATAATAATAGAAATAATGCATTGTTGCAATTGACGCGCGTCTACTCTCTGGACCCATCACCAATCGTCTACTTGAATAGTTTCTAATCGGCTCGTGTAGAAATTTGTTCCGAATGATCAGATTGAATTCACCGAACCGACACATTACACATAAACCAATTCGGCCAATACAAAACTGTCAAATAGGACTGCCAAATATCAAACAGCTACTTTTCAGACGTTTTCGCGTCAATTGTGGTACCTACATTAATGAAGTCTACAATTGCTGAATATTCGCTTTCAACATTGTTTATTTCCAGCAGCGATACAAAACAGACTGCAGCTATCTTCTCTTGCCCAAAATTGTACTCCTTTCTATGTTCACAAATAAAATAAATTCACCCAAATTCAATAGAAATATTATATGAACTGATTGCCTTGAACTACTTTTATATTATCCTATTGTTATCCAGAAATACAGCGACATTCTATTGCTGGAATATGCCTTGCTTCAATCTGCCATGGCCAGACAGGTGCGTGCGTCTTCACGATCACAACAAATGCTGTTCCACAGGAATAGAGTGCGGTGAGTAGTCAACGCCCAATCACAACCGACATGACAGTAACTTGAACAGTAACAATAACCAGTAATCATTTTCAAAGCTACATTCACACTTGGATTATATTCATCGTACCAATCAATAGATAGGTAACAGCGTTCCAAAAATGCGCTGTTGGCGCGGTATAAATCACATTACTTTCTTATAGATTGCAATCCGTATACACATTTATTGTAGCAATGTACAATTGGAATTAAACGCTATAACCTTTTCATGCATGGAAACAGCAAAGCGAATATTATGTGTTCACGTAATTTTTTCCCGCCACATTTCTTCTGCCTACATTGAAGTCTTTTGTGTAGAAGATCTCTTACAAATGGGAAAATACATCTCACTACTCAAACAAGTAAACGTCAATTCGACATTTCAAGTCTAAAATACGTTTTTGATAATGGTTGAAAATCATTTCTTCGATCACATTTTGAATCCACCCGATCTCGATTAGGTTCCATGTGTGATTGTTTTGATTGTGTTCACCAGGCAATGCAAGCAATGAGGCGGTCACGTGCTCTTGGGCCAATAAGACGTACGTGGCGGGTCAGCTGATGCCCAGTGACACGCCGTGCACGAAATGCATCTGTCAGGAAGGATTCAACGGTGAGTCAGGATCAGGATGTATATCTGCCAACTACCCACTACATTGTAATCCTTCCACACAAACTAATCTAAACTCACTGACAACTGATCATAACTAATATATAGTGGAGTGTCAGAATCATAGTTAGCTCAAAATACGTCACGGCTGGATTAGACAGCTAGAAACTCCCAAGTCCTCACCGCAACCGTTGTTTGAAATAACGTCCTAGCCGTAGCTAGCTCCAAAGGACTGGAACTTTGAACGGATGATGTTCACTACGATAGCTAAACACCCTCTAACAGGCCTAAATAGACCTAAATAGAACTGAATCGGCATAGGACGTATAGGCATAGGACGTATATGCATAGGCATAGGACGTACAGGCATAGGCATAGGACGTATAGGCATAGGAAGTGACACTCGCGGTAATACTTGAACGATCATCAGGAAACCATCAGCATCTAAACTGGCGGACAATCAAACTATATTGGAAGCTATGGAACTTTGGCATTATGCTATAACATCAAATCTGTCCTCAAGCTGATGACTATAACTTCCGTAATATTCAAAGCCAACAATTTTGTATTTGATCAGCTGTATCTTCATCCATACACAGTTATCGTTCTCATTTCGTTCTTATTCTCATGTGAACCAATCCAAGCAAATCCAAGTTCCAAATTTTCCAATTCAAGCAACGCCTTGATATTTGAATTGCTCGTCATAATCAGCACCAAGTCATTTCTACGCTAGATGGGCCAAGTCAGCGAACTTGGAGAGCTGATTTCTGGAACGATTCTCTAGGTTCTAGCGGCACTATAGCAGCATTGATAGTACGCCTTTGTGACATTACTGGCTTTTATTCAATATCGTGTACATTTCATACTCCTTAGTACAAAAATGGTGAATGAATGAATGAATAAGCAAATAAATCACCAACGGTAAAAGTCTAGATTTCGATATTGAAATATCGTGTCCATACTCTCCACAGGGACGTTTTCGGAGCCTTGGTGCAAGCCGATCAACTGCGGCATCGAGCTGGAGTTCGAGTACGTGAGACGAGGATGCGCTCCTGTCTACAAGGACAACGCCACTTGTTGCCCCGTGTCCTGGAGATGCCGTAAGTACCAGAATCACAAATGTACCAAGTTCAATTCAATTCCAATTTTGAATGTTTTTATTAATTCAAAACATATATCAAAAAAAAAGATGAATAAATAATTTTTTGCTGAGAATCAACAAATCAAAAATAGGGCGTAAAGGTGGGGAAAATTCTAGAAAACAAACAAATCAAGGTGACGAGATTGACCCTACAGATAAAAATAATGTGAAAAAAAATATCAAACTGGAGAGAAATATCAAAAGATATAGAAATTATCACAAAAACTGAAATAGAATGAATCAAGTGAGAGGAAAAGATCAAGAAATTATCAAAAATCAGTGATGGGTCAAATAAACGGGGAAATAGAAAAGATGATTATTCCTGAAGCTTCAATGAAATAAAAACCAGGAATAAAACCAACCATGAATGAGCATTTGAGTAATTTGACCCCTTAAATGTTACTGTCTGCTCCTCAATTTTCCACGAATCAAAACAACTATAGAGTAGGCCTAGTTGCTGACAAGACCATACAAGTAACAATGATTATAGCAAACTCACGAGAGAGTACTTTGTGAGCACTTTGTTCCAAACGAACTCTACCTCAATTCAGAAAGGATAAATCAAGTTTCTGTCATTGATCTTTTTTGGAACAACCTAATTTAATTTATTGAAATATTATTTACAGCTTCGTTCCGCGATGAAATAATTGCACCAAGAAGCTTGAACAATTTGAATGCGTATATCGCTTTACCCTTCATGAATGTGACTATGTCACCGATGAATATGACCATGCCACTAATGAATATGACCATGCCACCAATGCCGATGTATATGCCATCGCTGAAAGCGACTATGGCACCGATGAATGGGACTTGGAATGAAACCACTACGACGAATACGACGACGGCACATATGGTGCCGAAGGTGAATGTCGTTTTCAACAACGCTACAAACTCATCTTCTGCATTAGTCGACATGGATATTGAACTACTGCAAGGTAAATGAACAAAATATATTTTAGAAAACCTTATTTTATTATTCTCCTCTCGAGGATCAGAACAATAAGCCCATTTCGGTTTTAGAATTAGTTCAGTATCGTTTCCATAATTTACTTTTCTTCGTTAGACAAAGAATTATAACCGATTTGTGAAAAACATTGACATTATTGAAGAAGGTTGGAAAAGCCGTGCATGATACTGATCATACTCACAAACATCTTGTGGAGTGTTAAATATTTTCTAAATCAAATAGGCCAACAATACTCAACATTTCAGAGTTGAAAAAGGATCACGAAGAATGGAGAACTAAGTTAGTTGTGTTGAGTGACTTATCAGTAGGCCACCTAAAGCTACTCCGTTTGTGATCATTCATACCCAGATCGATACTCGATTATAGATATTATTGATAATCGATTATACATATAATCGATACCCAGAACGATTTTATTTCAGAATCCATCTTGAAACAACCCAGTTCATTGGATGTTGTTTTATAAAAAGAAATGGAGCGGGTCATCACCATAGTGACCAATTGCAATTCATCTATAATAATTTGATATACATTAGTTTTGTTTATTGTTTTCAGGCGTGGATATGATATGCACTTTCGGTACTCTCCAGCTACAGGTGGATGACAAGTTGTCAGACCGACACTGTGTGTCCTGCACATGCGCAGTGCCACCCATGGTCACGTGCGTCAAGATCGCCAACTGTGGTAGAGACAAGAGCTCTGAAGAGGACGTCTAGGATCGACCAGGATATGAAGCTTGGTCCTGGACGTTATCCGGGACCAGGACGTGGATTGGAGGATTAGTACATGGATTACGTCACAGGGGCAATATCGGGCAATATCAGGCAGTATGTAGGTATATTTTAGGTACATATAGAACATATTCCCAGCCAGCACAGAACGTCTGCATCATGTTTTAATAACGTTTATCCTGGGCAATATGTTTAATATGGGGAAATATCGTTTAATATGGAGCAATATCAGGCAATATGTTGGTATATTTTAGGTTCGTATAGAACATAATATGTTCACAGCATGATTATAGTTAAATCTTGTTTTAAGCACCTTGGATATCCAAGGATATACTGACGTTTGTTGGATTACTACTCTTGGATGGAATATTATACGTATTTTATTTCGAAGAATAGTTTAATATGATTTTACCAATGTAATTGTTATGGGTTTTGAGTTGATCCAAGAAACATTTTTATTTCTATTGTACTATTTCAGAAGAAGTGCAATTTGTTACTAAATTTGTATGTTAATTATTTTAGAACAAGTGATGTATCATGATAATGTCTGAATGACTTTTTGTAGTTAGTGAATGTGAATTCAGGATTGTGGTGAGTGGTATATGGTTTCCATCATGAGTGGCATCCGAGGATAAATTTAACTAGGCCTAAAAATAGAATAGTGGTGACTGGTGAAGAAGTATAATAATATTTTTACTTTTTAGTGATAATTTTCAAATACGGAAGGTATTCAATTATGAAGTAACTATAACACTCTTTTCCATGTCAATCAAAAGACTCTGTAGATTTTAATCGGCGATTAAAAACCGTGCAATAATGTACGTTTGAGGTTTTGGTGAATATAATGTAGTAATAAATAACTAGTGTATAGAAATAAAGATATTTTATTCGAATATTTTTGTTTTTAATTCATTATGGTTCCTAATCTCTGTCTTGATGATTTGTAAATTATTGGCGAGCAGATAAATAGTTTGTCAGATTTTTTATAAAAATTGGGGGAGTGAATGGCTGGGCAGCCTGTCCCATTGGAGAAGTATAGCAAACGGAAGAGTAAGAATTATTGTACAACTGAATTAAGTTGAATGAAATAATAAAACAATAAATTGAAGTATAAGCATGAGTAACTGGGTATGACTTGTGTAATGCGGGACTATCGAGTCAGTTGTATGCAGGCGAAATAGGGAAGTGCTGTTCTCTAGCGCTCAATGCTCGAATTAACTGACGAGGGAGGACGAAATGTGGTAGCATTGGGCAAACCTTTTCATTTCTCGCGTTGATGAAATGAGCGACGTGCGAAAACATAGCAATACCTTGTGTATAATTCAATTGTTATTGTTCTAATCAATCATTGTTATCAATTAAATAGTTTAAAAATAAACACTTTTCAAAGCACAATCAGATGTGCACTTCAAGAAATTGAATAGGTCTACATGTAATGTAAAAAAATTAATGAATGGAAATTTAAAATGAAATATAAGATTGAAACGGCAAAAATATGAAAAAGATAAGTTCAGAAAAATCTATATGAAATAGAAAATGACATAAAAAATATATGCCCATATTTATAGATATATCAAAATGCAGTGAATGTTCATCTGTATTCATTCCTCTACCATTACACAAATAGCTTGGTCAGCTATGACTTTGTTTTCGAAAGTGGAATCATATCGGGCGTGGGTTCGAGTCTCGCATAAGGCATGCGTTTCTGTGAACATTATAATCATCTGCATACAAACATACAATACAATATCTTTTGGTGGGATCGTCAAACAAACAATAATCACAAATTAGCACGACTATGGTGGTGGACAAGAACTTGGAAACATACATTTATTATTACTTAATTGACATATTCATCCACAACACGACTGGAAATTAACGTAGCTGAAATTCCATTGGCGTCAAATTAGCGAAATACCAGATGTTTGGTGACAACTTCTGAAAGGTATGAGACATCAGAATTCTAATGAGGAAGAAACACAAGTCGATCAAATACCTTTGGACCGATGTGAAATAATATTATTAACCTTGGATTTTAACATCTTCATAGATGTACAGCTGAAAATTTTGTTTTTTCTGCTGTATACCCGCGGAAATTAAACGATATAAGTTGAACATTTTTTACGTATACCACCTTCTATTTATTGAAAATATCCATGTTTCTTCCGTATTAGCATTTCGATAACTACACATTTCAAAAAAGTTATATTTATTTTAATCGACTCCCATAGTTTTTTGAAAGACTTAAGTAATTTGTCATATATAATTAATGCCATCCATTTCTCTCACTCACATCTCGCTGCTTCTTACATGCCTACTATATATATACGTGCTACTGCCACAATATTACTACTGACACTCCAACAACCATTCATATACAAAGTATCTAATTATACTATTCAAAAAGAAATATTCAAAAGATAACCAATAACGATATATCACCAAACCATAGTCTATGACCAAACTATCGCTGTCTATTTCCCATTACCATACCGGTAGTAATTATGTCACCTCAGGACAAACTGTTGACAAAACGTTCCGTCGTTTATCAAGGCAAATAATAGCACAGGCATGAACAAACTTGTTTTTCTGGCCGCTTCACAGGTTGCATGGCAACGCCAAATTAAACACCTCGGAACCTGTGTGGGATACTAGAACAGTAGTCTTAGTTAGGCTTGTAGGAACATTTAGCAATCATCAAAACATGTCGCAGACTAGATATAGATGTTTTAGTTATAAGATAGCATGGTGAAGAAAGCTTGGAAACTGGTGGAGAAAGAATTGGATTTAGTTTGGAGAATTTGTTTATATCATTCAGAAGTTTATGGGTCGATATGAAATTGTGGAAATTATTATAATTTTGGTAAAAACCTTGATTGGATCTTTCGCTTACGTACAATACTTGAGCATGCTTTAAAATTGTGTCCCTGAATTATAATAGTAAATAAAATTGAAATTGTGCATATATAGGGCCTATTACTTGATGTTGATGAATATTATTATCACAGGAAAATACAACCTTTTCGGGGAATCGAACTCCGAAACATTTAAAAAAATTATCGAAAACCAGAATTTTCACAGATGTGAAAAACGTCGTTACAATGCGTCGATGCCCGATATGTGAGAATGAAATGAAAATAGGCCGAAGATATTTTCTAGGGTTAGGGTCTATGAAATGGTTTGATATTCTTCAGTTAATTTATACTATTTATTTCGACACGCTAAACTGTATTTAACTAAACAAGTTCTCGAGTTAAGAAATCATACACACGTAGACAAAAAACCAATTAGCGAACTAAAACTGTAGCAAGTTTAGTGAAGACATGTGAACTGTAATTAATTAACATATAACTTGAGTTATTCATATAATCTTACCAACTGTCAGTCAACAATTATTAATAATGCACTATTAATGTAATTATTGAGCCAATAAGCGCCACCGCCTAAATATTAATTACAGAGTGAATCGTTCAAATGATTAGGAACTAATGCGGTATAATCAGTTGAACACCCCTCAAGCCCTTAGAAACAACAGGGGTGACCAATATAGGTCCAAGGAGAGGTAGCAGATCGTACGCGCCGATAAAATACGAACGATCGACGAAAGTGAAAATGTTATTTCTGGCTGGAACTCGTAAACGTATCCATTTATTTAATCTGGAGAGTATTACATGGTGATTATATTTTGTAGACAAATTATATTGAGAAGAAAAATTTATCGGTTGTTAGAAAAATCAAATTAGGGACGTACCCTAAATTTGTTCCACACATCCATTTCCAAAACCGGTATAGCTGGAAATTATTCTCCAATGAGTATTTAAAAAATATTGAACTTCTTTCATATTGGAGAAATACAGACTGCCATTGAATATATGGTTGCCGAAGACCATAATCATGATGAAAAATCATGTTCAATCTGAAAAATATTATACACTTTCTACCGATAAAAGATCAAACATTTATCACATCTGTTTTCAAAATGAGGCAGAATTTTGATCATTAAGTTACGATATCTTTCGAGAAGTTGGTTTATATCCATGTCCGGATTCTCTTTCTGGAATACTTATGGCCTACAGGGATAACCTACATTGCTGTTTTGATTTCCATGAAATTTGATAAGGGTAAAATTGTGTAATTATGCAAAAGACAAATTCAGATTCGATCTAATGAATATCAAAGTTCAATAAAAAAATATTCATTTGAGTATTGCCAAGTATTGCTAATGAAAAAATCCTTATCAATTACCAATGCAAAAAAAAACATCTCATATGGCCTATTCACAGTTGTTGACTTTCAAAATCGAAAAAACTCATTTTAATGACTTGGATATAATTAATTAAGTATATATACACGTGTCTGAACATATGTGGTCACCCCTGTCCTAAATGAAACCACGAGAGGGCGCCTCACATTAGTATGTTACCTGTTTTTAGGGTGTTGTCTTTCTAAAGGAAGATTCTAGTCTAACTGACTCCATATGTAACTATATATCCACAAGCCTAACTCCATCGGCTTACACAATGACTGAAGGATCTACACAAGACATGTTCAAGAAGTAAACATATGGTCAGGGAAAGCCTGTTGCAGGGGGTAGCCGACCTCAAAACTCAAATGAAGAAGAGGAAAAATTTGAAGGAATGAAAAAAACCTGGAGATCGGATCGCAAATATTCTATAAGAAATAATATCAAGTAACAATTACGCGAAAGTATTTTTTTTTCTTCAACACGTCTATTGAACGATTAAAATACCATTTGAATACTCTTCGTGTACCGGTATATAATAAAACCTGAGATCGTGTTATGTCCAGCGGTAGGTTTATTTGTAAATATACCGATGGCGGTTTATTACACTTGCGGTTTCAACCATGTAGACATTAGAAAACATAATAAATTAACAACAAAAATGTATGAATATATAATTAAGTCGAAGAGATTATTCGTGCGATCTTCTTCTGATTGCGTTTTAAAATGGATAATTATAATTATTATCCTCATTATCTCTAAAGGCTTACTTGAACACTGATTTATGAGGGATTGACTCTCACAGCTACAATCAATTCATGATTGAACTTATATAATGGCTATTTCAAATAGAAACATTTTCAAAAATCTCCAACATTTTTTATGACTGATTGATTCATTATTGTTTGCTTAACGACCCCACCAACAGCTAGGTTATATGGGAGTACGAATGAGCAGGTGATTATGAAACTATATGAAGCGATGATAAGTGTAAAAACGATTACAAAACCCATGACTTATGCGCACTCGAACCTACGCCCAACGGTGACTTCAATTTTTGAAGCGGTGCCTCTGCTGACTGAGCTACCGAGGGTGGCTTTTTATAACTATTGGGGCCTATTCAACAATGTATTTAAATTAAAATACACATTGACTGTATAGAATCTTGAAAGGGTGTATAAACTTCAAGGCAACACCGATACAAATAGAGTAGATTTCTAAAATAGTAATAATTGGGACGCCTGTATTTGTGAAAACTGATCTTCCAGAAAATGGAATAAGTCCGCCAGAATGACTCCAACTATATTGAAACCTAAACTTCTGAAATAATCAAACAAAAATCAAACCAAATAAAATCTATAAAAGTCACACGAGTGACTATATTTCAGCTTGTTATGTTGGTGGACAATTGCCAACCCTCGTTTTGTATAATCGTTTTATGTCAACGATGAAATAAACTCAGTGTTTTATAAGCGACGTTTATCTGACAGGTGCCTGCCTGCCGTTAAACCGTTCGGCTCGTTTGCGCGGCATTCTACTCCACAAGTGATTATTAACATTTTAAACCGATTAGTAAACGAACGTACGCAATGGCATAGAAAAATGTATAAAGATCAAGGACTCGATCGATTTTTGAAAGTTTTCACATTCTTTGTATTTTAAGCGTAAAAAGGTATACGATTATCTTATGTCAATCTTTTCTTTTTTCAAAATCAATACAAGGAATCATGACAGCCAAATGGATGGGGAGGTGGGGGGGTCTTTTATTGGGATGGAAAAACTTGTTTATTATCGAAACATCGGCGACCACGTTACCGTGTTAGGATTCACCCGAAGCATGGTTCAATGATTTAACTTGGTGTGGAAAACAAAGATAAAATCGTCCGGTTAGACGCCTTGCCTCATTGTAAATCTATATATTGGTAACTACGCGAGATGAAGGTGTGAAACATCCGTGTGTTAGTGGTGTGGGATAGGGGGAACGGTCGATCGGAATATCCATTTCTTGTTGATATAGGTATTGTAACTGTTATTTATTCTGAAGGGAAAACGATGTATGTGGTCGTGAAATTTATTTTTTAGAAGTTACTTGACTATTCTAGTTCCGGTTTTTTATTTAACGGTTGATACCAGCTGTATATACACACATATTGGGAAATATGACAGTGCATTGTTTGAGAGGGTAGAAAATTAAATTAAATTGTAATATTTATTCTTGTAATATGTCCCTCAGATACATATTTTAGTAGTACAGTACAATCGTATGTAAACTCGTTTTTCGTCTATACGCACGTATAGACAATTTGCCTTCTACCTCAGCGAATGAAAATAACAATTTTTCTGAAGAATATATTAATCGATGCTATGGATCAAAATTTGTCTAGTCATTAAAAATCTGTTTTTAATTATAATTATTTAATTGTATTGCTCATGTTCCTTTGAGCCTTTGATTTTGTTTTTTATTTCGTTGTCTATTCATCTAGGTTATACTTGTCCTGCATTTCAACGATAAGAAATAAAAATAAACATTTTCCAAACATAAATATATTGTATATTATTAAACTAGAATTTACTTTTCGTAGAATTCAGTCAAGCAAACATCTATTCATGATACTTACGGTCAACAAATCAAATGTTTATATAATAGAAAAAAATTGACATTGCTATTTGTATTTACTTTTCAAATTCACTGTACAAATAAACTTGTACAATTAACATGACGTATGAGCAAGTTCAAGTAATTCGCATTCTCATGAGAATATGTTCATCACATCTGTCCACTATTCACTCAAAATCACCTTTACCATTTCAAAAATTAAAATTTTCGAAAAACAGATGAATTCCGTGAATCTTAAACGATTATTTATGGTCAACAGTGTTTCGATAGCATTATTTATCAGTTACATACATTGAAAAGTAGATCAATATTTTAATAGTTTAGCGTAAGAAAATCTCAGATAATTTAATCATTTGGTTTAAGGAAAAAAATATGTTCATATAAGCCTATATGATTTGATAGATTAAATTCTGAGTCACATAGTAGAATACATAAATACACGCTTTAGTGCATTTCAGTGCAGTCGAGTTTTGATGGTCTCTTTGGAATGCGCCACATTTCATCATGACGCATCACCCGCCCGTCTCGCGTATATAATACCTAAAACAATCTGGTATTCCGAACATTCACATGCATTACCACGTGTGCTCTAACTAGTTACGCCCAGTTAGTGCATCTAGAGTAGGCGTCAGCTAAGAGTGGGTCACACTGCGCGGGCACGGCGTATACAGTCAAACATCATTGCCGATAAGGAGTTTCTCTGACAAGATATAAGCTAACAGTTTAGATCATTTAATTTATGACGCACTAGAATAATAAATGTATATGACACTTTTATATATATATATAAAAAATATATGAATATATATTTCTTGAATTGAATTATACGTATTTTATATAGGTATGTTCATTCACAACTCTAGATTTGAATATAATTAACATATTATTTTATGACTTGAGGATAAAAAAAAAGTAATGATAATTTATCTATCATTGTTCCTGTATAAGATAACATAGTCCATACCAACCTATAGCATATTTAGACATTTAACATATGATTTCGTGTTTGAATAAGGCATGACTTATAGAACTGTTTGAATAATTTTGATGATTCATGAGAAATTTTATTTTGTTATAAAAAATGAATTGTTACCGATTGTAGCCCCTTTATTTTCTCTAATACGCCTTAGCTCAAGCATAATACAAAAATATAACAATAGAAAAAACTGTTTTCAAAGTATCAGATTCTACCATTGACGTACTGAACACATAAGGCGTCAATTTAGTAGATTTTTATACGTATCAGTATTTTTGTGATTACTTTCGAACAGTATAGGCCGTATGACTATAGAGTATTAAAATTATAATAGATTCAACCGCACATATTTTCAATACGTTCAAGATGATAAGCAAAAAACTTCCAATTAATTACACATTTTCAGCTACAATGATAACTATTTTTTAGCTGTAGACCTATACCTGTGAATATGTTAGAATCCAAAGTTAATTTTATACCACATCATTAATAAATATTGAGAAAATCTGTATTTCTCCCGTATTACAATTTTTAAACATCCAGGAGCTAAAAAATGCACATTTTTTAAGCGTATACGTCTGACAATTATGTGATGTGAGATGAATAGTTATTACTTGAACCATGTTAGAGGTATTGACAAAATCTGTATTTCCTCGTTTTCAGAATTTCGATATCTCATGCCGTTCAGAAGTTATCATCAATCACCTGATAATCCGCTAATCGACTCCAGTGGGCTCTTCATAACTAAAACAATGATTTAATTGCCAGCCGTCGAAATGTTGCCGAAGGGATTATTGGCGTATACTGCGTTACTCGTTCCTGGTACTTGACAGCTCTAAGAAACCGCATGGCCATAAAGAGGCTTGGGATGATATAATACAGAACTCAAGAATTGCCTACAATAATATAAATACCCCTTCCAAACGTGAGAGAATTCCTCCTGGCTGCATACCTTAGTCTATGTGCATACATGTCATCGAGCTATAGTCCGTGTGCTTGAAACGAATTGAAATGTGCTTGATAACTGGGTCATGAAAATAAGTTTTAGACAGTATAAGGTTGTATATAAGATTTTCAGATTTCAAATATATATATATATATATATATATATATATATATATATATATATATATATATATATATATATATATATTGCATAATCCCACTACACGTGCCAAGAAGGACTTGAGAATAATTAGTCACAACCTTACTATGTTTACTAAAGGACCGATAAACCAGCTGGTATATTATGATGTTTAATGCCTCACCATCATCACTTAAACTTGAAGTAGGTGGGTCATCATCTAAGACTGAACTGAAACAATATCTCTCAAATGAATGTTTTTATTCTGTAATGGAATTCTTAGCTGATTGATGTACTGTTTTTCATGTTATATTTTTACTCAGGTATCTTAAGTATACAGGTTTCTTATATTTTGTCTTATATATTCTCATCTCTGTGTTATGGATTACATCAATGCAGCACAGTAAGTTCTGGAATCTATATTTTGACCGATGCATTTCAGCCTGACTCATCTTATAATATCCAGCGATCAATAAAAATGAAATATATATATATATATATATATATATATATATATATATATATATATATATAAACAAGATGCTCAAAATAAAGACCATCAATTTTTTAGAGATGATCTGTATAGCAACGCCTTTCCAGTATATACACTATCTGTACTCATCCAAATTTTTGGTATATAGTGACCTACTACGTGATCTCTTTTCACCATGTACGCCGTCAAGAAAACAAAATCATAATGTATAGCTTATTTTCCACTTCGCGATCTATACTCTCATTTCCTACTCAAGCTTTTGATCGACCATCCCCACTATCCCACATAACAAGCGAACTGGTGGTACGCTTCTTCATGTTCCGTGGATGTAAGTATAGCTGCATGCATAATCGTTTAATAAAACACATGTTTTAATAATAATCATTTTTAATGATAGTCACTATTATTATTATCACATGTATTCGTCGGTTGGTACTCCGCGGTCGAATTGAGCTGTCTGCACTCTGAGAACGTGAGGAAGGAGCGATCTGTTAAACCGCCGTGCAAATTGTTAAATGCATACCTCCAAGCGATACTCAATCCAGCGACCTGTGTATAAGTACTTTATTACAGTTTCAGATTGGAATTATAATGATAGATAAATAAAATGGAATGTTGGGATGAAAATGTATGTATTTATAACCGGTAAAATGACTTGTATATAATTATTGTTTTAGGGAAGGTGTGAACTTTTAAAATTATAGTAACACTGTAACTGAACGATTTAATTGTGCATTGTAATTTCTTTAATAACGGCTATTAGAATAGTTTATTCATATTTTTGTTGAGCTACAGTTACACAACAACAAAATGATACGTTGTACGAATTAGAAACAAATCATAATGCATCAACAATGATAGATGAGTGGGACTACGAACGTTTTTTTTTATTAATATCGAAACTTGATACAGAATCATTGTTCCTCATTGAAGGATGAAAGTAAGATTTTTTAGGCGGGGCACCACAAGGGCGATCTCATCACCCCATTTACAAATGTATAGCCAGAATAAAATATTGAATGTTTTATATTTCAATAGGTATAACTCACTTTAAAATGACGTTGATTTTATTCTCTGTAGCACTGTTGGCATTGAAATTTATATTGCTACCGGTATATCATTACAAGTTTTAAACTATTTCAATTTTTGTATCAATGTTCATCTAATTCTGCTCCATTCAACTATACTGGAACAGAAGTCATCAAGATTTGAGTGGAGTTTTATTTCTGTCACTTAAAATATATAGCAAAAAACCACATCAGCTGGCCTTTATAAGAACAAGTCTTTTGGTCGTCTTAATACACTCTGTTCGAGCCGAGATTAACTCCATACATCACACTCTGTCGTGAGAATATCTATCGGTTACTATAGCGACAGACATATTGAAATGTTCACGTCAAACTTACACGGAGTCTTTAAACTGCATCTCTTTCATTATGCTCGGATCCATTTCAAATTGACACTTTGATACGCGACGTTGAAATGCCAGATAATCCCATTCGAGTCTGGTACGGAAGAAACAGACCCAGTGATTATGTCATCTTAGTCGAACCATTGCTGTCCACGTGGTTTTAGGGACAGAGAAGTCGGATTAATATTGTCGTCACTAACACAGCTATGAAAGAACCGCACGTCAGAATAAAAATGATTTAATTTAATTGTTTCAGTTATGTCGGGGAATAAAACCTGAGAATATATAGGTAGTACAGTTGGAAACAGAAGTAAAAGTACGTTATAAATCTGTTCCTCTGATACATGTTGAATCGTATGCAATATCAGAGGGTGGAGTGGTTCAGACAGATATAATGAAGTCTTCTGGTTTTTACTCAAGCTGTACACCTTATCAATTAGCTTATTAGAAAGTAACAGAGCATTTTCAATTCGTTCAATAGGTATGGATAATATATTATTTTCATCATCATCATCATTATCATTCATTTATATTGGGTATAACCACGCATTTTACTGGAAATCTAGTGGCACCGGTGGTAAGATGAGAAGGAAGGTTGGTGAATATTAGGTGTTTTTGGATAGTGGAAGGCAACGGTCGTGGCATGTTGTTAACCATCTCAGTATATAACTTGGGCATCAACTAAAAAACACTTTCAAGATGTCGTCAAATACTGTAATCGAATCCCGGTGCATTGAATTGGAAATACATGTTTGACTGTATGAAGAACCGAGTAAATCATAAAATAGTTCAATACTCATCCAAAAGGCCGTTCATATCGGTGGTCGAACATGAGTACTCTCAAGTCAACTACGCTATAAACACAGCAATAAGGCACTTTAATAATATGTTTCGTAAAACACAGTTATACTCTCTGTCGTGATTCACTCGAATCCTCCACACAACTGAACATGTATTTCCAATCAATATTTATGGCCACTATTTACGACCAAGACGTTTTGTCTGACATATATAGTTAAGGTGGTTACATATACTTCTCAAATAAATCAAGGTAGCCAATCGGGTGGGAGTTAGTGATTTATTCTAACAAATCGAAAACAAGGTAGAATATATATGTATATCATACTACTAGATTTGTTTGTCGAAATTCAAAGCATCGAATATGTTCAGAGATAACAAAAAGTATCTTGACGAATGTTCTTATTCACTCCAAGTACCAAATGTTCTTAATTCTACATTTCCATACTTCTAAGCTCATCTCACAACGCATATAAGGCGTTTTCCTAGTTATAAATAATGGAAATTAGGAAATATTGCACTTTAAAATCAATTATAAAGTTGCAAGACGCTTGAAATGATCAAGAGGTGAAATCAATTCGTACTGCACACCGTAACGATTTAGTGAGTGATTAGACTTGATAGTTCCGAAATCAAGGTGTGTATATGTTTCGAGTACGTCCTACATGTCATACAAATATCTCGCTCCACTTACTAACAGTATGCATGATGCTTTTCCCAAGTTGGTACACGAATATAAGAAAGAGCGATCACGATGGTAACAATAAATCAAGCGTCCGGCGTCCCTGAGTTCCAATCACAATCAAATCACTCACTCACACAAGACGATATGGCGTTTCCCTGTAATTTATAGTTAGTTATTTATGATATTCATATCGCACGCGATGCCTTCAGGCTAGCATTAACTGTCCAGCAACAATGCATGGATTATTTATAGCTTGGAACATTTTACAACATCTCTATCATGGATCATCAAAGATGCTGGTGTCGTAAGACGTAGGCCTACTAGTGCTGGAGATTTTTTTTCTCTGTTTCATCAAATGTGACTGTGAGGTGAAAGAATAAGGTTTTTCTGGGTACCAGCGATAAACTGTTATTCAGAATTCCAGGGTCTGATCCCTGCATATAGATGACAATCCTGAGTGAGATTTTTTGTGGTTTCAACGTCTTAATTCGTCATTACTGTGATGGCTTCTACCCAATAGGCCAATATAAATATTTATACAATATGAAAATATGTAATTCAACAATATAGGAATAATTTTCACTTCGACTTGTACAATGAATATTTTTTTATATTCTGATACTGGACGACGATGTTTTTCCTGTTATCCTGCACGCTGAGCAGTGATCCAGAATTCCAGGGTTTGATTTCTGATATATAGTTGACGATCCTGAGTGAGATTTTTTCGTGGTATTACTATTGTAATTCATTTTTGGGATTGCTTCCATACACATTGAGTCAATATAAATCTCTACATTATATATATAGGCCTTAATTTTATAGTCATCAATATAGAGACATAATTTTCACTTCAACCTATACAACCCTTGATGAATATTTCGAATATTTCTCCAAATTTTATTACTGGACGACGCGAACGATCTCTATATATTTCATATTATTTCCTCCATGAAATGGATACGGTATGTGATAATTATTATATTTATATCAACTGATGATTTTCATTCATAGACCCACTCGGATGCTAATTCAACTGATTAATTAAATGATTAATATATTTAATTCCATTCATTTACATTTACTCCAAGGCGTTTATCACAAATGATCAAGTCATACTGATTCACTGTTTTACTAAAGTTGACATTGATAAAGGTTCAAATATATATTCAAATTAGACCGCTAATAATGATAGCCACGCCTAAATATATGTAGACTACAACAGCCGAGAAATCTCTAAATTAGAACTTCTTTATGTGATATTATCGCGAATTAATTAGATGTTGCCCATCTAGTCAAGAGCCTATCAATAGCTTGATTTACACATGGATATTTGCATAATATGGAATTGTTCGCCATCTTTATAGGCCTATATAAGTGATGAATGATATTCTTTTTGAATTTTCTGAGACGAGTGGTGGAGTGATTAATAGGCCTACACTGAAATTAATCGTCTTTCAGGAGACCGGGGTTCGATTCCAACCATGGTCGACCATCCCGACAGGGGTTTTAGTGGGTCCATCTGTCGTTCAGGTCAATACTGGGAAGGTTCCTTAAGTAACAACATGCCGCGACCGACTCCTTCCCACCATCCAAGAACACCTAATGAAATAACATCTCGTCTCATCATCTCATCATCTCATAGCCTATATCATTCATCGACGCCAATATATCGTAGTCATTAGTACATTGTGTCGTTAAACTCAATATACATTTTAAAAAAAATTGATGCGGCAAAAATGTTGTACCTATACCTGAAATGGTTCACACATTATATGGATTTATTTGTACAGAGCGCAACTCTTGCAAACATATGACAAGAATATCAGTCGGTTACCTGAGGGGATCTTATAGCTAATATGATGGGCCTGCTAATCAAGTCGAGCGGTAACTCGACGACGACCATGTCCTGTTCGCTGACAGTTGAACTGTTTGCACAGGAACGTCCAGTTGTCCTTATTTAGACCCTACTAGAATTGAATTATGAACGTGTTTTATTTTCGAAACTGAAACACTTGGAACATTATGTACTGTGTGAAGGTAATTCAATAACCTGACGTACACGACAGAACGTATACCAAAGTTCAGAGAAATGGTGAGAAGAGCTTGGAAGTTATAGCACTGACAAGAATGCATCCTTCATCTTTATCTCCTGCGTTATCTATGGGAACTCAGCTAAAGTCTGAATAGAGGCCAAGGGTGTATAATATACATACAATTTCATATTCAAATTGAGAAAACTTAAAACTGGAGAAAAAGTAAGAAAACTTGAGAAAACTTAAGAATCACGCTGAAATGCCATTAAAAATATAATTATCAAAAATAATTGAAAAATTGAAAAATAATTGAAAAATTATTAATTTCAATATTGCATGAACCTAATAGAGACAATATTATATTTGGCCTACTGTAGACAACAGAAAATTTAAAACGTACTAAAAACTGAAAATAGCCGAAAGATAGCTTGAAGATAAGTAAAATCGACAAAAATTAAACCTGAAAATTCCTATCACTTTCGCTTTTGAAACTCCATCACCTGTTGAATCGTACATAAGAGACATTACCATCCCAAATTTTTCTCAAAATACCAATTTTTTTTCCTGCTACCAACATAACCAACTGAACTAACGATATTGTTCTCGCTCACTGCGGACTTTTTTTTTATTGTTATCTTTCTTTTACTTACAAAAATACACATGACAGTCAAAAAATCCACAAAGTCTCCAAGGAAGACTTAACTGTGGGAGAAAAAAAAGAATATTATACTCTGTATATTTTTAATTTTTATGTTGACTTCGATTCTCTTACCTTTGACATATGCGTTGACCTGGTCCAGATTCCTCAGCGTGATCGGCAATGGGTCAGCAGTCGATTCGAGAGATATCGAAGTAGTCGTATTATCGACATAACTCGATCGTTTCGCCAAGAATATCGCAGTATGATGTATACGTATAATCGAATAACAAACATGTGAATATTTATCACCCTCGGTCTCACCACTTTTCCCCACTAACACCTGCACATGTGTTACTTTACCACCCTTGTACAAATCACCCTTCAACACACGTTTCACCCTTATCAAAAACCCGCGATATTCACCCTTAATCTTATTGTTACCGTAGATAGCATTCACGTTAGCAAAATCACGATGCAAATCGAATTCACTTGTCACTTTTCCGGTGAATACAAATTCCGATTGTTGCAAATGTTTTTCGAGCAACTGTTTATTCACTTCATTGTTGACGTTGTGATTGTTACAACGCGTAATCCCGTTGCTTAATTGACGTAATTTGCGATTACGAATCGATCGTCGAGCAGATGGTGAAGATATGGCACAAAAACAATAATCCAAACTCAAAAGAAAAATCAAAAATAATATATATTTAGCCATGATTTATTTCTATATATATTATTCACTTGAAATTAAACACATAATCAAAAAAAATTATTATATTATTTATTGAAATGATTGAACACGTGTGTGGTGATATGACGTAATATTTGTGTATTCGACAGCGCTATCGAGTATGTAGATGCTACGTCGTCAACCGTCAAACGTAGACTGAAATCAGGAAATCAAAGTCGGGGCAACTTAGCCCACGCTTGATTCTCCGCCCGTCTCTCTTCATAACAAACACCATCATCGCCCGCGGGTTTCGACCTTGTCTACCTTTACTTGAGATCTCTCGTAGTAGTCACGTGGTCTTTGTCACGTGATGTAAATAAGTGGGAGGAGTCTTTTCATCGTGCCTGGATGTAAGATATAGAATACTAATAACTTAAATCAATTGATTATATAAACATATCCAGAGGAAGGGCAGATTTAGTCTATTTTCAGTCTTTAGTTCTTGGCGAACGATACTGAGAATTGTTTTGTTTCAGTCTATTGTCAATATCGAGTCGTCTGAATTCGTCGAATTCGGGTCGTCAAAATATCTGGAATAAATATTCAGTCTACATTTTATCTCTACCTAATTCCAAAAGATCGTTTCGTTTAGAAATTGTAATGATTACAATATTGATATGTGAAACTATTGTGATAGCGTAGCTCACCAATTGGCCAGTTGGTTATAAGCCTATATATTATGTGTCGTTATTCAAAGATCCTCTGATTGGATATCTAAATTGTATCACAGTTCAAACAACCCTCTTGATCGGATGTTATGTTTTGTGACATCAAGGGTGCGCAAAAACAAAAGTCTTGATACGATAATTCCATTGGTTGACTTGAATCGAGAATTAAGATAATATAGCTAAGAGCTTCTACGGATTTTTCTGTATTGAGAGGGGTGGATCAGTCGCTGAACCGTGTAATTCAGAAGACCCAGGTTCGATTTCCACCTATCGTCCATTCTGATCGAAGTTATTCCTGCTTACCTCAATCGAACCCTGGAATGGTTCCCCACTATCCAGGCCACGACCGATTCCATCCTACGCCTGCACGATAGAACAGTCCAGAACTTGTGCAGCATTTCTTCTCAAAATGCAAAAATATTTATTTCAGTTTGTTTTCTTATATTGAGTTTAACGACGCACTGTTACGATAGCGCAGATCTAATGGCGTCGGATGGATGATTAATGAGATGATGGGATGATGAGATGAAGGTATCTTGGGTATAATGGTAAGGATCTCGTGAAGGAAGCGGTCGTGGCCTATATTGTGGGAACCATCCCGGCATTAGCCTACACTACATGCAGAGGGAAACCACGAAAAAACTCTGGTAATATGGACGGCGGCGGGGATCGAACCGGGTCCGAAAATCCCTCGTCTCCCAGATCACATGCAGTATTTTAGTTATAGTTTATATCTCAATGTGAAGTGTGTTATGGTTGGTTAGCCTGGAAACTATACACACGTGAAACAAAGAACGCAATTAAGCACTATATTAATATTTTCATACATCGGTAAATGACAAATTTATTCTAACTAATATTATTATTGTATTGAACTGAAATATGATATCACATCTGTAACACGAATAAGTGCGTCCAGCACGGTTTCAAATTATGAACATTAAAATTATATTAACCATGTAACTGTTTCGTAGACAGGTTTTTTATTGCTCTGAATAAGCACGTGAAACCAACCCCATGGATCACACGCTCACACTGCACAAAATAAAATAATAAATGAATTATACACAAAATGATAATTAAACTTTACTGAAACTATCCTATGTACCTAGCTATGTACGGATCAGTAAGAAAATTAATATATCACAAATGTGAAATGTGATTCTTGATTTTCTGTGTCTTGAATTCACTTTCAAGTAATTTACGGAATTGATTAAATCGAAAATATAAAATTTTACCATCGTTTATACTTTTATAAACGTACACGTTTATACTCACTGATTTTGTCATGGATGAACACATTACATATAATTTGTTTCATTACATTTTACATTGATTCATTCAAAATGTTCATCTCGAAATATGATTGAAAAAGTGTTCAAAGAAGTTCAAAGACTAAGCAAATTGATGAAATTGTATTGTTGCAATAGAATTGTGAGGTTCATTCATAAATTAAAGTATCATAGAGCAAATTATAACCATAGACCCTTCCGAATCTGAAAAATCCTGTTTTAACCAACCTCGCGTATATGTATTTTGGACTGTTCGATACATCAACATGATGTAGGCTATATTGATTAGAATGAATCCAATTTCATCAATAACATCTTCCTCTTTATGCTTTTGAGTGGTTATTCATTGTACATATTTGCGTTGGTTGAATTCAACACACTAATACAATTATCCTCGCCAATTTCATTAACAGTGCATGTACATAATTCATCAGGCACACCACTATATTATGTAAACTAGTTTCCAGACTATCTGTGAAAGTGACTCATAGACAATTAAAGCTAACGTTAAAGTGATTATTTACATTGCGTTAAGAATATTAGGGTAGGTCTGGGATGGGAGTAAATAAGACAAACAAACTCTGTAAATGAATAGGTTATTATTATATTTACTCTCAAATATAAACGAAACTTTATTCATTACTTCAACCACAGATTTTTCATCTGTGCTTCAACCAGTCTCGTCCCAACGACTCATCTACCAGACTATAGCGTTTTTCTTTTCAAGATCACATAGCTATGGGCCGGCAATTATAATATGTAGTTTAATACTTTTTCTGTTCATCTATTTCTTGACTGACTGTAATGGGTCTACCTTATTTATGATGATAACACAGGTCCGTGTGAAAGGTTGGGTTAAGGGTTAAATGGGGTGATTTACTGATGGTGGTCTATCCTAACTCGGAAGACCTATACATTATTAACATCTATATAATATATTCGCGCTGAGGCATGATTTTGTATTTTTTATGGGTGAAAATGAGTGATGTTGAATGAGAAAATATTTAAATTTACAATAATTGAATTTATATTCCATAGTTTTGAGGATTTTTTGGGGTGGTAAGTTCTTCTTTGTTTTGCCCCGTTCAAACGATCCAACCAAAATCAATTGCCACCACCAACCAACCAACCTTAACCAACCTTAATCAACTAATTAACCCCCAATCTAATTGGGGAATTATGATTTTGTCTCAAGTTCCGATTTTTTAATAGAAAAAAAATAAAAATGAAAGTATTATTTCTTGTGTTCTTGAACGTTGACGGTTGCCTATAATTGTTCGACAGAAAAATATATATATCAGTTTTAGTAATAATTTCTAATGTCCATTTCATTTGTAATCTCCATGCATCTTCAGTTATCTTATCCCACTATTATTAAACTCCCCTCTATGCCTACCTTACTACTTGGACTCTACATTTACAGTCTCTTAGATAAATAATTGCCTCTACTAAAGTGTTGATAGCCCATACTGTATTGTGATAGCATACAATAGCCATTGAGGGAGGTATAACTGTGACGTATGGCGTATTGCCTAATGAGCCAGGCTCTTGATAAACGACGTACATGCTACAGGTATAAAAGACGAGATAACTAATCGACACTACCGACCGATAGTACTTGAGGTATAGAAGAAAAGAACGATCGTGTGTGTCGTGGTTGTATGATGTATTGCCAGTTTGGGAGGCTAGTATTAAAGGTACAAATATCCCATAGGAGGGCAGACACAATATAAAATATCTGACTAATTTAGTAAATAATGTTAGGTTTAGGGATGAGGGTGTTTAGATACAAGCTACAATTACGTTTTGTTGTTTAATTGGTTATTAGATAATTGTAGAGATGAACAGATTTTAGCAACAGTGTGTAATTAATATCAAGAAAATGAGGGATAGATTTTTATCTTCAGTCTGTCACCAATTTGAGAGGGTTATTGACTCTGGAATATAGTATTTTTTCAGGTTACCACTGACCACAACAACTAAAAAAGTTGGCAGCAAACAAACTGAAACTGAAATTTTGATTGAAGAACAAAATTGTTGTCCAATTATTACAACAATGTGTGACATTACGTCACTCAAAATGGGTACGCCATAATCTATTGTTAGAGACATTTCGGACAAAAATGTCCGAGAACAGTCATCTCGATTAGGCCTATAATGTGTCATTAAAATGTACACAATAAATTTGAAAAATCAATGCGTCTTTGTTTCGTGACGTCACTAAGTAGCTAATTGTGACCTAATAGGTGAGAGAGCATATTTGTCAGGTTACCATAACAATGAATGTTGACGAAAAAACAAAACATAATACCGATTCAAGAATTTAGAGGACATTGTCGTCTCCTAATCACAACAATGTGTGAAATTGTTTGAAATAAGCATTCATGGTGATGTCAAATTGTGCCAACAATAGGTGTTTGAGGTATACATTACACTTGGTACATTTGCGTACAGAGTATAGACATAGAATGAAGAAATACATTCTTTATTCTATGTTATACATGCTCAGTAAATTGTATCACCAGTGACTAGATAGTTCAGTTCAAAAGTTCTCATTTCGGCTATTATATTAGGTTTTGGTGAGAATTTTTTATTACTATGGAATTATTTTGAGATAGTTTTCTGTGCTGACAACGAAAACACTTTATTTGACAATTCTTAAACATATTCTCTATTATAAAATGAACTGTATTAGAAAATAAACTATATTAAAAAATTCTTCCTCCCGACATCACATTTTATGACACAGCCGCCATCAAAAATATATCTGATAAACACCGAATAAGAGCTTTCTCTTGTTATTCTTTCAACCATAACCCTCAAATAGCGTCATAACACATCGGTAAACTTATTCCACGGTCCCGATCGACCGTCCCCCCTATCCATCAGCTCTAACAGTCGGTAGTGTCGATCTTTCGAAAGCCCACATGTTGTAAAGGGCGTCATCTATCGTGTAAGTAAGGGCGTTATTTGACACCCACTAGATTTGTGGTTCAACCCTTTCTTTAACTACCCCCCTTCCCCACTCATTTATAACTTTAACAACCCTCAAAGGTGTCCAGCCCTTAACCTTGTTGATCCTCCGGCTGAATGAAAACCACCCGCCAACATTAGACAATATAGTATACATGTGTATGAGGGAGTATTTGAATGCTGAAGATTTATGTAATACTGCTTTATGCAGTCTCGAGGCATGGAAATTAATGTATGTGAAGCAATTTTCAAGGTGGTGTATAGAGTATAGACTCAACTTGACGAATATTATTCTCATTTTGTTAATTGTACATTGAAAACGAATGTCATAAAATCGATGTAGAATAGTAATATTGTGAAATATTCGTGTCGATTAGAATGTACCCATTTGATTGTACAGGCATAGAATTTTGAACTGTGATAATAGTGCATGATACCAATAATATTAATATTATGTACATGTCAGTTTACACGATTTTTTTCCTAGAGATATTTTGACTTGACGAGAATCATTCACAATGAAATGTAATATTTGATTATATTTTTGTCCTAAAAAAATGTCACACGTACCACCATAACAAACACAAATATCACCGATATATTCATAAAGTGTATAGTATTTTTCAGTTAAATTGATAGCATTTTCAGGATGTTGTCTACGATAAGAAACGCAGCTGCATCTTTCAAAAGCGTTTTACTTTTGGAACCATGACAGCAAGATTACGTATTGAAAAAAGTTTCACAATCATTCAGTTGTGGGTGACCTTCTACATTCGTGGTTACAAGTTGTAACGAATGTGATTTGAACTGGGATCTGGCAGTGAAAACAATCAGAACGTAAAGGTACAACCAGAATTAGTATCTAATAATGTCAACGATTGTCGAGTCAATTTTCAAATGTTTACTGTTTTATGCATTAAGATTAAAATATACGAACACATTCTGGACATTAAATAGTATTGCCATGGACCAACGTCTTTATAATCAAAATGTTCTAACATAAAAACTACTTTTATATCGATTTGATCGAACCATTAAAACATTCTTCGTGTCTTTCTACTGTCTCACTCCGCTGCTAAGAAATAGAATAGTCATAAAATTGTCTGTCTCACTTTTATAGGACATTCTTGAAGTATAAAATCATTAGTATTCATGCCAGCTGCCTGGTTTAAGGGTTGTAATCTATGTAGAGCTGTATTTTAATAGTTGTGGTCACAAATCTTATAGGGTGTCAGCGTACGCCCTCGCTTACATGCCAGAGCACGCCCTTGTAACCACGCGCTAGGGTGGTCGTTGATTGGTGCACGGGAATCAAACCCCGGTACCATATGGATGTATTGAAGAGACAATGGAGAAATTATTCATATCAATAATGCCAAGGTTATGTTGTTTTATTTTTATTTCTTATTTTTTCTGTTAATGAACCTAAAAATCGGTCAAGTAATGTGGTACAAAGGTAGTAAAATGAATTAATTTAAATAGTGAGTAGATGGAATATACAATGGAAACATTTCTCGTCACTTGTCGAAACTCTTATAATTTTTGGGGAGAGAATCATTCCTGGAAGTGAAATTGACGAAGAAAAATACTCATTCATGAATAGTTTTTTACCCTTTGGGAATAAGATTGGTGTATAATTGAACCTGTGTATCATTATTATATACGATGATGATTGCATAGCTTATAATTATTATGTAAGTAGTATTTAGAAACTGGTTGGCTTTTGCGGGTGAACTATGGTGTGCCATTCGCTAATGTTTATGTATAGAGGCAGTTGTTTATGAATCATGGGCATCTGCATTGAGAAAATTGAAAATCTGAATATAATTACACATCAAAATCATACGTAATAACTTACACTATAAGTACTTAGTATGTAGTGTTTATTATACCGTCTGGATAATAATTACATCAATATCCGTTTCATTCAAAACGATCCCATTCAATATTTCAAAACTAAAATCTATAAATTTGTATAATTTACAGTGATTGAAAATGGATGGCATTTTGAAAAACAATATTCAATAACTAGTTGAGTGAGAGTACCAACCCATTAATAATTCTTATGTATAAAAGATTCTGTCTTTTTTAACAACATTGACCAAAATAAGTAGAGAAGACTGATAATTCTGATAATTCTGATAATTTTAGGCATAATTCTAGTTTCTTCTTAAATTATTTGAGGTACGAGAATGACATACGTAACCAAGGGCGATAACAAGTTAATTCACTGCTTATTGCTTAATCTGCCAATTATCAGTTGATAAAACCGTTTATCAACATTTTCGTGTCATTATTTTATAATTTTCATAGTCAATAATCAACTACTAGCAAATTAATACTTAATTGAGAGTTCGTAGACCTACTACTGGCTTTAAATAAAAAGAGAGATCGATGACATCATCCATGATTCACCCTCACTCTCATCATTTCCCCGAATTAAACCCTCGATTTTCGTGTGAAAGGAACCACAAATCTCATATGTGTCTCAACCTCCGCCTGCGTGTGCACAATACAAAACATTCACACGCCCTTACGCCTCATCTCCCCTACCCCGCTAGGGTGGTCGACACTACAGTCACCGACTTGACCGACTGCACTAAAACAAGGCGTGATGCCAGAGCTGTCGGGACACGAGGTTATTGTCATAAAACAAGGGATTAGATGACGGGTCGGGGCAGCTCAATACACGGATTTAGAGAAAAGATTTTTTTTTTCTTGATTTGAAATGTAGTAGTATTGTAATGAGTTTGGATTCTTGGATACAATAAATTGGATTTAATCAGTACATCGGCTGGTGTTTAGATTCGATATTGTGTAACTACTCACGCCTCCACTCCCAATACACCCAATAGGCTCCAAGAAAATAACCCAGGATGAAATTTAGGAAAAAAATCTCGGAATAAATTCGAATTCCTAGAGAATCTGAGAAAATGAATCATACAAATACGTTCAAACTTTAACATATAGTTCGGATGATCTGTGTATAAATAAACAGTTATTTGTATTATTTTAAACATTGAATTATAATAGCCATTAAGAAAGCTATTAAGGAGATCAACAAGTGAAACTAATTGGATCATAAAACGATCGAAGCAATCTATATGTATAGCTCTATCAGGAAGGCAGTGATTCAAATAGATTCAAGATCAAGGTGTGTATATAGGTATCTTTCCATTACATTTCATATAAAATCTCGCGCATCTCACAATGCATATGCTGCGTTTTCCTAGTATACATCACAAAAAAAATTGAAAATAGAATTGCTGTATTGAAATCGATTTCAAATTATGATTATCTATTAGCAAATCAATCGGATATAACAACTATGTCGTTTTTATACTCGGCACGTACGAATATCACGCAGACCAATGAAAAAGCAGATGATCACATTCTAATTCGAGATGTTTCGATATGTCTAGCCGACCCAACAACAATGTTTAATATTCCATAACTGACTTGCATAATTTGACCATATTTGACTTGCATCTACGCATGAGGTCGAAGTCCTGTCACATCACATCTACTATAACATATGTTATATTAATTCGATCTGTTGAAGCGTGATAATTTGCCTCTGAAGCGATTCAGCTGATTACTCGGTAGATCAGTCAATCAGTCCAGTGCGATACAGCGGCGTACTGGCAGTCATCAAGACGAAACACAACTGCATCTTTAGAAATTCTTGATTTTAAAGTTTCAGCGAGATTATGTAATCATGAAAGATTCATGTTTATTTAGTTGGAATAGATGAGCTTTTTCTTCCGTGGATATGCGGTTCCTTTATTTCAAGTGATTTTAGTATTTTGAGAGAGAATAGAATAATAAAATCATCACTGTCACAGGTTGATTAGTGACTGTGCTTGTAGCAATATTTTGAATTTTTTGACAAAATTTAAAATTCCACAAAACCACAAAAACACTACTTCATCAAAATTCAACATTTAATTCAATTACGTTTCTCTGTTGATATCCGCAATGCGTGCTCAAACGAATTCGGCTGAATTACTTATAGTTCATTTCATGACCTACTGAAAATTGGCTATTAATTTCATTGTTTCACGGTGATCACCATTGGTCACTGAGATTATGACCACCTTAAATTGATTATTCACAGTCCCAATCGGTTCATCTATGGAACCACTACAATGATATCACAGATATCACATCTCAACATTTCTACAAGAAGAATGGAGGGTGGGAATATTGTTCCAAAGAGATATCATAGCAAACATCGGAGGACGTGTAGCTTTACAAATTACACATCTCATATAGACGTCAATCGTAATAAATAAGTGGCAACCCTTATTTGTTGTAACGCAAACCTTCGTGTCAGAGGGATGATATGTCTATAGATCTAAGGGGGGAACAGCTGAGTCATGGGGCACCATTGTTATAGCATGTGGATCTAGTTTCATCACCGCCACTGTGAAACTTTGTATGTCCAGGTTTATCACGGCCACTGGTAAACATATAGGTATCTGACTGACATGTTTAATAATAATACTGGGGGAATGCAGCATATGCGTTGTAGGATGAGCGATAATTTTTTTAAAGTCCGGCAATGAGAAACAGTTGGCGGGTACAGATTGCTCGTGCGCCCGCGAAGGTGTTTTGACAAAGGCGGACAAATGTAAAGTCCGGCAATGAGAAACAGTTGGCGGGCGCAGATTGCTCGTGCGCCCGCGAAGGTGTTTTGACAAAGGCGGACAAATGTAAAGTCCGGCAATGAGAAACAGTTGGCGGGCGCAGATTGCTCGTGCGCCCGCGAAGGTGTTTTGACAAAGGCGGACAAATGTAAAGTCCGGCAATGAGAAACAGTTGGCGGGCGCAGATTGCTCGTGCGAGCGGGAAGGTGTTTTGACAAAGGCGGACAAATGTAAAGTCCGGCAATGAGAAACAGTTGCCGCGCGCAGATTGCTCGTGCGCGCGCGAAGGTGTTTTGACAAAGGCGGACAAATGTAAAGTCCGGCAATGAGAAACAGTTGGCGGGCGCAGATTGCTCGTGCGCCCGCGAAGGTGTTTTGACAAAGGCGGACAAATGTAAAGCTGAGTCATGGGGCACCATTGTTATAGCATATTGTGGATCTAGTTTCATCACCGCCACTGTGGAACTTTGTATGTCCAGGTTTGTCACGGTCACTGGTAAACATATAGGGATCTGACTGACATGTTTAATAATAATACTGGGGGAACGCAGCATATGCGTTTTAGGATGAGCGATATTTTTTTTTTTTTTTTTAATTTACATCGGAAATTTGACACAAAGCCATTGTTTCCTTGTAGAGGCAGAGAATGAAAGTTTAGGATTAGTTAGAATTAGTGCATTCGTTATCATCAATCACTCTCTCCATATCACCTCACCAAACAACCCTTCAATCTTATTACACCCCCTCCCCCCCCCCCCAAGGAACTAGTATAATACAAATTCAAATCATGGAGATCAAATTTGCAAATTTGTGAATAACTTGTGCATGTCTACTGGACTATCCGACAGTCAATAAATATGCACATTGAAACCATACGTGTATGGCACACGTACATTTTAGTGAAAATGGTTTCACTAATTATTGTTGCATTTTCCATTGTTGAATGTTCCGATATAGTGACCAAAATATCCACTTTTATTCTGAGGATGCAGGAGAGCGGCATGTTGGTTTTTTACTTTCGATACCAAAATACTAGCTAATAAAAAAGTTGATGCCAATTCAGTTCATTAGTTGACTTTTAGCTCTTTACTTTATTCGCTTTTAGTAACTGATATCCGACTGCAGAATAACACAATGGTATCCCCGTCCTTCTCACCACATGTGAATCAGACAATATCACATCACCAATCCTGATACAAGATTTAACGGCTGGAAACTTCCGATCTATAACATCATCACATAGGAGGGACGTTCGCTCGTCACCACCAACAACACTCGAGTGTATTACATCACTTTCCCATTCCGATCGTAAACACTTCGCATTCCTTCGGCTCGCCGATCTTCTTCGTCTCCGCTTGATTCATTGGCTAATCAGGGGAGCCGAGCTGCCGACAATACGAATAGGATCTGAAGACGGCCCGTGGACAAACAACGGGGACCCCCAACGAGGACGACACGCCGGCAGAAGATGAGCCTCGTCAGATCCACTTGCTGGTAACGGACACTGCGCACGCATGTGTCAAATAGTGCGTTTTTGTATGAGTGTGAGCGAAGACTCCATTTTACAGTACTTGAAATTTGATGGAACTTGGCACGTCCCTCAACTTAAGAAAAATGGACTGCCCTCGGTAGCTCAGTCAGTCAGAAACTAAAGTCACCGTTGGGCGTGGGTTCGATTATTCAAGATGCATTCTGATGTGACTTCATCCACCACTTTATGTGACCGCAAGTGTACCAACTCGACAGTAGTTAGATAAAACCAACGCCACTTAGATATAAGTGATAAAACCGTATAAGTTAATACATCTATCTCCCATCTTCCACGTACACCTTATAAATGTATCCTTGCCGTCTTTTGTACGCATGCGTCTAACATGCCGCGGGCTAAGGGGCTGTTATTTAGACAACACCCCGTGCGAGCTTGCCGGACCCGCGTGAGTGAGAGCTGGCGGGACCCGTGGCAACTCAAAACCCCCGTCCGTATCATTCGGAACGTGCGACGAGCTATTCACCGCACAAGGTGTATGGAATGCTCTGTATTTCAACATGGGAAACGCCCTCGGGATGATGATGACTGTTTAGAACATTATTTTCTGTTTAGTTTATAGAACAATGGCAGAACAATACACATGTGCACTTAATACCAATTATACAACCCTTATAAGAAACAAAAGATTTTGATAAGGGTATAATGTCTGAAGTATAGTTGAAAACGATTGTTGGAATATTTTTTCTTTGGTAATTTGAAAGGTGGAAACTTTTTTTAGTTGGTTCAAGTTCTAGAGTTTGGTATTTCCGATGAGAAATCGAATGGAACTTTACAAGGTAGAGAAATTTAAACAATTAATACTATTTGAGTCAATGCGAATAACAAAGATCCACTACGCCCATGATGGGACTTTGATTGATTGATTGTAGTTGTAGAAAGAATGATAATGAGTCGTTTATTCTGCCTTGAAACATAATGACTAAATAAATGACTTATTATAGTATGGCATATCATAGTAAGTCAAGTAATAACCACAAATCTAGTTGAAAGAAAAATCTTTCAATTACATCACATATTTTAAGAAGTATGGTATTTTTTAAGTGATTGTGGCGATCTACAAGCAGTTTTGGAGGGTAATAGTTGAACCATTATGGACATTTCCGAAGTTATTTTCAATCAATATCTAAGCATTCTGGACATTTCCGAAGTTATTTTCGTGATATCTCCCAGCGAAATATTTCATTGTGTGTTATTCGTAGGTCAACACGAGTCAACATACATAGGCTTTTATATATATTTTTGTAGAAGGATGAATTATTGGTGTGGCGCAAATGACGATTTTTTTTCTCAAATAACATCGAAACTTGATACAAATAATTGTTGAATTAAATTTTATAGCTCATAAATTGACTCGAAAACTGTAGGTTCCGACCAGAGAGATGGTGTCTGTGTCGAGACAATGTCACCCCTAGCTCAATACTGATTGGTCAACTGGGATTTGTATAATTAACTCAAATAGAACTTCATTTACACTCGTCCAAATTCACTCTCATATCCCACGACAATAATGCGTTCACCTTATAGTTTCGAGAAAATATTTAATTTCTTCGATAAACTTGGAAAACACCCACCATTTCAATTTCATAAACACCCCGAAGAATGAACTATTTTTTCTCGTTTCATACCTCCTATCTCATGAATCTATAAGAAACTATTTACATATCCTAATAAAACGCATAATATTAGATATAAAATCTGTGTCTAACACCTTCACTCTATTATGATCAGGTTAATTCTATGCGCGCGCCACCCCTCCAATTCATCCAAGATCTTACTATGTTAATCCATATCGAGCACGGAGACACCCTAATATTACAATGCACTTCTAATGACGCAACGATCAGCTGTTCACCATATCTATAACATAATCGCGCTGTTGTTCCGAGACTATGGGTGTTTCCAGGATCGACACGTCATGTTATTATCACTGCCTTCTAGATTCTACTCGTCTCGTATTCAAATGAGTTCAGACAGTTCACACGCTTTGATGTTACTCTGGATCACGGCCTACTGAATCGATGTTGGGGATGTCAAAACGTACGGTTCTTGATAGCGTAATTTGTGAAATTAACCAATAATTAGACAGCAACTGGTTGTGCAGAAAAGTGAATACAAAATATAATGTCGGTTGGGGGAAATAAAAACCTCCCTCACCTCCATTACCTGTGGTCAAACGCATTTACAAATCTTTTTTGGAAAATAAAAGATATGCCTTTGGTGGAATGGGATCCTTGGACTCTTGCATCTGCATTTAAACATTTAAACATTGAACAATTTTTAACCCATCTATACAGCTGAACTGTGTCATGATTTTTCGTGAAATTGTAATATTTACTTCATATTTGTTATGTAACGGGTACCGGAATATTGAATATTTTTGAAAATATTGAATTAATACTTTTTTGATAGGGCCACAATTGCTTTGAAAATAGAAATTGTTTGAGACTTGGAAAAAAATTGATGTTGGGAGAAAAAAGAATAATGGAAACATTGCAATAATAAATGTGGAAATTGAATTGATTCACTGCCCTGTTGAGTCGTGATATTGGAGGTGTTTGGTTATATAACGACCTTGATTGCCTGAATCGAAGTGGAACGAAATCTAGGAATCAAACTGGCAATGATCTCGATTGTTTGAATCTTGTTGTCAGTATGTCATGACTTTTCTGTTTTTACCAGTCATTTCAGTGAATACTGACAAGATGTGTTTTTTTAAATGTATTATTAAACCCAGAATTTGATTATTTTGGGTGAACCTGAAGTAAATACTGAGTAGTAATCGAGATAAGTGTAATATTAAGAGAAATTGCCGTGCCTTTTGGCCGCCACTAGATCAGTCATTGATATTTTCCGCAGATACTTCACAACTGGGCGTAGGACCATGGAAGGAGTGGTAAGAACGAAATCATATAGAATTACAGATGATTATCAATAATGAATACATTCGAATTGATTTATTTATATTGAGTTCAACGACGCACGGATGCCTAACTGACGAAACCCATTTTGTATAGATGTACGCCAATTATTGATAATAATTGATAATCACTGATTAAAGACTCATAACAATTCAGTAATTCGTTCAATGTTTTTCAATTTTGATTATATTTTCTAGTATGATTTCAGTCTTTGATATGAATATACATTTGGGGAATTGAAATATCTGCATTCATACTCAGAAAGAATCAAATCAGTTGACATTTCAAACAAACAAATATTCTCCTGCCAGTCACAGTCCACGCGGGAATAGAATGATGGAATGAAGATAATTAATTATTTAAAATTATTATGGTTTCAGTTGAACAACATAGAGTCCACCTATGAACCTCCAAGCATAACTCCGCGAATTCATGGGTACCTGTTGCGCGAACGCAAACCCAAGCCAATTATCACCGTCATCCCGCTAGGGCGACCTGTCCCTAGACGGAGAATCATCAAGAAGAAGATTGCTGAGCCCGTAATGGCCGAAAGTACTCATACAATGGCGATGCGTTTAAAAACTTCAAAAATAACAAAGAGAAGTGCAAAATCTGCCATGTCAAAAAAAGGTAAGAAAACCAAGGTATTTCGAAAGAAAAGCGCGCCAAAGAAACAAAGAAAAGCGAAGTCTGTAATGGCTAAGAAGAAAGCAAGATTGACGGTAATGCGAAATAAGACCAAGGTGAAGAAACATGCCAAAGCACAGTGCTTGAAGGCGAAAACGAAGGCTAAATTAATGGCAATGCGAAAGCTGAAGCCGATCAAGAAAGAGAAGAAAGCCCTGGCGAAATTCAAACCGGCGGCAAGAGTGATGGCACTGCGAAAGTTGAAAGGTATCAAGAAAGAGCCGAAGTCCATAAAATTCAAAAATTTGGTAGGTTCGATGGAACTGCCAAGGAGAAGCGCGTTGAAGAAGCAGGGTAAAGGTAAGCGAGCAGAAGTAAAACGACGCGCAAAATCAGCGCCGCGGCGTAAGAAGAGCGTCACCTGGAACAAGAAATTAGTGACGTCAGTGCCAAACATGAAGAAAAAAGCAGCAGCAAATGTAAAGAAATGCAAGGCCGATACCCTGAAAAAAGCAAAACCCGGAGCTGCCAAAAAGAAGGTAAGTTTTGTCATAATATGTTTTAAGAACGATTCAGAACTTCGATGTAAGTGAGGATAAGACTGAAATAATACCACAAACTGGACAAAATGAATCTTGGCATTCGATTTCAGCCTTGGTTGATAATTTCAAGAGAAATATGTGTTGGCTGTTTGACGAGTGAATAGTGGATCTCCAATGGGTCCATCTATATATAGGCTATGCGAATGTTTCCATTCTCACGTCCAATACATATTCCACCTTATTGCTTCATTTTATCTCTATTTTCATGATGATTTTTTTTGACAGTTACACAAAAGTGTGGTGGCAAGGCCCTTAATTGAATGATAAAACTTGAAATAAGGACAATAATGATGAAAATGAATACGAATTACCAAATTGACAAACAACAAAAACTCTCAAACGTCTTAAACACTTCACTCTGCACTATTTTATTTTTGAATTCTTTGTCGTCAGTTCTCCCTCCTCTAAGTCTTAAACTATTTCAATCTCACCAGTTCGAGGTAAGAAAAGTACTTTTGTACATCTTTCTTGGACCCCGCAACTGTCCCGCTTTCTCTATGTACAGCGTGATTGAATTATATCTTCTTTTGATCCGTTACTCAAACTCAGTCCAATCCCCTCTCCCTTGATGATCTCCAAAAGAGTTGGTCAGTCTGCCTACCCTTCTTCTACGTTCCAGTGACATCCGATTCAATTCTTCTACCATTTCAGACGGCCTCCCCACTCCCCTTTCCACTCTCCCTGATTGTTTGTCACATTTCTCCACCACCGAAACTTTCCTGTAACCCTCCTTGCCGCCAACCTCTGTACCCTTTCCACACTCTTTATTTCACCTATTCTGAACGGATTCCAAAACATTCTATTGAATTGCACCTATTCTATACTATCCTTTAAAAATTCTGGTTCAATAATCAATTCATAAAATCAGATCCTAGCTAGTTATCTAAAGTTAATCAAGTCGACCCAACTTGCTCTTCCAGGCTATTCGAGGCTCACAGAAGCAAGTGCAGAGGCCCTCGAGGCCATCCTCGAGAGGACGCAAACGCCCCGCGCCGAAGATCACCAAAGCAGCCGCGCCGAAGAAACGGAAATGTAAGAGCATTGCAAGCACCTCTTCATCGAGCACTGACTTCTCTTCTCGCAGCTGTAGCCAATCCAGCACACAAAGAGATCGATCTACCTCCAGTGATAGAACGAGCGGCACGACGGAATTATCGAGTCGTAGTGATCGTTCTAGTCGTAGCGCTCACTCGAGCCGTAGCGGTTATACGAGCGGTAGCGGTCGTTCGAGCGGTAGCGGTCGTTCGAAATCGGTGAAGGAGGAACTGAGCGGACGTAGTTCACGATCGAGCTCACCCAGCCGGCAATCGAGCACGACCAGCGTGCGATCAGGACACGAAAGCGACCGATCGAGCAGAAGTAGTGTCCGATCGAATCGATCCGGAACGAGCAGCGCTGCCGACGAGTCCGTCGCGTCGTGTGACAAATCCAAAGAGGACGACAACGAGTCGCACGGGGACGACGATCACCAGATAGTCACGCTTTACGAACAGAAACTGGAACTTGACGACCGGAATGATGTCGTTGACGATTATTTTATGAATTCCTTCGACGATCATATGAACGCGCAAGGCCCGAGCAGAAACCGATTGAGTACTCGTCGCGGAGGTTTGGTCAGCGACAACGACAATGACTCCAATGAAGAGCTCTCAAATTATTATAATACGGAAATGGACGAACAAGATGAACGATGAAGGTGAACTTTTAATTTCTTGACTATTTTTTTCAGTAATTCACAATATATTGTAAACATTTATTTTGAAAATGTATTTTATAATCTTTTTATTATATCAAATAAATCAGTCAAGTTTGAAGTTTGGAGTATATTTTTGGAATAGCCACGGTGGAAATTGAGTAATGTGTTAATATCTATACCTCAGTTATATGCAGACTTGTTGAATGAAGTCATTGTACTTGACTGACGTCGTCGAAGCAGCAAATGAATGCATCTTTTCAATAGACCATCAATTCGTCAATATGTGTCATCTGTAATTATTTATTATTGTTTATTACTTATTATTTATTTTTATGTGTAAACTAAATTATTTGTAAATTCATGTCTGCATGGTGTATATGACTTATACTGTATAGTCCGGCTATATATAATCACATATAATTATGGAATAATTGGAAGGCGTATTTTATGAAAATCGGTGAAATTCGGATACATTTCAAAATTGAACAACCTCATCCACATAAACTTATATTTTTCAATTTCAAGACAACGTGTTGAAACGAACTAGAATCAAAATATTGTAATCGAGAACCGGAAACGCATGAATACAACTAGCGTCATGGACCGTACTTCACCGGAAACACAGTGTTCTAACGTATTATAAAGACATTTGGGTAAACCAGGGTGGTCTGAGGCCGGTTGGGGTGTGGAGGAAAAGGGGAGAAAGGGGTCGATATGAGTTTTGAACTTGGAAAAGTAATATATTCAAAGTCGAACAACAAAGACCGTCATCAATCGAAACTCGAAAGAATATCTCTTCTTTATGCACTCTCTTGTACTCTTAAAATGTGTGATTTATTAAAATGTAACCACAACTATTTCCAGACCACCTTTGAAAGTATTTAATTGACCTCCATGAATTAGGGACGCGATGGTTTAATGGTGGTGCAGGGATGTAAATGTGAAGATTACAATGTAAACGCAATTGACGTTGTCATGGTTTAATTCTTGCCGCCTACTTTCAACCCATAAAGATGGCAATCAAACCGAGACGCGAGGAAAATTGACGAAAACGATCAATTTGGTTGTGTTGAAAATTGAATCGTGAACGCGAAAAGTATCTGACGGATAGAGGGTCGTTTATGGAATTTTTATATTTTCATATTGAATAACTTTTTATATTGAATCACTTTTTATGTTGAATCACAGAATGTACCAAATCTCATAATTTCTGTCACTGAATTTTAGTAAAAAAAATTTGACACGTCAAGAATGAAAGTGAAAAATTATATTATGAATAGAAAGTATAATTGTTTTGGATAACACCGAGGTCATTTCATCATCATTCTTCATTTTTATGATGAAAAATAATTATGTTCATATTTTATTTAATAATCAAGTCAAACTGAAATATTTGAACTTTTTGTTCATATATTTCGAGTGATCTGATATCCGAAGAGTAGTCCATGAACAACTGTCGTCTAATACTTTAGTATTCATTGCAAACGATAAAAATGTGTTCTTCAACGGAAATGACATTGTATTTTAAACACTTTCCACAATAATTACTATTAAACTAACATGATTAATGTTGACAAGTATTGTGACATACCGTAGCATTGCCTTGAATTGCAATGCATTAAATAATTAGAAGATGAATTCTCACTTTATTGATCGTAATTCTTGACTAATTTTCATTTATTTTTTATTGTTTGTGCATAATTTTATTATTTGTTTTATGTGTTGTGGTGCATGCTATTTTCCATTTTTTTTTGTCGGTGGACTAACAACCTATTCGAAAAATATTAAATTATATTATCCTATTATTCTATAGCACCGCCTTGAAAAACTCATGAATACAAACAAATCGGCTCCAAACGTTATCTAGAGCTTATATAGCTTATAACGACGTACTAAAATATTCCGCACTATAGATAATCCCAATTAATATTTGTGCCATTCTCTCTCGTCTCTCTCGTCTATCACCCACTCACCATTTCATTATTCACACAGTCGATCACACTCTCGTATTACAAACATGACGCCGCAAAAAAAAAAAAAAAAATCGCATAATAAGTACCTACATGAAATAACCATTTATCTCAACAGCATGCAAGTTATTCGGAACCCACGGGGTATTACTAATTCTATCGAAACTCCCGGGGTAACTTTTTTATCATAGTTTCTTGCACAAATAAAATCAAGTCCCGCCCAGACTATTACCAACAATATCCAACAGCCTACAGCTATGTTGGTAACACTGATGAAGCTGGATTTGTAAAATGTAGACTGTGTATAAAGATAAAAATATTATAATCAAATATAAATCAATCAAGTCTTGTAGGTTTTTAAGATCAGTATAAAACTGCCAGTCATCGGAATTGGATGTAATTCTGACAAGGAATCAGCCCTTGAGGGAGTTGTACTTTTATCCTCGTCAGAAATGAAGGTTACGAAAGAGAGTTTCCCTATCCCACAACAACTAACGCGCGGGTGGTTCGCACTTTCATATCTTGTAAATATAAGTTTGTATGTGTAGATGATGATAAGTAGTCAACTAGATCAATGGTAGCTATGTATAGAGGAATATTGAGCGATGTTCAATTAGGTTTAAGTATTGATCAATAGGAATAGGAAAACATGATCTATATGATTAAACAATTAGGATGCCGAATAAATTGTTCTGTATTATTTATATGGGTGTATCAGTAACCCTAAGTAATAACATCCTAGGTCTAGCTAGTTGATGTGCTAACAACTGCTTGCACTCAGTTATGTGCTAACAACAATGAAAAGAACCGAAATACAAGGAGACTATAGATAAGTTGCCATAGTGATGGTGAATTATGCCATAGTGATAGTGCCATAGTGAATTTTTAATGGATTATTGAATAATAATTGTTGTTACTTTTTTATTGTATGGGTTCGAATTCATAAAGTTTATGTTTATTTTTCAAAGATTTGTACATTATACAAATATAGAGAATACTTGAAACTAGAAATGAAAATGAGTGAATAGAAAGAGATAAGTGAACAGAAAGAGGTAATTGAAAAAGATAGATAATACATGTACGATGATGGGATGGTTGACTAGTGTGATTTTGAAGTCAGAAATTCATTGAGGTCATAGAATGGGTTCTGAAGTAGAAAAGATTCCAGGTTGTATTTAAAAGATGAAAGTGTGGTGAGGCTGGTTATATGTGCGGGTAGTTTATCATAAATAGTTGTGCAAAGATGGAGAGGGCTGTGAGTGAAAAAAGCGTGAGAGTGTGTGAGATAACGGATTGGGTTACTGTGACCAGCCATACAAGAAGACACAGTGATTGATTGTGATGTTGCAGAAAAGAGCAACACCTGTCATTGGATCACCACACATTGGATCGTCCCAATCCGATGTGTGGTTCTCCAGAAAAAAATTCGCACCCCCTTAATCTCGTCCCGATCCAATGTCTGATTCTCCGTGAAAAAATTCTTGAATACCCCCTCTGAAAATTTATGATTTTCTCTGGAAGTTTCTTTTCGAAGACGTGAGTAGCATCAAAATGCTCACGTGATCGCTAGCTTTCCGAAAATCTAACAATCAGCCCGATCGCATCGTGGGTTCTCCAGCAATCGCCGATCGAAGATTGTCGATTTTTTTTTGACATACGGGTACTAGTACGTGGAAAAAACCAAAATTTCAAAAAAAGTCAAGCTCTTTTGCCGAAGCCGTGTGCGGTATCAAAATGAAGGTACATAATATCTATTGCCGAAAATGTTGATTTTAGATCGATCCAATGTCTGGTTCTCCGTGAAAAAAATCTTGAAAATGAAGGCAAATTTGCAATTTTCTTTGGAAAAGTTTTTACACAGCCGTGAGTGGTATCAAAATTAAGATGATTGAAATTGATCACGTACAGTTCTAATTTCAGCCCGATCCGATGTATGGTTCTCCGGCAAACATATTTTGAACCAACCCCTGCAGATCGGGTGTCGGAAAATTTATGATTTTCCCTGGAAAAGTTTTGACAGGGTCGTGTGTGATATCAAAATGGAGGTACATTCAATTGAATGCGAAAAATTCAAACCTCAGCCCGATCCGATGTATAGTTCTCCGGCAAACATGTTTCGAACACCCCCATGCGCAGAGGGGTATGGGAAAATTCACGATTTTCTCCGGATAGTTTTTGTCGAAGCCATGTGTGGTATCAAAATGAAGGTACATTCAATCGATTGCGAAAAATTCCAACTTTGGCCTGATCCAATGTATGGTTCTCCAGGAAACATGTTTTGAACACCTCCCGGGCAGAGGGGTGTCGGAAAATTTATGATTTTCCCCGGAAAAGTTTTCAGAGGGCCGTGTTTGGTATCAAAATGAAGGTTTATTCAATTGAATACAACAAAATTCAAGTTTGGCCTAATCCGATGTCTGGATCTCCGGCAAACAGGTTTTGAACAACCCCCGTGCAGAGGGGTGTCGGAAAATTATGATTTTCCCCGGAAAAGTTTTCACAGGGTCGTGTGTGGTAACAAAATGAAGGTAAATTCAATTGAATGCTAAAAAATTTGAGTTTGGCCCAATCCGATGTCTGGTTCTCAAGCAAACAGGTTTTGAACAACCCCCCGTGCAGAGGAGTGTTGGAAAATTATGATTTTCTCCGGAAAAGTTTTGACAGGGTCGTGTGAGGTATCAAAATGGAGGTACATTCAATTGAATGAGAACAATTCAAACCTCAGCCCGATCCGATGTATGGTTCTCCGGCAAACATGTTTTGAACCAACCCCTGCAGATCGGGTGTCGGAAAATTTATGATTTTTCCTGGAAAAGTTTTCACAGTGCCGTGTGTGGTATCAACATGAAGGTACATTCAATTGAATGCGAGAGAATCTAAGTTCGGCCAAATCCAATGTTTGGTTTGCCGGCAAACATGTTTTGAACAACCCCCTGCAGATCGGGGGTGGGAAAACTTACGATTTTCTTTGGAAAAATTCACAGGGCCGTGTGTGGTAACAAAATGAAGGTACATTCAATTGATTGCGAAAAATTCTCATTTCGTTCCGATCCGATGTGTGGTTCTCCGGGAAACATGTTTTGAACACTCTGTTTGAACACATGTTTCAAATCTACGATTTTCTCCGGAAATTTTTTGTCGATACCATGTGTGGTATCAACATAAAGGTACATTCAATTGAATGTAAGAAAATTTAAGTTTGGTCGAATCCAATGTTAGGTTCCCCGGCAAACATGTTTTGAACAACCCCCTGCAGATCGGGGGTGGGAAAACTTACGATTTTCTTTGAAAAAGTTTTCGGAGGGCCGTGTGTGGTATCAAAATGTAGGTACATTCAATTGAATGCAAAAAATTCCGAGTTTGACCGAATCAGAAAGAAGGTTCTACGGCAAACATGTTTTGAACAAACCCCTGCAGATCGGGTGTCGGAAAATTCACGATTTTCTTTGGAAAATTTTTCTCAGAGTCGTGTATGGTATCAAAATGAAGGTACATTCGATCGATTGCGAAAAATTCAAACGTCAACCTGATCCAATGTTTGGTTTGCCGGCAAACATGTTTTGAACAACCCTCTGCAGTTCGGAGTTGGGAAAACTTACGATTTTCTTTGGAAAAGTTTTCACAGGGCCGTGTGTGGTATCAAAATGAAGGTACATTCAATTGGATGCGAAAAAATTTCAGTTTGGCCTAATCCGATCTGGATCTCCGGCAAACAGGTTTTGAACAACCCCCGTGCAGAGGGGTGTCGGAAAATTTATGATTTTCCCTGGAAAAGTTTTCACAGGGCCGTGTGTGGTATCAAAATGAACGTACATTCAATTGATTCCGAAAAATTCTTATTTCGATCCGATCCGATGTGTGGTTCTCCGGCAAACATGTTTTGAGCCCCCCCCCCCCCCCCCGTGCAGAGGGGTGTCGGAAAATTCATGATTTTTCCCGGAAAAGTTTTCACAGGGTCGTGTGTGTTATCAAAATGAAGGTACATTATTGAATGCGAAAAAATTCAAGTTTGGCCTAATCCGATGTCTGGATCTCCGGCAAACAGGTTTTGAACAACCCCCGTGCAGAGGGGTGTCGGAAAATTATGATTTTCCCGGATAAGTCTTCACAGGGTCGTGTGTGGTATCAAAATGGAGATACATTCAATTGAATGCGAAAAAATCCAAGTTTGACCCAATCCGATGTCTGGTTCTCCAGCAAACAGGTTTTGAACAACCCCCCGTGCAGAGGGGTGTCGGAAAATTATGATTTTCTCCGGAAAAGTTTTCACAGGGTCGTGTGTGGTATCAAAATGAAGGTACATTCAATTGATTGCGAAAAATTCTTATTTTGTTCCGATCCAATGTGTCGTTCTCCGGCAATCATGTTTTGAACACCCCCCTGTGCAGAGGGGTGTCGGAAAATTTATGATTTTTCCCGGAAAAGTTCTCACGGGGCCGTGTGTGGTTTCGAAATGAAGGTACATTCAATTGAATGCGAAAACATCTAAGTTTGACCCAATCCGATGTATGGTTCTCCGTCAAACAGGTTTTGAACAATCCCCCGTGCAGAGGGGTGTCGGAAAATTATGATTTTCCCCGGAAAAGTTCTCACAGGGTTGTGTGTGGTATCAAAATGAAGGTACATTCAATTGAATGCGAAAACAAATGAGTTTGACCCAATCCGATGTATGGTTCTCCGGCAAACATGTTTTGAACAACCCCCTGCAGATGGGGTGTCGGAAAATTCGCGATTTTCCCTGAAAAATTTTGTACAGGGTCGTGTGAGGTATCGACATCAAGGTACATTCATCAGATTGCGGAAAATTCTCATTTTGTTCCAATTCAATGTGTGGTTCTCCATAAAAAAAAATCGTGAATACCTCCTTGCGCATAGGGGTGTCGGAAAATTCGAGATTTTCTTCGGAAATCTTTTCTAAGGGTTGTGTGAGGTATCGACATCAAGGTACATTCATAAGATTGCGGAAAATTCTTATTTTGTCCCGATCCAATGTGTGGTTCTCCAGAAAAAAAATCGCGAACAACCCCATGTGCTGAGGGGTGTCGGAAAATTTGCGATTTTCCCTGGAAAATTTTCCACAGGGTCGTGTGTGGCAACGACATGAAGGTACATTCATCAGATTGCGGAAAATTTTTCTTTCGTTCCGATCCAATGTGTGGTTCTCCAGAAAAAAAATCGCAAACAACCCCCCGTGCTGAGGGGTGTCGGAAAATGTGCGATTTTCCCTGAAAATTCTTCCACAGGGTCGTGTGTGGTATTGATATGGAGGTACATTCATTAGATTGCGAAAAATTCTCATTTTGTCTCGATTCAATGTGTGGTCCTCCAGAAAAAAAAATCGTGAACACCCTCCCGTGCAGAGTGTCGGAAAATCTGCAATTTTCCTCGGAAAATTTTCTACAGGGTCGTGTGTGGTATCGATATGGAGGTACATTCATCAGAATGCTAAAAATTCTTATCATGTCTCGATTCAATGTGTGGTTCTCCAGAAAAAAAATCGTGAACCCCCTCCCGTGCAGAGGGGTGTCGGAAAATCTGCGATTTTCCTTGGAAAATTTTCCACAGGGTCGTGTGTGATATCGATATGAAGGTACATCCATTAGATTGCGAAAAATTCTTATTTTGTCTCGATTCAATGTGTGGTTTTCCAGAAAACAATTCGCAAACAACCCCCCGTGCTGAGGGGGTGTCGGAAAATTTGCGATTTTTCCTGGAAAATTTTCCACAGGGTCGTGTGTGGTATCAACATGAAGGTACATTCATTGGATTGCGGAAAATTGTTATTTCGTCTCGATCCAATGTGTGGTTCTACAGAAAAAATTCGTGAACACCCTCCCGTGCAGAGGGGTGTCGGAAAATTTGCGACTTGTAGGGTAGTTATGTATAGAGGCATTTTTTAGGAAAGAGGCTGGTATTAGAGTGAACATAGGAGTTCACGGTATTAATTCGAAGAATTCAGAACCAAATATTCGTCCAATCCGAGCCTGATCGCTTTCGTGAGCAGTGCTAGAACCTTAGACAAAAACCACATGACATGTGTGACACGCCACTGATTATAGAACTGATTCAACACAACATTTGTCAAATTTGAGCTCGATCACTTTCATGGGCAGTGTCAACTTCACGCACCTTATCAAAGCGATCAAAAATATCGAACGAATTGAAATATCGAACGAAATATTGTACGGTAACCTATAATAAAATATAAAATATCTCTTTACACATGCCCACTGTATTCATAAGTGTGAATGTTGTTGACACCGTGGAGAATATAGGCGTATACATATATTTATATCACATGTTTATATATATATATATATATATATATATATATTTATATATATATATATATATATATATATATATATATATATATATATATATATATATATATATATATATATATATATATATATATATATTTATATATATATATATATATATATATATATATATATATATATATATATATATATATATATATATATATATATATATGAATAATATATACATACTTTTAATCTATATTGGAGATATTAATGCAGTTTATTTCTCTACATACAATTATAATACCAGTGTTTATACTGCGTGGTGGATTAAACACGTAGATACACACAGGTTTGTGAGGATTATCTCCTATAAGATGACAAGCCTATCCTCGACATGTAAGACAGAAGAAGGTGAACGAACACATAATGAGAGACACTTCCATCATACAGTGTTTTAAGCACGTTCGTGTGGTGTATAAACACGTTTAAGAGCACACTGGAGTCGATTTAGTGAAATATCACTCTTTATTATGAGTTTCGAACGGTGTATTATGATATTGAAAACATTTACAACAAAAATATACTTTGATACTTTGTTATTGTAATATCTTTATGTTTATGTTTATGTTTATTTTTCTCAAAGATTTGTACATGATACAAATATAGAGAATACTTAAAACTAGAAATTAAAATGAGTGAATAGAAAAAGATAAGTGAACAGAAAGAGATAATTGAAAAAGATAGATAATACATGTAAGATGATGGGATGGTTGACTAGTGTGACTTTGAAGTCAGAAATTCATCGAGGTTATAGAATGGGTTCTGAAGAAGAAAAGATTTCAGGTTGTATTTAAAAGATGAATGTTTGGTAAGGCTGGTTATATGTGCGGGTAGTTTATTATAAATAGTTGTGCAAAGATGGAGAGAGCTGTGAGTGAAAAAAGCGTGAGAGTGTATGAGAGAACGGATTGAGTTACTGTGACTTGTAGGGTAGTTATGTATAGAGGAATTTTTAGGAAAGAGGCTGGTATTGGAGTATTAGTGAAAACTATTCATCTCTCATCGCATAATTCGCAAAACACAGTCTGAGCTGTATAGGAGGGCTATAGGCCCAGCTGCAGCATGAGAATTTTAATGTCAGAGACAATAAATAATTATTTATATATTTACCCTCCGGGAACCGGCCTATTTGCTCATTCTTGATGTCAACTCTACTCGATTCTGTTCATGTTTCTATACAGAATTGGTAATACCCACATCAGGATTCGTCATCGTTGGATAACAAAAAAAAAATTAGGCCTACAACTTATGAAATTGAGATGCTGATTTCCAGTTGTCTCTAAGGTCAGGGAAATAAATATCGTCATTATTAATTGAAATCTAGTTTCAGAGTTATGACGTCCTTTAATTAAAGGAGTTAAAAAAGTGACAAGTTCAAATTGCAAAACACATAACTTGAATGATTTAGTTTCGCCACGTTACATTGTAGTTCGGTCACACACCATTGTCGTTGAAAACCTCATCTCAGTTATACATAAAACAACTCTATGACGTAATCATACACTTTCAAGACATCTTATTTCCACGTGGACACCATTATAACCGTGCGTCTTCAAGACGTTTAATAGATGTTGAGTGATCGTAAATTGAGGCCAAAAGACACTCATTTAACTGCCAATTAAAGACCAAACCGCGTTTAAAAACGTGTTTTACTAAACTAGTGAATATATGAAATACCTTCGACAAGTTTTGGTGGTTCGAGATAACCGGTCGTTAGTGATAGTGTATAGGGAAGACTGTCGATCGAGAGCGTCAAAAATCAACTACCCTAGCGACATCCATTAAATAATAACAAAGTTTTTATGAATATATTTTTATCGTCGTAGTATTGGTTACAATATAAGCTTTTTAAAGTTATCACCGACCACAACAGTTTATGTAGTTGCTATGGATTCTCTAAATAATAATGCTATGTGTTTATGTTTTATGTCTGTATTTGAGTTATATACTTGGTGATGCAGTTTCATATAATTTTTTCATGAAATGAACAGAAAATATTTCGAGACGAGAATAACTCTCATTATAGAGGTCAGTGGGATAACATTTCTCACCAGAGTGATTCATTTACATATATGAATGTTCATACTTTTTTATAATATGGAGGTATTTTAACTTTCGTGAATTGTTGAAATTTGCGCTGAAATTATAGTTTTTTTTGGTAAAATCATCAACCTCAATTGTTCACGCCAAATAAGACAGTGTTTCATTAATACTTGTTGATATGGCATAGTTAATTATGACTTGTCTATGGTATTGGTTATGCATGGATGAGAATTGATGACACGGAAACGGTACATATTTTCAATTTTAGAAGATATGCCTGTATCTACTTTTGTTGTGATAAGAGCCTGTTGTACCCGCAGTGAAATTTCAGTAATAATTATTCAATTATTAGTCAAGGCACGTAACTGACATAGTATAAACAAGAGTGATGACAAATTAATTCTCTAATGATTATTGCTTAATTCACTAAACATTAGTTGTTAGGACCTGCTACAAGTACTGTAAAAAAGTAAATCTGTAAAAACTGTAAATTTTGTCAATTGTAAAATCCAAACAAAATGAACAACAATTTTGGCTCACCGTACGTCATGAGATAGATTCTCTCACTTTCATTGATTGAATGATAACACAATATATAAATGCAGAATACGAATTTGAATGAATCTTAATTAGTTGATAGGCCTATTTTATTAGGTATAGGCAATTTAAATGGGTAGGTCATTTTAAATATGATGCATTCTATGCTATATGAGCTTTATAGAAATAAAAACGACGCTATAGACCACCACACACGTTTTGAAATGAACCCTTGGTCTCTATAATAGTATATAAAACATAAATCAAAATGTATGCCAGTGTAGAAAACATTATAATGCTCAATAGATTCAATAAATGAAGTATAGAACAAAAATTCCCAGGCAGATACAAACATTCCTCTTCCAAATCACAGAACCGGCTCGAGACACGCGCTCGCCCACGCTACATGATAGGGGAGACGGGCGCCCGGGTCGACAGTCGATCGTGGTCGCGAGGGATCGATATCGAGATATCGAGAGGACACCCAACAGGTGGATTAGTCCGGGCCGTGCTGTTGTTGTTGCGCTCACCCTAAATTAACCGTATAATCAACTAAACCAACTAATTAAATGAATCTAACCTTTCTAAACTAACTTAAACCTAACCAACCTTAATCAACTAACCTAATCAAACAAACAATCTAAACGAATTTTATTTAAATTCAAATCAATCTAAACCCTACTTCCGGTTCTGTGATTGGCCACTTGAGAGTGGTTGACCGTTATCCGTGCCGTGCCGATAAGGGCAGGTAGGCCACGTCATTGCGATGATACGGAAGTAAATTGGGGGGAAGTTAGTCAGTGTAATTAGACCAGTACCCGTGAGCAGGTCTTCGGTACAGAGCTTCTTGAAGTTGTTTCGACAGTGAATATTAACAGCTTGAGCGGTTGTTCGGTTATTCGTTGGATCGGGGGTTGTGAAGCCGTTATTCTTATATTTGCCAATTGGTATTTGATTATTGAGGTTTTCTGATAGATCTTGTTTATATCTATCAGAAAAAGTTTGAGCGCGGTTCGTCGGTTTGGGCACGGTTGTGTTGTGCGTCTACGAAAATGGCGGCGAAGTGGCGTCCAAATTGTGGTGAAAGGCGACTGGAAACTTCCATCGCAGGTGAGTTTTTATCAATTGAATTTATCACGTACTTTTGGTTTTTGTAATTATATATAAAGGGTTTTGGTCGCGGAGTTTTGGGACCTTGTTTTCTAACCACACAGAAAGTGTTTTTGTGCACTTTCATGTTGGGGTAGGTCTAAACCATCTCTAGGGCGGAGATGCCGGCCTTTAACTGAAATAACGAATTCTAGGTATAGGGTAAACCATCCCTAGGAATGTGATACTCCCTTAAACTCGAATCACGAATTACAGGTATAGGGTAAACCATCCATAGGGTTGAGGTACCCTCCACGAATTTAAGGTACAGGGTAAACCATCTCTAGGGGTGTGATAGCTTCCTTTAACTCAAATCAAGAATTTATTTATAGGGTACACCATCCCTATATGTACAGATACCCTCCTTCAACTCAAATCTGAATTCAAAAGTATAGGGTAAACTATCCATAGGGCTGAGATACCCTCCTTCAACTCAAATAACGTATTTGATCGAGGTATAGGGTAAACCGTAAAATTACTGAGACGAGCACGCCTATTTGTGTTTTTTTTCCCAACCTCCCCCACAAACCTAGCCGAAATATTAAACCCTCCAGCAGCCCCCCTTCCCACTCCCCAACAACGGCATCAACCTACCCCCCTAAGCTAACCAACAAAAATCACCCCCTCCAAAACAACATGCAAACACCATCACATTCAAGTGAGTTTCAAAACTATAAAAAACAACAATTCTCAGCCTCCCTCAACTTTCTCTGAAAGATATGAACAAGATCTTTCAGAAAACACACAAAAAAAAATCGAAAATCAAACACTAATTGGCGATGCTCAGTGTCACAGTAAAATTACCGGGTAGACCATCCCTAGGAATGTGATATCCCCCTATCACATTATAAAGGTTTTGATAAGGGAGTATAAGATCCCTGAAGACGTAGGTGTAGGCCTACACTAGGAATCACTTGCCGAGGGGGGGGGGGGAAGTGTCACAACACTAGGGCTGGAATACCGGAGGTATCAGCACACGCATGGGTAAACGATCCCTATGCAACACCGGTAGGCGAGAGGAATTTCGGACCCGGTTCGATCCCCGCCGCCGTCTATCTTGACATGGTTTTTTCGTGGTTTCCCTCTGTATAGTCTAGACTAATGTCAGGATAGATCCCACAATATATGCCACGAACGCTTCCTTCCCACTGTCCTTCTATTACCCAAGAAACCTTAATCTCATCATCCCAAAACCTTATTGATCATCCATCCGTCGCCAATAGACTTAGTTATCATTACAGTGCGTCGTGAAAACCCAATATAAAACAACATGTTATTCTACTATGACACTGAGCATCGCCAATTGGTGTTTGATTTTCGATTTTTTGGTGTTTTCTGAGAGATTTTGTTTATGTATTTTGGAAGAAGTCACGGGAGGTTGAGAATTGTTGATTTTTATAGTTTTTAAGCTCACTTGAATCTGATGGTTTTTGCATGTTGTTTGGTGGGGGGGGGGGGGGGGTTGCGTTTTTTTTTTTTTTTTCTTTGGAAGTGTTTTTTTATTTTTGGTTAGTGGGGGAGGTTGATGCCGTTGTTGGGGAGGGAGGAGTGTGCTGGAGGGGGCCAGATGTCGGTTAGGTTAGTGGGAAAGGTTAAAAAAAACACGAATAGGTGTGCTCAGTGTCTCAGTAACTTGACCCCATCCGACGCCAATAGCCTTAGTTATCATTACAGAGCGTCGTTAAAATCCAATATGGAATACACTGTGTTTTCTAACAAATGGGATTCCGATGGAATGTTATGTAGCCTTGTGCTGTGGTATGTAGGCCTACTATCGTGTCACATGTTGCTCCATTTTGTCAACACTCTAAAGAACACAAATAAACAAACTGTGGCCAATAAGTCCGATAAGCCACGCCCACTTCAATACAGAATCACAAACGCAAGAGACGACTGCTAATATTCATGTGGTAACCATAGTAACTAGAACTCTGTAGATCCATGTAATTCATTCATTAATTTCCTATTGAACCAGAATATCACAAACAATTTGGACCAATGGTCCAAAGCTGTGATGAAATAAATAATTAGACGAGCTTTAGCGAGGATTTAATTTGACATACGGTACTGAAAAAAATTGATGTTCGTTTTTATGTTTTTTTTATGTTTTTTTTTTCATTTTTTTTGGCGGTCCTCCACAGGCCAAACGGCTACAGCTATCAACTTCAAACTTTTTTTCAATATGGTTCCTCATCTAACTCAGATCTGTATAGTTTTGTGACATTATCGGGTGGTAGCGTTTTTTTTTTATGAATTTTAGAAATTTCAAAATTTTCGATTAGAATAACGCAGCGGAAAAAAAATATTTTAATTTTCCAAATTATTGAAATTCTGCGTGAAGTTGAATTACATTTTGATACACATTTCTGGAAATTTTCAACTTGATCGGTTCAGCCATTTTGAAGAAAAAATACAAAATGTGCTAAATCGGTACCACTCGCAGTTTTTACCCATTTTTACCCATACTATTACTATCCGCTCGTCTAACAACGCATATATGACGTTTTCCTAGTGAATAATAATCATAGCACAAGACATCACATCATTATATTAAACTCTGATTATTCTACTGTGCCACTGAGCATTGCTCGTGCGACCGCGAAGGTGACTTGGGAAAGGCGGACAAATGTAGGAAGTTGTAAAGTGCGGCAATGGGAAACAGTTGGCGCGATCGCCAATTGGTGTTTGATTTTCGATTTTTTTGTGTTTTCTGAAAGATCTTGTTCAAATCTTTCAGAAAAAGTGGCGGGAGGTTAAGAATTGTTGGATTTATAGTTTTTGAACTCGCTTGAAACTGATGATTTTTGCATGTTGTTTGGAAGGGGGGTGCTAGAGGGGGTGATTTTTGTTAGTCAGGTTTGTGGGGGAGGTTGTGGGGAGGGGGGAGGGAGGAGGGTGCTGGAGGGAGTCATATGTCGGTTAGGTTAGTGGGGAAGGTTGGGAAAAAACACAGATAGGCGTGCTCAGCGTCTCAGTAATTTTACCGTTCTCCTCATTTGTCTGCTGTATCAGTGTGTTTGGCTCCCATACTTAGCCATCCGCTCATATTAGCAAAACCCGAACGACCGTCTCCACTATCAATTACCAGTAACGGTTGGATGTGTCGATCATACAGTTTGTCAATTTAACGAATCCCTATTCTTTCAGTCACGTATAAGTTTGGACAATTCTTCATTTATCTATTCCTTATTCTCTTTTTTTTTTTTTGGAATTATCACATGCATATGTGGAAGTGTCATAACATTTTGAAAATTTATTTTCATTTGCGTCGTACAATTCAACAGAATTTTCTATTTTCAAGAGTGCATCCCAATTTACTTCTTTCAATTTTATTTATAATTTACTATCATTTATTTTATTGATAATCACGATGCTGTCATTTACGTTGATTGTTGTTCAGAGTAAAAGAAAGCTCGCGGATCCCTGAAATCGAGACCCGAGAATTTGTTGTTTCACGTAGTTTTTTAGTGTGTAATAAGTACATATTTATGTAGTCCCTCGCGCGGAGGAACCCAGAAGAAGGAGTTACGCGTCTACGAGATGCAAGGGCGGATCCAGATCATATTCACGGGGAGGGGGATTCTATTTTGGAAAATAAAATGTAATCTAATAACAGTTGTGCAACGGCCCGTGGAAGCGAAGCCGGTGACCCGCGGAGGGCAAGGGGGGAAGGCCTCCTTCTGGCCCCGCATGGAATTTCCTCAAATTACATCGTTTTTAATATGGTTTAACGTGTTTAAGATGTGACTTGGATGCCAAAATAAATGTTCGTATGGAACTTAAGGTGCCGAACTGATATTTACTAATCACAGTTATTGTAACTGCATTGTAACCCTTTTGAAAACTGGTATCATATATTTGTAGGCCAACCCATAGTTATTTGTGATGACGACTTAAATTATAATTCACCAATTATTTTATTCTTCTACGTATATTTGATTTTGTAGCACAAAAATACAAATGCCAATGAAATTGAAGTTCTATTTATTAGGTTCGTGAAATTTTGAATACAAATAATATAGGCCCATTTTGGATACTAGGAAAACGCCTTATATGCGTTGGTTTAAAAACCGCGGCTGTCTGTTGATATATAGGCCCCTATTTTTTTTAAACTTTTTTATTGGTACTATCAGAATCGACACATATATAACACAAAAGTAACAAATCAAAAATAGCATACAAATAAGATAAGATAAGATACAAAATAAAATTATTATTATTTTCAAGATGATACACAACAAAATTCCGTCTTCACTATTTCCACAAAGCCACCACAGGTGACTTGACTGTGGGTGTATATGAATTGAATGTTTTACATCGTGACATTGAAATAATTTACATCATTTATTTACATTGTAATAAAAATAAGGAATGCGTTAGGAAGATTTTATAGTACATTCAATTAACGAGATATTTTAGATGTAACAGTAGAATAAAAATGTGATTTGAAAAGAATTTGGTGAAGAATTTGGAAAAGAGATCCAAAAATAAAAATGAAAATAAAAATAGTATTACAGGTGATTTATTTTATTAGTTCGGAAAGTTTTTAATTCTTGTTTGATATTACGATAACAACTAAAATTTCTGAGGAAGATGGGTAAATTGTTGAAAAGTTTAGGAATGATATATATTTTTTTTTCCGTGTTTTTTTTTTTATAAGAAGGAATATAATAAACACCTCTATTACGCGCTCTGATATTTATAGAAGGATCTTCGAGGGTTCTGTAGGTATTGTTGAAGTAATATTGCAAAATAAGTCGATATTCGTAAATATAATTGGCAGGGAGTACCCAACAGAAGACATAAAGGTCACCATCAGAATTAATAGTACTTTTGTACTTATTTGGGACCATGTTACGTAACATTTTATTCTGAAGTGAACGAACTTGTTGAATATGAGTATATGACGCATTTCCCCAGGCAAGTATTCCATACGTAATGATGGATTCAGCCAGAGCAATATAAACAGATCGAAGGGTATTGAAATGTAACATATATTTTAGATTAAATAATTGAAACGCGCATGACCTTAACCTTCTACATACTATGTTTATATGGGTTTTCCATGTAAAATGACAGTCTATAGTTAAACCCAGGTATTTGAAACTCAACCTTTTCAATAAGGCCGGTACAACCACATTGTTGTATAGGAGATGTGGTTACGTTATTTGAATGAAGACATGTATGTGAATGACATACAATAGTTATGGGGCGATGACGATCAACATCAAATGGAGAGCATACATGCATTACTTTAGTTTTGTCTGAGTTAATAATTAAGTCTTTTTCATGCGTCCATTTAAGAATTTGCGTAAAATTATTTTGTAAATTTATTTCGGTGGTATCCCAACAATGGTACCAGTGCCTTCTTCATATCCATCACAGATTTTAATCGTTTTAATTTATTGGTGACACTTGTTGCTCACATGTAATAGTTCCTTAATTGCTTTCTTAATTGCTTTTATCGATGTGTGAAAAAGTACATTAAAAATGCGTTTTCTTCGGTATTTCACATCCGATTGTTCCATAAATCGCTTAAAATATGTATGATAGTTCTTCTCACATTCAGTATAAATTTGAGAGCTTTTGGAAAATGTTGGATTTCCAAGTATATCTCCCCCGGCCTATTCTTATGGGAATTTCCATACTTTCCGACTTTTTTCCGGAAGAACCGTTTGACCGATTTTTCTGAAAAACAATCCCAACCTATTCTGGGATAACACCAATTCGGAAAAAAGTTTCGAATTGTTTGGAACTTTTACCTGACCTGTATGCCGCGTACAAAATTACATACAAAAAAAACACATAAAAACCAAGCCCAAATTTTTTAGGTATATGGAATGAAAATCTTCGCTACGCTCATCTAATAAAACATCGTAGTGAAATATTTTGATGGAACATTTTTTTTTTGAATATGAAACGCAAATTAAAAAATTATTAATCGATGTGATACAATTGTGAAACAATTCATAGTTATGGCTGCTTAAGACGGTCGAAATAAATTTTGTAACGAATTCCTAACGAATCACACTTCGCTTGTCGCTTGTCGCTCGTCATGTCTTGTGAAATACTTAATTTCACTTGACTCGACACAATGTCGTTTTCAAACGTATTTCAAAGAATGTATACGAAATCATTCAATCATGATTGAACAATAATCATTTATGGAAAATAATAATAAAAAATCATTCTCCGAATGGGAAAATTAATACCCATCTGTGAGAATTATATTGCAAGGCAAAAGTATTAGTGAATGAATGAAATTCCACCCTATCATTGAATTTGTACCATTTTGTAACTGGGTCATGCCCACCAATTTCAAAAAAGAAACCGGACCACCGTTACCTTGCGTTTCGGCTCAATACAACCACTGTTGTTGAGAGAGCAAGGGCAAGAGTAAACCAGGTCTGTATATATATTGTGTCGAGTCAAGTTAAATTGAGTCTTCGCTTCGCTCATCCAATAATAAAGTTCCAGATACAAAATATTGTCACATAGACATGAAATCATACTGCATTGGGCAGCTAAAATTAGTTGTCCTGATGCATTGGTTCTAAAAATATCTTCATTATCTAAGTATTATTAAAATAAGTAAAGTCCATTAGTCATTGTATCACGGTATTATATTAGTTATTAGAGTCTACTATCGGTAGTGAAGAATGTTCGTTGACATGATTCAAATTGTTTATAATAACCATGTATTCTATTATATTCACTCCTTTAGCTACTGTTATGATGTTAATTTTTTTCAATTCAACTGTCTTTATTTTCCGGAAAAAATGGCGATATTCAGATATTAGCATTGCTAAATTATGCTGCTCTTCCATATAACCAGCTGATACTATTTTGATTTATAACTAAGAATAAGAACTAATGATATAATGGATACAGACAAGATGGTATGAATGAATATTATGATAAAACAGTATGAAATACGATGAAAAAATGTTACTTCTATACATCTATTTTCTATTCTCAGTTTTATAGTTATTTAAGATTCTAGCTTTAGCTAACGTATTTCAAAACTTTTATGGCCTTATACACATAAGTGGGTAGTTGTAAATGTATGTATTATGTATTTTCAATTACTAATGAAATAAAACGTTCCTTGAATTGAATTGAATTGAATTGAAAGGACAACACAGCACTGCCACAATGACGATATTCATTTTCATACCTGAGCATGTTTGATTATCGATTTTTTGGTGTTTTCTGAAAGATCTTGTTTATATCATTCAGAATAAGTTGTGGGAGGTTGAGAACTGTTGCTTTTTGTAGTTTTTAAACTCGAATGAATCTGATGGTTTTTACATGTTATTTGATAGGGGCGGTTCTGGAGGGGGTGATTTTTGTTAGTTGGGTTAGGGGTAGGTTGGGGAGGGGGGGGGGGGGCTGGGGGACATATTTGATAGGGGCGGTTCTGGAGGGGGTGATTTTTGTTAGTTGGGTTAGGGGTAGGTTGGGGAGGGGGGGGGGGGGGCTGGGGGGTGTAATATGTCTGGTAGGTTAGTGGGGGAGGTTGGGGAAAAAACAAACAAGTAGGCGTGCTCAGTATGTGTGTAATTTTACCAAAACTGGACATCATCATCTCAATTTCAGAAATTATGATTTATTTATTTGTCCTCCTGGACCCAGACTTTTTTCCTAGACATGACGTAGGCACCAAGCTTACTCGATTCTGTTCATGTTGCCGTACATAATCGGTAATGTTTACGTCATGACTCGAATTCTCTGGAAGACTAAAACATTAATTTTTATTTCTGAAATTGAGAAGGTGATTTCTAGTTGTCTCAAAAATTGGGGAAATAAAAATAGTGATTGTTTCTTCAAATCCTAGTTCTAGGTTTGTGATGCACTTTAATTTTTGATATCAATTGTTTCTTTAAATCCTAGTTCTAGGTTTGTGATGCCCTTTAATTTTTGATATCGATTGTTTCTTTAAATCCTAGTTCTAGGTTTGTGATGCCCTTTAATTTTTGATATCGATTGTTTCTTTAAATCCTAGTTCTAGGTTTGTGATGCACTTTAATTTTTGATATCAATTGTTTCTTTAAATCCTAGTTCTAGGTTTGTGATGCCCTTTAATTTTTGATATCGATTGTTTCTTTAAATCCTAGTTCTAGGTTTGTGATGCCCTTTAATTTTTGATATCGATTGTTTCTTTAAATCCTAGTTCTAGGTTTGTGATGCCCTTTAATTTTTGATATCGTAGCTTGAATGAACGTTGAACAGTTGAATCTAGCTTTGCAGTGGTCACGTCTTGTATGTGTGGGGATGATGAGCATCGAGTTTGTATTACCGAACTGTATCGTCACTGTCTGGAGGATAATTTTGGCCGAGTTTGGTAGAGGTTCAAGATTGAAATATTCCACATTATTAGACGAGCTTTAGCGAGGATTCTATTTGACATACTGAACAAAATTGGTGTTCGTTTTTATGTTTTTTTTTTTTTTTATGTTTTTTTGTCGGTTCTCCACAGGTCAAACGGCTACAGCTATCAACTTCAACCTTTTTTTCAATATGGTTCCTCATCTAACTTAGATCTGTATAGTTTTGTGGCATTATAGGGGGGTAACTTTTTTTTTATGAATTTTAGAAATTTCAGAAGTACCTATTAGAATATAATGGCGGAAAAAAAAGAAAATATTTTTATTTTCCAAAAAAAATTAAATTTTGCGTGAAGTTGAATTACATTTTGATACACATTTCTAAAAAAATTCAGCTTGATCAGGTCAGCCATTTTGAAGAAAAAAAATGAAATGTGCTAAATTGGTAACACTCGAAGCAGTTCATCTTAACCATTACTACCCATACTATTACTATCCGCTCGTCTAACAACGCATATGGCGTTTTCCTAGTATTTAATGGATGAGCGAAGCGAAGATTTCCATTGGGTCGGAGATGTATGTTCCTCTGATTTTTTTTGTATGCGCTGCACAGGTCACAAATGTTTGATTGATTAATATGATTTTTTCCGTGGATAGGCCCTACACATACTTAACCAACCCAACCTTTGGTCATGTTGTTCACTTACTTCAGACCCACCCATACACGTGCTCTTCACATGTGCGATACTCGATTTTGTTTATATTATTTCCAAGTCGAAACTTGATTTCCAGTAGAACCAACTCGATATTTGCTGACTCACTCATATATAAAAATCTTTATTCGGATCTTTGCCCATGTACAGCTTGAAGCAAAAGTAAAAGTCTGTTTTTCTGACGACTGGTGGGTAGGCAACTTGTCAGCCAAACCGGCCAAACGCTATAGAAACCGGTGTGGGGTGTCAGGTCAGGATCCAAAGTCCATATGCAGGTATACTGATAAATAGGAATAGCATTGATTAAATGTATCACAGTTCGAAATATGAAGTGAAATAATTGAAGATATTTAGTATAGTTTCTGTTACTGAGATAATGCAATACTTGCAGAACATTGGACAAGACGCAACAGCAAATCCACACTCAATTCAATTACAATTTCGAATAACTTTATTCTGTACAAAAAATTGTAGTTACGTTGTTACATCTGAAATAGGCTATCTGTTAAATATGGTGATTGATTTCTTTTGAATTCTTTCAAAAAGTTATATCAAGTTGATGTTTTGACGGCATTCAAGTTAAAAATCAATCTTTCCATTTGGTTGGTTTGTTTCGTAGACTATTGTCATGAAGGAAATATTAGATGCAATTTAATATTATATTATATTGTAGTATTAGACTACTATATGGAACGTGATGATAGCTAAATACATATATACACCTTGAGACCCTCCTTTTATATTCATTACTCATTCTCAATAATTTCTTCGATAATAAAGAAGGCCTTGTTTTAATCGTTCTCCATTAATTGGTGACACTTGTTGCTTGGATTTAATTGGTTCTCTTACTAGCTTTAAAACGATGTGTAATTATGTCATTAATTATTTTTTTATATCTAAACGACTGATTGGATTTCAGTGAAAGTTCGGAATAATGTGTATCATTATTATATTGAAATTTTGTTGAAATTTGAATTTTTTCGAAGGACATTTTTTGGATGAGCGAAGCGAAGACTCAATTTCACTTGACCCGAAAAAAATGTAAATGTTTTTTTCATTGTTCGCGTTCTACAGGTCGGACGAAAATTCAAATTCGATTGAAACTTGGCATGCCCATGTGTCATCATCTGGATTGAATCTCATTAGTTTTTATACGCAATCGATTGCACAACTTCTGAGAAAACTAATTTTCCATTTTCCAAATTACCCATAAGAAAAAGCCAGAGAAGAATTTTCGTGAGAAAAATGTCTTTCGAAATAATTCAAATTTTCACCAAATTTCAATATAATAATGATGCACATTATGTCGGAATTGCCTCAAACAAAAAAAAATAGTCTGAATGAAAATTTAAGAATTTGCGTTTCTGACCATTTGAGAGCAAAATTAATGTTCTTTTCTTCTACTTCGTAATGAAATCATTTCAACTCACATTATGAATTGACAACAATGACAACAACCCTTAAAACCTGTCGAACTAGTTAAATGGCAATATTGCTTGATAATACGATGATTTAGAAGTACGCAGATCAAACTACATGTTAGCTTCAAACAGAATCGTTCAAATCAGTCAGTATACCTGTGATGAGACCTTTGCACCCTGACCCTCACCGGTTTCTAGAGTGTCTGACAAGTTGCCCCCCCCCCCCCCCCCAGACCTCAGAAAAAAAAGACTTTTACTTTTGCTTCAAGCTGTACACTGGGTTGCCTTGTTAGACACAGAATTAAGAATTGAAAAAAACATACAAAAAAATAAAATTTTGAAGATGAAGCCAAATTGAGACTAAAATAATGAAGCTTACATGCGCAGTGCTATTCTCATAGGCTTAGGTCTGCTACGCCTAAATGTAATCACTTTTCAATGCCCGTTATCTCAGAATATTAACTCTTAGTATAAGTGTACCTTCATCTTAGAATTGCTTCCACCAAATCTATTCAACATTTTGAAGAAGATTCATACATGTATTATACGAACTTAAGGGAAGAAAATTTATGATTGGCAGCACATCGAGAGTGTTGAAGTATAAAACCAACAAAATATCATAAATCCCCAAAATTTGCAATTTTTTTAATAACAAATGTTGAAAAATATGGAATAATTACCATAACTATAATAACTATAACCTAAAATGCTATAATAACTTCAAATAACTATAATCACTAGCTGTTGGTAAGGTCGCTAAGCAAACATTTTTTTTTATTATTTTATTTGTTATATATTTTATTTTCACAAAAAAATACAAAAATACAAAACAACAAGATGAAAAATAAACATTTAGATGTGTGAAGCCCGCATAAGGGTAAACCCTTGTGTGCGGGCTCACTGATCGACATGGACAAATAATAAATTCAGCCAGCACAGAACATGAGAAGCATGAACATGTAAGAACATGTAAGAATGAACTTGTAAGAATGATAATAACAATAAATAATAATAATATAAGTGAAGTTTTGCGTGGAGTATAGAAATATTTTTATAAAATAACAAATCTTTTATCATATAATATAAACAAAAATTAAATTAAATATTCGAATTAAATTGAATTTTCACTAGTACTCAAGGTTAGTGAATTTTCTAACCTTGACCAGTACGTTAAGCACAAATGAATAACAATAATACAGTATTGATAAGTACCTAAACTTGAAAAGAAATGAAAAAAAAAATGAAAAAATATAAAAATATAAATAAGCATAATAGTGAGAATAATAGTAGAGACTCTGCGTGTTATAGGGATACCTTAATTAAACTTTACATGAATTGATACAAAAATCATCATCAACATCTTCCTAGTGAGATGAAAAACAATTCATATTCAATTTAACTTCTTTCAAATCATGTTTATTAACGTGGGATGATGATAACTTGGATCTATTGGCGTCTGATGAATTATTATAATAATATTGAGATGATCGACACGAAGGAAAGTGAAAAGGGCAGTGTGATGAGACTCGATGTCAGTGCACATACTGGCAACAGAGGTTGAAGGACATATTTAAAGGACTTATTAAAGAACATTAAGGTTGAAGGATGAACTAGATTTTGACGAATAATGACGATATTTATTTCCATAATTTGAGAGAAAACTAGAAAATAAAACCTTAATTTCAGAAATTTTAATCAATTAATTTGTCCTCCAGGACCCAGCCTCTTTGCTGAGTCGTGACGTATAGACATTACTCCTTTATTATTTTTATGTTTCTATACAGAATCAGTAATGGTCACGTCCACCCCCAGAAAAATATTGATTAAAGTGTCTAAAATTGAGATGGTATTTTTTTTTAATTATGGACAAAAATGTCGTAATTATTCATTAAAGTCTAGTTTCCGGGGTGATATCCTTTAATGCACTCTTTATTACAACAATGTATTGAATTATTAATTAATGAAATTGAATTGAAAAAACTTCTGATGGGCTAAGCTTTTGTACAGTTGATTTGTAGTCAAGTTGATTTTTTTTTAGGTCAGTCACTGATCAGTTCAGTTAAATTTAGTTCAGTTGACCAATCCCCCAAGCTTTGTGTACGCGTAATTGAAATGTTTCTAACTTTTATTTGTTTCATCTCACAGTGTCTCCCATGCCAGTGGTTACGAGAAGCCAATACAGGAAATGCATCTGATGAACCACGCTGCTGTGTTCGCTCATCTCATCGCAGTCATATTGGCATTTCCAGAGTCACTGAATCTCATAGCGCTTCCAGTTCTGCCGCCCGGTGATGTGTTACATTTTAATTATTATTATTTTATACTAGGCAAACGCTACATGATTCCCTAGCGTTGAAGGATGAGCTGGAAAATTGACACCATGCTGCATCTACTGTACCCTACTAGGAGTCCCCTGACTTGAATAACCTAACCATGATAGCTCAACCCAGGCAGTTAGGTTGCGACACTTTAGATCAGCTCAGGTCAGATCCGAATCGGTACTAACCTGACCTTAATAATCTTAACCATGATAGCTTAACCCAGGCAGTTAGGTTAGGAAGCGTTAGATCGGTACTAACCTGACATTGATAACCCTAACCGTGATACCCCAACCCAGACAGTTAGGTTACGTAGGTTACGAGTCGTAACCTGACCTTGATAACCCCAATCTTGAATTTTTTAAGATTTTAAATCTTGAGATAAAAAAAGTCCCAATGTTGAGATTTTTTTTTAAATTACTCAAAAATACTTTTTTCATCTCAGAAGTGGTTGCGCCGATCAGGGCAAAGAAGTTGACAGAACCGACTTGCATGATCCAGCGTGTTCACGGAAGAAATCAAACTTATCGCACGAACCATCCGACCTGTGGAAAGCATTCATCCGCATTTTGTTCCCAAGACTTCTGAAACTCCAATAGTTTTGTAATTGGTGAAACCGATTTCTTCCCAAATCTTTACAGTTCTAAAAAACAACAAAAGATGAACAGAATGATACATCGCCGACCCAATGGAAGTCTTTGCTTCTCCTACCGACCAACATCGTTCGATGAAAGATCGGAAAGTGTTTCGATGCCTCCTTCTCTCCTTCCTCCTTCTACGTTCAGTTGTCTGACCACCATGCTTGGATCTAGGGAATATCTTGCAACAATCATCGATAGAACAAGTCATACATCACTCACTCTCGACTCGATGCCAACCAAGAATCAACGCCCAAGCACACACACACACACAAAATGGAACATTATTACACAAATATGGAAAATTCATATCGATCGATCAATGTTTTTGTGATTTTTACCCGCGTATTTGTGTATTTATTGTCTGTGTGTTTGTGTTATTTGTGTATTTATTGTCTGTGTATTTGTGTTGTTAGTGTGTTTTTTATGTACGTGTATTTTTGTGTTATTTGTGTATACGTGGTTTAAAGTTTTTTTTTTTTTAATTTGTGTATTTGTTGTTTGTGTTGTTTGTGTGTACGTGGTTCTGTGCTTTTCCATATTTAATGATGTCATGTGTAATAATGTTCCATTTTGTGTGTGTGTGTGTGTTTGGGCGTTGATTCTTGGTTGGCATCGAGTCGAGAGTGAGTGATGTATGACTTGTTCTATCGATGATTGTTGCAAGATATTCCCTAGATCCAAGCATGGTGGTCAGACAACTGAACGTAGAAAGAGGAAGGAGAGAAGGAGGCATCGAAAAACTTTCCGATCTTTCATCGAACGATGTTGGTCGGTGGGAGAAGCAAAGACTTCCATTGGGTCGGCGATGTATCTTTCTGTTCATCTTTCGTTGTTTTTTAGAACTGTAAAGATTTGGGAAGAAATCGGTTTCACCAATTACGAAACTATTGGAGTTTTAGAAGTCTTGGGAACAAAATGCGGATGAATGCTTTCCGAAGGTCGGATGGTTCGTGCGATAAGTTTGATTTCTTCCGTGAACACGCTGGATCATGCAAGTCGGTTCTGTCAACTTCTTTGCCCTGATCGGTTGAACCACTTCTGAGATTCAGTCTCATTTGGTCTGACATTCAGTCACATGATTTGGTCATAAATTCAAATGGAACAGAATAAGTTCACATATGTTCCCCGCATAATAAGGGAAGTCGATCGCCAATTACAATTATGTACCATTCATACGAGTTTTCATTCATGCCTCCATAATCTTTGTTTAGGCCTCAACTGTATACATTTTTCAGAGTCCCTTCGATGTGCACCTCACAGGTCGTCATACCAGCGCTGTAGCAGGGCATTAGTGTAAGTGTAGCAATTAGATGAGTTAGAAGTGTTGGGTTCAAGACCCTAGTTTCCATGTGCACCTCATAGGTCGACACATCAGCGCTGTAGCAGCGCGTTAGTGGTAGTGTAGCAATAAGATGATAGAGAAGTGTTGGGTTCAATACCCTAGCTTCCATGTGCACCTCATAGGTCGACACATCAGCGCTGTAGCAGCGCATCAGTGGTAGTGTAGCAATAAGATGATCAAGAAGTGTTGGGTTCAAGACCCTAGCTTCCATGTGCACCTCATTGGTCGACACATCAGCGCTGTAGCAGCGCATCAGTGGTAGTGTAGCAATTAGATGATCGAGAAGTGTTGGGTTCAAGACCCTAGCTTCCATGTGCACCTCATAGGTCGACACATCAGCGCTGTAGCAGCGCATCAGTGTAGTGTAGCAATAAGATGATCAAGAAGTGTTGGGTTCAAGACCCTAGCTTCCATGTGCACCTAATGGGCGACACATCAGCGCTGTAGCAGCGCATCAGTGGTAGTGTAGCAATTAGATGATCGAGAAGTGTTGGGTTCAAGACCCTAGCTTCCATGTGCACCTCATAGGTCGACACATCAGCGCTGTAGCAGCGCATCAGTGGTAGTGTAGCAATAAGATGATCAAGAAGTGTTGGGTTCAAGACCCTAGCTTCCATGTGCACCTCATAGGTCGACACATCGGCGCTGTAGCAGCGCATCAGTGGTAGTGTAGCAATTAGATGATGGAGAAGTGTTGGGTTCAAGACCCTAGCTTCCATGTGCACCTCATAGGTCGACACATCAGCGCTGTAGCAGCGCATCAGTGGTAGTGTAGCAATAAGATGATTAAGAAGTGTTGGGTTCAAGACCCTAGCTTCCATGTGCACCTCATAGGTCGACACATCAGCGCTGTAGCATCGCGTTAGTGGTAGTGTAGCAATTAGATCATCGAGAAGTGTTGGGTTCAAGACCCTACCTTCCATGTGCACCTCATAGGTCGACACATCAGCGCTGTAGCAGCGCATCAGTGGTAGTGTAGCAATTAGATGATAGAGAAGTGTTGGGTTCAAGACCCTAGCTTCCATGTGCACCTCATAGGTCGACACATCAGCGCTGTAGCGGCGCATCAGTGGTAGTGTGGCAATTAGATGATTGAGAAGTGTTGGGTTCAAGACCCTAGCTTCCATGTGCACCTCATAGGTCGACACATCAGCGCTGTAGCAGCGCGTTAGTGGTAGTGTAGCAATTAGATGATAGAGAAGTGTTGGGTTCAAGACCCTAGCTTCCATGTGCACCTCATAGGTCGACACATCAGCGCTGTAGCAGCGCATCAGTGGTAGTGTGGCAATTAGATGATTGAGAAGTGTTGGGTTCAAGACCCTAGCTTCCATGTGCACCTCATAGGTCGACACATCAGCGCTGTAGCATCGCGTTAGTGGTAGTGTAGCAATTAGATGATAGAGAAGTGTTGGGTTCAATACCCTAGCTTCCATGTGCACCTCATAGGTCGACACATCAGCGCTGTAGCAGTGCATCAGTGGTGGTATAGCAATTAGATGATAGAGAAGTGTTGGGTTCAAGACCCTAGCTTCCATGTGCACCTCATAGGTCGACACATATGCGCTGTAGCAGCGCATCAGTGGTAGTGTAGCAATTAGATGATAGAGAAGTGTTGGGTTCAAGACCCTAGCTTCCATGTGCACCTCATAGGTCGACACATCAGCGCTGTAGCAGCGCATCAGTGGTAGTGTAGCAATTAGATGATCAAGAAGTGTTGGGTTCAAGACCCTAGCTTCCATGTGCACCTCATAGGTCGACACATCAGCGCTGTAGCAGCGCATCAGTGGTAGTGTAGCAATTAGATGATCAAGAAGTGTTGGGTTCAAGACCCTAGCTTCCATGTGCACCTCATAGGTCGACACATCAGCGCTGTAGCAGCGCATCAGTGGTAGTGTAGCAATTAGATGATAGAGAAGTGTTGGGTTCAAGACCCTAGCTTCCATGTGCACCTCATAGGTCGACACATCAGCGCTGTAGCAGCGCATTAGTGGTAGTGTAGCAATTAGATGATAGAGAAGTGTTGGGTTCAAGACCCTAGCTTCCATGTGCACCTCATAGGTCGACACATCAGCGCTGTAACAGCGCATCAGTGGTAGTGTAGCAATTAGATCATCGAGATGTGTTGGGTTCAAGACCCTAGCTTCCATGTGCACCTCATAGGTCGACACATCAGCGCTGTAGCAGCGCATCAGTGGTAGTGTAGCAATTAGATGATTAAGTAGTGTTGGGTTCAAGACCCTAGCTTCCATGTGCACCTCATAGGTCGACACATCAGCGCTGTAACAGCGCATCAGTGGTAGTGTAGCAATTAGATCATCGAGAAGTGTTGGGTTCAAGACCCTAGCTTCCATGTGCACCTCATAGATCGACACATCAGCGCTGTAGCAGCGCATCAGTGGTAGTGTAGCAATTAGATGATTGAGAAGTGTTGGGTTCAAGACCCTAGCTTCCATGTGCACCTCATAGGTCGACACATCAGCGCTGTAGCATCGCGTTAGTGATAGTGTAGCAATTAGATCATCGAGAAGTGTTGGGTTCAAGACCCTAGCTTCCATGTGCACCTCATAGGTCGACACATCAGCGCTGTAGCAGCGCATCAGTGGTAGTGTAGCAATTAGATGATCAAGAAGTGTTGGGTTCAAGACCCTAGCTTCCATGTGCACCTCATAGGTCGACACATCAGCGCTGTAGCAGCGCATCAGTGGTAGTGTAGCAATTAGATGATAGAGAAGTGTTGGGTTCAAGACCCTAGCTTCCATGTGCACCTCATAGGTCGACACATCAGCGCTGTAGCAGCGCATCAGTGGTGGTGTAGCAATAAGATTATAGAGAAGTGTTGGGTTCAAGACCCTAGCTTCCATGTGCACCTCATAGGTTGACACATCAGCGCTGTAGCAGCGCATCAGTGGTAGTGTAGCAATTAGATGATCAAGAAGTGTTGGGTTCAAGACCCTAGCTTCTTTGTGCACCTCATAGGTCGACACATCAGCGCTCTAGCGGCGCATCAGTTGTAGTGTAGCAATTGGATGGGTTCCGAGTCCCTTCGTGCTTCATTAAAACTACGACTACGGTATGTCATCGCATTGTCATTCCGCGAATATAGCCCAGGCTATCGGGTCAAGTTCACTCTAGAGCATTCTATACCATACACATGGTCATGTTCACTCTAGAGCAGGCTCTGCCATAGTATGTACATGGTCATTCCCCCTCTGGAGCAGGCTTTGGTCCAGATAACATGGTCGTCTGACTCTGGATGCGCAGGCAATGCCATCAGATGTTCATTCCCACTCTGAAGCCGGTTTGCCATCACATGGTCATTCCACCTCTGGTAGCAGGCTCTTCCTCTCCAGACCTGGTGATGCCATCACATGGTCATTCCCCACTGGAGCAGGTTTGGCATCGCATGGTAACTCCCACTCTGAAGCCGGTTTGCCATCACATGGTCATTCCACCTCTGGTAGCAGGCTCTTCCTCTCCAGACCTGGTGATGCCATCACATGGTCATTCCCCACTAGAGCAGGTTTCCCATGACATGGTCATTCCCCTCTGGAGAAAGATGTGCCGTCGAATGGTCATTCCTCTCCAGACCTGGCTTATGCCATCATCACATGGTCAAGTCCCCTCTAGAGCAGTCCATACCATGCTTATGGTCAGGTCACTCTAGGGGCATATGCTATTTCGTCTCATAGTGTTGTGAGGTTTCGCGATCTGGTTTTCTTGGGTTCCGAGTCCCTTCGTGCTTCATTAAAACTACGACTACGGTATGCCATCGCATTGTCATTCCGCGAATATAGCCCAGGCTATCGGGTCAAGTTCACTCTAGAGCATTCTCTACCATACACATGGTCATGTTCACTCTAGAGCAGGCTCTGCCATAGTATGTACATGGTCATTCCCCCTCTGGAGCAGGCTTTGGTCCAGATAACATGGTCGTCTGACTCTGGATGCGCAGGCAATGCCATCAGATGTTCATTCCCACTCTGAAGCCGGTTTGCCATCACATGGTCATTCCACCTCTGGTAGCAGGCTCTTCCTCTCCAGACCTGGTGATGCCATCACATGGTCATTCCCCACTGGGGCAGGTTTGGCATCGCATGGTAACTCCCACTCTGAAGCCGGTTTGCCATCACATGGTCATTCCCCTCTGGTAGCAGGCTCTTCCTCTCCAGACCTGGTGATGCCATCACATGGTCATTCCCCACTAGAGCAGGTTTCCCATGACATGGTCATTCCCCTCTGGAGAAAGATGTGCCGTCGAATGGTCATTCCTCTCCAGACCTGGCTTATGCCATCATCACATGGTCGAGTCCCCTCTAGAGCAGTCCATACCATGCTTATGGTCAGGTCACTCTAGGGGCATATGCTATTTCGTCTCATAGTGTTGTGAGGTTTCGCGATCTGGTTTTCTTGGGTTCCGAGTCCCTTCGTGCTTCATTAAAACTACGACTACGGTATGCCATCGCATTGTCACTTCGCGAATATAGCCCAGGCTACGGGGTCAAGTTCACTCTGGAGCATTCTCTACCATACACATGGTCATGTTCACTCTAGAGCAGGCTCTGCCATAGTATGTACATGGTCATTCCCCCTCTGGAGCAGGCTTTGGTCCAGATAACATGGTCGTCTGACTCTGGATGCGCAGGCAATGCCATCAGATGTTCATTCCCACTCTGAAGCCGGTTTGCCATCACATGGTCATTCCACCTCTGGTAGCAGGCTCTTCCTCTCCAGACCTGGTGATGCCATCACATGGTCATTCCCCACTGGGGCAGGTTTGGCATCGCATGGTAACTCCCACTCTGAAGCCGGTTTGCCATCACATGGTCATTCCACCTCTGGTAGCAGGCTCTTCCTCTCCAGACCTGGTGATGCCATCACATGGTCATTCCCCACTAGAGCAGGTTTCCCATGACATGGTCATTCCCCTCTGGAGAAAGATGTGCCGTCGAATGGTCATTCCTCTCCAGACCTGGCTTATGCCATCATCACATGGTCAAGTCCCCTCTAGAGCAGTCCATACCATGCTATGGTCAGGTCACTCTAGGGGCATATGCTATTTCGTCTCATAGTGTTGTGAGGTCTCTCGATCTGGTTTTCTTGGGTTCCGAGTCCCTTCGATGTGCACCTCATAGGTCGTCATACCGGCGCTGTAGCAGCGCATCAGTGGTAGTGTAGCAATCAGATGATTGAGAAGTGTTGGGTTCAAGACCCTAGCTTCCATGTGCACCTCATAGGTCGACACATCAGCGCTGTAGCAGCGCATCAGTGATAGTGTAGCAATTAGATGATCGAGAAGTGTTGGGTTCAAGACCCTAGCTTCCATGTGCACCTCATAGGTCGACACATCAGCGCTGTAGCAGCGCGTTAGTGATAGTGTAGCAATTAGATCATCGAGAAGTATTGGGTTCAAGACCCTAGCTTCCATGTGCACCTCATAGGTCGACACATCAGCGCTGTAGCAGCGCATCAGTGGTAGTGTAGCAATGAGATGATCGAGAAGGGTTGGGTTCAAGACCCTAGCTTCCATGTGCACCTCATAGGTCGACACATCAGCGCTGTAGCAGCGCGTTAGTGATAGTGTAGCAATTAGATCATCGAGAAGTGTTGGGTTCAAGACCCTAGCTTCCATGTGCACCTCATAGGTCGACACATCAGCGCTGTAGCAGCGCGTTAGTGGTAGTGTAGCAATCGGATGATCAAGAAGTGTTGGGTTCAAGACCCTAGCTTCCATGTGCACCTCATAGGTCGACACATCAGCGCTGTAGCAGCGCATCAGTGGTAGTGTAGCAATTAGATGATCGAGAAGTGTTGGGTTCAAGACCCTAGCTTCCATGTGCACCTCATAGGTCGACACATCAGCGCTGTAGCAGCGCGTTAGTGATAGTGTAGCAATTAGATCATCGAGAAGTGTGGGTTCAAGACCCTAGCTTCCATGTGCACCTCATAGGTCGACACATCAGCGCTGTAGCAGCGCGTTAGTGGTAGTGTAGCAATCGGATGATCAAGAAGTGTTGGGTTCAAGACCCTAGCTTCCATGTGCACCTCATAGGTCGACACATCAGCGCTGTAGCAGCGCATCAGTGGTAGTGTAGCAATTAGATGATTAAGAAGTGTTGGGTTCAAGACCCTAGCTTCCATGTGCACCTAATAGGTCGACACTCCGCGCTGTAACAGCGCATCAGTGGTAGTGTAGCAAATTAGATGCATCAAGAAGTGTTGGGTTCAAGACCCTAGCTTCCATGTGCACCTCATAGGTCGACACATCAGCGCTGTAGCAGCGCATCAGTGGTAGTGTAGTAATTAGATGATAGAGAAGTGTTGGGTTCAAGACCCTAGCTTCCATGTGCACCTCATAGGTCGACACATCAGCGCTGTAGCAGCGCATCAGTGATAGTGTAGCAATTAGATTATGGAGAAGTGTTGGGTTCAAGACCCTAGCTTCCATGTGCACCTCATAGGTCGACACATCAGCGCTGTAGCATCGCGTTAGTGGTAGTGTAGCAATTAGATGATCGAGAAGTGTTGGGTTCAAGACCCTAGCTTCCATGTGCACCTCATAGGTCGACACATCAGCGCTGTAGCAGCGCATCAGTGGTAGTGTAGCAATTAGATGATAGAGAAGTGTTGGGTTCAAGACCCTAGCTTCCATGTGCACCTCATAGGTCGACACATCAGCGCTGTAGCAGCGCATCAGTGGTAGTGTAGCAATTAGATTATGGAGAAGTGTTGGGTTCAAGACCCTAGCTTCCATGTGCACCTCATAGGTCGACACATCAGCGCTGTAGCAGCGCATCAGTGGTAGTGTAGCAATTAGATGATAGAGAAGTGTTGGGTTCAATACCCTAGCTTCCATGTGCACCTCATAGGTCGACACATCAGCGCTGTAGCAGTGCATCAGTGGTGGTATAGCAATTAGATGATAGAGAAGTGTTGGGTTCAAGACCCTAGCTTCCATGTGCACCTCATAGGTCGACACATCAGCGCTGTAGCAGCGCGTTAGTGGTAGTGTAGCAATTAGATGATCAAGAAGTGTTGGGTTCAAGACCCTAGCTTCCATGTGCACCTCATAGGTCGACACATCAGCGCTGTAGCAGCGCATCATGGTATAGTGTAGCAATTAGATGATAAGAAGTGTGGGTTCAAGACCTAGCTTCCATGTGCACCTCATTAGGTCGGACACATCATCGCTGTCGCAGAGCATCCAGTGGTAGTGTAGCAATTAGTTGATCAGAGACGTGTTGGGTTCAAGACCCTAGCTTTCCATGTGCACCTCATTTAGGTCGACAACCTCAGCCGCTGTAGCAGGACGCATCAGTGGTTAGTTTGTAGCAATTAAGTATTATAGCGCCGTGTTGGGTTCAAGACCCTCGCTTCCATGTTGCACCTCAATAGGTTGACACATCAAGCGCTGTAACAGCGCATCCAGTGGTAGTGTAGCAATTAGATGTCATCGAGCAGTGTTGGTTCAAGGACCCTAGCTTCATGTGCACCTCATAGGTCGGACACATCAGCGCTGTAGATCGCGCTTCAGTGGTAGTGTAGCAATTAGATCATCGAGAAGTGTTTGGTCAAGACCCTAGCCTTCCATGTGCACCTCATAGGTCGGACACATCAGCGCTGTAAGCAGCGCATCAGTGGTAGTGTTAGGCAATTAGATGATTAGAGAAGTGTTGGGTTCAAGACCTAGCTTCCATGTGCACTCATAGGTCGACACATCAGCGCTGTTAGATCGCAGTAGTGATAGGGTAGCCATTAGATGATCGAGAAGTGTTGGGTTCAAGACCCTAGCTTCCATGTGCACCTCATAGGTCGACACATCAGCGCTGTAGCAGCGCATCAGTGGTAGTGTAGCAATTAGATGATCAAGAAGTGTTGGGTTCAAGACCCTAGCTTACATGTGCACCTCATAGGTCGACACACTCAGCGCTGTAGCAGCGCATCAGTGGTAGTGTAGGAATAGATGATAGAGAAGTTTTGGGTTCAAGACCCTAGCTTCCATGTGCACCTCATAGGTCGACAACATCGCGCTGTAGCAGCGCATCAGTGGTGTGTATGTAGCAATAAGATATAGAGAAAGATAGAGGAGCGAAGTGTTGGTCAAGACCCTAGAGCTTCCATGTGCACCTCATGGTTGACACATCAGCGCTGTAGCAGCGGCATCAGTGGTAGTTGTAGCAATCAACGATGGATCAAGAAGTGTGGGTTCAAGACCCTAGCTTCCATGTGCACCTCATAGGTCGACACATCAGCGCTGTAGCAGCGCATCAGTGGTAGTGTAGCAATTAGATGATCAAGAAGTGTTGGGTTCTAGACCCTAGCTTCCATGTGCACCTCATAGGTCGACACATCAGCGCTGTAGCAGCGCATCAGGTGTAGTGTAGCAATAGATGATCAAGACGTGTTGGTTCAAGACCCTAGCTTCCATGTGCACCTCATAGGTCGACACATCAGCGCTGTAGCAGCGCATCAGTGGTAGTGTAGCAATCAGATGATAGAGAAGTGTTGGGTTCAAGACCCTAGCTTCCATGTGCACCTCATAGGTCGACACATCAGCGCTGTAGCGGCGCATCAGTTGTAGTGTAGCAATTGGATGGGTTCCGAGTCCCTTCGTGCTTCATCAAAACTACGACTACGGTATGTCATCGCATTGTCATTCCGCGAATATAGCCCAGGCTATCGGGTCAAGTTCACTCTAGAGCATTCTATACCATACACATGGTCATGTTCACTCTAGAGCAGGCTCTCCCATAGTATGTACATGGTCATTCCCCCTCTGGAGCAGGCTTTGGTCCAGATAACATGGTCGTCTGACTCTGGATGAGCAGGCAATGCCATCAGATGTTCATTCCCACTCTGAAGCCGGTTTGCCATCACATGGTCATTCCACCTCTGGTAGCAGGCTCTTCCTCTCCAGACCTGGTGATGCCATCACATGGTCATTCCCCACTGGAGCAGGTTTGGCATCGCATGGTAACTCCCACTCTGAAGCCGGTTTGCCATCACATGGTCATTCCACCTCTGGTAGCAGGCTCTTCCTCTCCAGACCTGGTGATGCCATCACATGGTCATTCCCCACTAGAGCAGGTTTCCCATGACATGGTCATTCCCCTCTGGAGAAAGATGTGCCGTCGAATGGTCATTCCTCTCCAGACCTGGCTTATGCCATCATCACATGGTCAAGTCCCCTCTAGAGCAGTCCATACCATGCTTATGGTCAGGTCACTCTAGGGGCATATGCTATTTCGTCTCATAGTGTTGTGAGGTCTCTCGATCTGGTTTTCTTGGGTTCCGAGTCCCTTCGTGCTTCATTAAAACTACGACTACGGTATGCCATCGCATTGTCATTCCGCGAATATAGCCCAGGCTATCGGGTCAAGTTCACTCTAGAGCATTCTCTACCATACACATGGTCATGTTCACTCTAGAGCAGGCTCTGCCATAGTATGTACATGGTCATTCCCCCTCTGGAGCAGGCTTTGGTCCAGATAACATGGTCGTCTGACTCTGGATGAGCAGGCAATGCCATCAGATGTTCATTCCCACTCTGAAGCCGGTTTGCCATCACATGGTCATTCCACCTCTGGTAGCAGGCTCTTCCTCTCCAGACCTGGTGATGCCATCACATGGTCATTCCCCACTGGGGCAGGTTTGGCATCGCATGGTAACTCCCACTCTGAAGCCGGTTTGCCATCACATGGTCATTCCACCTCTGGTAGCAGGCTCTTCCTCTCCAGACCTGGTGATGCCATCACATGGTCATTCCCCACTAGAGCAGGTTTCCCATGACATGGTCATTCCCCTCTGGAGAAAGATGTGCCGTCGAATGGTCATTCCTCTCCAGACCTGGCTTATGCCATCATCACATGGTCGAGTCCCCTCTAGAGCAGTCCATACCATGCTTATGGTCAGGTCACTCTAGGGGCATATGCTATTTCGTCTCATAGTGTTGTGAGGTTTCGCGATCTGGTTTTCTTGGGTTCCGAGTCCCTTCGTGCTTCATTAAAACTACGACTACGGTATGCCATCGCATTGTCACTTCGCGAATATAGCCCAGGCTACGGGGTCAAGTTCACTCTGGAGCATTCTCTACCATACACATGGTCATGTTCACTCTAGAGCAGGCTCTGCCATAGTATGTACATGGTCATTCCCCCTCTGGAGCAGGCTTTGGTCCAGATAACATGGTCGTCTGACTCTGGATGCGCAGGCAATGCCATCAGATGTTCATTCCCACTCTGAAGCCGGTTTGCCATCACATGGTCATTCCACCTCTGGTAGCAGGCTCTTCCTCTCCAGACCTGGTGATGCCATCACATGGTCATCCCCACTGGGGCAGGTTTGGCATCGCATGGTAACTCCCACTCTGAAGCCGGTTTGCCATCACATGGTCATTCCACCTCTGGTAGCAGGCTCTTCCTCTCCAGACCTGGTGATGCCATCACATGGTCATCCCCACTAGAGCAGGTTTCCCATGACATGGTCATTCCCCTCTGGAGAAAGATGTGCCGTCGAATGGTCATTCCTCTCCAGACCTGGCTTATGCCATCATCACATGGTCAAGTCCCCTCTAGAGCAGTCCATACCATGCTTATGGTCAGGTCACTCTAGGGGCATATGCTATTTCGTCTCATAGTGTTGTGAGGTCTCTCGATCTGGTTTTCTTGGGTTCCGAGTCCCTTCGATGTGCACCTCATAGGTCGTCATACCAGCGCTGTAGCAGCGCATCAGTGGTAGTGTAGCAATTAGATGATAGAGAAGTGTTGGGTTCAAGACCCTAGCTTCCATGTGCACCTCATAGGTCGACACATCAGCGCTGTAGCAGCGTATCAGTGATAGTGTAGCAATTAGATGATCGAGAAGTGTTGGGTTCAAGACCCTAGCTTCCATGTGCACCTCATAGGTCGACACATCAGCGCTGTAGCAGCGCGTTAGTGATAGTGTAGCAATTAGATCATCGAGAAGTATTGGGTTCAAGACCCTAGCTTCCATGTGCACCTCATAGGTCGACACAATCAGCGCTGTAGCAGCGCATCAGTGGTAGTTGTGGCAATTAGATGATTGAGAAGTTTTGGGTTCAAGACCCCTAGCTTCCATGTGCACCTCATAGGTCGACACATCAGCGCTGTAGCATCGCGTTAGTGGTAGTGTAGCAATTAGATGATAGAGAAGTGTTGGGTTCAATACCCTAGCTTCCATGTGCACCTCATAGGTCGACACATCAGCGCTGTAGCAGTGCATCAGTGGTGGTATAGCAATTAGATGATAGAGAAGTGTTGGGTTCAAGACCCTAGCTTCCATGTGCACCTCATAGGTCGACACATCAGCGCTGTAGCAGCGCATCAGTGGTTGTGTAGCAATTAGATGATCAAGAAGTGTTGGGTTCTAGACCCTAGCTTCCATGTGCACCTCATAGGTCGACACATCAGCGCTGTAGCAGCGCGTTAGTGGTAGTGTAGCAATTAGATGATAGAGAAGTGTTGGGTTCAAGACCCTAGCTTCCATGTGCACCTCATAGGTCGACACATCAGCGCTTTAGCAGCGCATCAGTGGTGGTGTAGCAATTAGATGATCGAGAAGTGTTGGGTTCAAGACCCTAGCTTCCATGTGCACCTCATAGGTTGACACATCAGCGTCGTAGCAGCGCATCAGTGGTAGTGTAGCAATTTGATGATCAAGAAGTGTTGGGTTCAAGACCCTAGCTTCCATGTGCACCTCATAGGTCGACACATCAGCGCTCTGGCAGCGCATCAGTGTAGTGTAGCAATTAGATGATAGAGAAGTGTTGGGTTCAAGACCCTAGCTTCCATGTGCACCTCATAGGTCGACACATCAGCGCTGTAGCAGCGCGTTAGTGGTAGTGTAGCAATTAGATGATTGAGAAGTGTTGGGTTCAAGACCCCAGCTTCCATGTGCACCTCATAGGTCGACACATCAGCGCTGTAGCAGCGCATCAGTAGTAGGGTAGTAGTAGTACTTTTCACTTCAGTCGATCATCAGTTCTGTTGACCAATCCCCTCAAATTTGGCTACTCGAAATTAAAAATGTTTTCAACTTGAATTTTCTGTTTCATAGTTTCTTCCATGCCATTGCGTACGAGTTAAGACGATTCAATACAGGAAAAACATCTGACGAACAACGCTGCTGTTTTCGCTCTTCTCATCGCAGTCATGTTCGCATTTCCGGATTCAATGTATCCCATGGAGTTTCCAGTTCTACCACCCAAGTGATTTATACTATCATTAAGATTTTTCAATAATTATAATAATAATATTCTTATACTGTTTGTGTTGTTCATGTTTCTGTGTTTGTATGTATTTGTGTATTTGTATTTTTGTGTGTGTGTTCTTGTTTTGTTGGTGCGTGGTTGGTATCGAGTCGAGAGTGAATGATGTATGATTTATTCTATCGATGGATGTTATAATAATGTATCAGTAAATTTCATAGATCCGAGCATGGTGAGCAGCTAACTTTTCGCAGGAGGAGGATGGAAAGAAGACGGCACCTATACCTTCCACGTTCTTCTAAGAAACAGTGTCAGTTATACTACTCATACAATACTTGTCTCCACATGTTCAGTTGTTCTCTAGAGCAGGAGCTTTCGACCAGTGCACTGGCGACGGCTGCAAGTAACACAGAAGATGAGAGAAGAGAGCAGCAAGAATGAGGCTGTTAGATGATTCGAAGGACAGGCGGGTAACGGAAACATCAGGCCGTTGGACTCGCAATTTTAACCCAGAATAAGAAAGCCGATATGGCAGAGGCCACGGCCAGATGGGATACCATCTGACTCGGGCAATATCAGGTCATGGTTGCTTCAACGAGTACCTGGCATGATTCAAACTGAGCTAGCTAGCGCAGCATGCCTCTCATGCAACCACTCACCGGACATCGCGAACCATACCCCCTTCGAATGTCCTGCGACGGAAGAATGGCAGGCCCAACTACAAGAAGACATGGGATATGTTGGAAGCTTTAAACCTCACAGAATGTATGCTGGAAAGCCAGGAGCCAGGAGCACACAAATCGGAGTAACGAAGAATGAGCGGTAACGAGAAATGGAAGAGAGAAGAGTCAATCCAGTTGTTCTCTTATGCCTGTACAGGAAAGTAAGGAGCAAGACGGGCAAGACTGTCACCACCCAGAAGTAATACGAAACTGGGCCAGGGTGCATCAGAAGTGAGGAGGGGTTTTAGTCGGTAAGAATCCGACACTCCCCGCAGACCAATAAGCGGGGGTCTCATGCAAGATTTCCCCTCCTCGATAAAAAAAAAAAAAAAAAAAAAAAAAAATGTGGATTGGAAAGACAAAGTCCAAACCCCAAACCCTGGTCTACCGTAGACGCCGTCTCAGTACAAAATTGCATCGCGGAGGCAATGCAATTTGTTACTTGGACGGCGTCCAGAGTAGGCCGGGGTTTAACTTCGTTCTTCTAAATCCACCCCATGCAATCACACTCTTTTTTCTTCTAGAGCAGCGTGCCCCCATCACATGGTCAGGGTCCCTCGAGGAGGCACGCGAAGCATCACGTGGTCGGTTTCTGGTCAGCTGTTATGAAGATGTTGGGTTAGAGCACAAGTCCCTCCAATGTGCACCATATAGGTCACAATACCAACCACTATAGCACATTCGTGTTAGGGATGCGGAATTAGCTGATTATGAAAGTGTTGGGTTCAGTCCCTCAATGTGCCCATTATAGTCACCAATATAAGGAACTATAGCACAATTGTGTTGTATAATTATAAGCTGGGTATGAAGTGTGAGTTCAAGTCCCTCCAATCTCATGATAGGTCACAATCCAAACTATAGTACATGAGTTGGCTGTGCAGGCCAAACTTGTGAGCTCAACTTGTCCTCAGCAGGTTAAAACGTGAAGTGTATTAATTGGTGTAGTAAGTATGCTGTAAGTTTGTAATCTTGCCAAGGCCTAATAATTGTAATCCTTAACGATGATAGCTATAAAAAAAACAGCTCAAAAATGGTTTTATTAAAATAATCTCTTTCTCACTTTAAACTAGTTAAATCAAATATTTTCATCGTGTTTAGTTAATTTTCAAGTTGCAGTTCTACAAGACGAAGGGTCATGGGGTTCGTGCCTTAATCGTGACAACCCCAATTTGTTGTAGGTTATTGTAAGTTGTAAGTTTGTAACCGCGGTATGGGTCATGTCTTAATGTGGCACCCAACTTGTCACCCTTACGGGGAATAGATTCAAGAGTACGTCCGTTCTACTTCCAGTTCTTATTTTTCTCATTATCATTAGTTGATTATTCAAACTAATTTCTAACTGAACTGACGTTTACATTCAGCGTACTGTTTCCATTTAACGATGGTGGACTAGCGACGACGCGGACAGATGAAGATGTGAGGAGAGTTGAAAGAGTGGTGAGCCGGTAGAGTGGATTATTGGTGTCCTGTTATGTATTTTGGCGTTGGGATGTCGTGGAGATTTACAGCGAGTATGTAGTGCCGCCGAAGATGCATCTCTGGGGACGGCGACGTAGACTTTGCACTAGGTATTGTCTGGCGCTGGCAGGAGCGCATAACTAAGTCGTTGCCGGATAGTCCGTTGGGAAAACCTGCCAGGGTTCAAATACAGGGACTAAAACGTATTTTCTACGCAGCCGATTGAACTAGCATCTCGGACATGACTTGGGTGTTGCTCAACTTAATTCCAAATGGAGTGGAAAATTGGGGAAATAAATTCTTGTGTAATGGGAAGGATAGTGGGTCGTGGGGGAAACAATCCGCAATTAGCCCAGATATTTTTCAGAGGGAAAAGCCCCTATAAAATGGTCGGCGGCGGGGATTAGAAACCGGGGATTCGACAAAAAAGGGCTGCGTACGCATAAGCCGTTACCGCAATATATTAAAATTTCAAACTGTTTCGTTACCACGGGTTGACGGATTTGGTGACGTTACATTCAGTGAAACGAAATGGATCCTATACTTAACCTACATACAGGAAAATGGTATCTAATGCAAACTGGACCTATAATTAATTAGACACTATTGAAAAAAATTGAGTACTGATAACTAGTAGGCCTATATAGGTGCACTTATAGTAACTATGCTATGGTTTCCTAATACGGAGACCACCGACATACAGACGGGATATGTAGATATGACAGAATACAGGAGCTCACAAGAATTACACGTCTAAGCAATGAAGCAGTTTCGATTGTTGACATAGCTCACCCACGATACTCATCGAAGATACATATACAGGAGAAGCGGTTGGCAAGGCAGCGCCCACCCTATGGCGAGACAGTACCGCCATCGAGTCATGAGCGAGCTTACGGATGAGGGGAGTCAGAGAACAAAATGCCAGTAATAAGGTCCGAGTTTATGTGCGCACATGCCAACCACGGACTATAAGTCAAAATATTGTTGTACGTATTCTATAAAAGCTGGCTTAACATTCATCGTAAAAAGAAAAAACAGGACACGTGTGTACATAATGTGAGTATGATTCGCAAAGTATTTTATATTTTCATCTTTTTAATATACTCCAAACCTTTCAGACAAAACGGATAAAGATAGAAAATCAGGAAAGATAGAAGTGGAACAGTCAAACATGTCAGAAAAGAACTACTGTTAGATTTGCTGTTACAACCTATGGCTTACTAAATCTCCTCGTACAATACGTTTATTCACAGTCTGATAATGTGTTTATGAACGCGCAAACTATATGTCGTGGGACCCAGGCAACGAACTCTGCAAAGCTCTTCCTTATATTTGATAACACAAATTAAGGCTGACAACGTAAAACTTACCAGGGTTTCCCCATTTCCCCCCCACCCAAGTTTTTATACTATCATTAAGATTTTCAAAATTATAAAATAATTTTCTTTAGTTGGGTTTGTTCATGTTTTCGGTTTGTATGTTTTTTTTGTGTTTTTGTTTTTTTGTGTGTGGTTTTTGGGTTTTGTGGTCGGGGTTTGGGTTCGAGTCAGGTGAATGGTTGATTTTTTCATCGAGGATTTTATAAAATGTTCGAAAATTTCATAATCGGCATGGTGGCAGCAAAACTTTGGGCGGAGGGGAGGGAAAAAAGACGGCACCTATACCTTCCACGTTTTTAAAGAAACATGTCATTATACTACTCAAATACTTTTCCACATTTTCAGTTTTTCTAGAGCAGGAGTTTTCGACCAGGCACTGGCGAGGGCCCGAAAGAAAAACCAGAAGTGGGGAGAAGGAGCGCAAGAATGAGGCTGTTAGATGATTCGAAGGACAGGCGGGTAACGGAAACATCAGGCCGTTGGACTCGCAATTTTAACCCAGAATAAGAAAGCCGATATGGCAGAGGCCACGGCCAGATGGGATACCATCTGACTCGGGCAATATCAGGTCATGGTTGCTTCAACGAGTACCTGGCATGATTCAAACTGAGCTAGCTAGCGCAGCATGCCTCTCATGCAACCACTCACCGGACATCGCGAACCATACCCCCTTCGAATGTCCTGCGACGGAAGAATGGCAGGCCCAACTACAAGAAGACATGGGATATGTTGGAAGCTTTAAACCTCACAGAATGTATGCTGGAAAGCCAGGAGCCAGGAGCACACAAATCGGAGTAACGAAGAATGAGCGGTAACGAGAAATGGAAGAGAGAAGAGTCAATCCAGTTGTTCTCTTATGCCTGTACAGGAAAGTAAGGAGCAAGACGGGCAAGACTTGTCACCACCCAGAAGTAATACGAAACTGGGCCCAGGGTGCATCAGAAGTGAGGAGGGGTTTTAGTCGGTAAGAATCCGACACTCCCCGCAGACCAATAAGCGGGGGTCTCATGCAAGATTTCCCCTCCTCGATAAAAAAAAAAAAAAAAAAAAAAAATGTGGATTGGAAAGACAAAGTCCAAACCCCAAACCCTGGTCTACCGTAGACGCCGTCTCAGTACAAAATTGCATCGCGGAGGCAATGCAATTTGTTACTTGGACGGCGTCCAGAGTAGGCCGGGGTTTAAACTTCGTCTTCTCAATCCACCCCATGCCATCACACTCTTTTTCCTTCTAGAGCAGGCTATGCCATCACATGGTCAGGGTCCCTCGAGAGCACGCGAAGCCATCACGTGGTCAGGTTTCTGGTCAGCTGGTTATGAAGTGTTGGGTTCAAGTCCCTCCAATGTGCACCATATAGGTCACAATACCAACACTATAGCACATTAGTGTTAGTGAGAGGAATTAGCTGATTATGAAGTGTTGGGTTCAAGTCCCTTCAATGTGCACCTTATAGGTCACAATATAAGAACTATAGCACATTAGTGTTGGTATAAATTATCAGCTGGGTATGAAGTGTTGAGTTCAAGTCCCTCCAATCTCATTATAGGTCACAATCCCAACACTATAGTACATTAGAGTTGGTGTGAGGCCAACTTGTGAGCTCAACTTGTCTCAGCATCGGTTAAAACGTGAAGTGTAGTTAATTGTATGCTGTAAGTTTTGTAAGTCTTGCAATGGCCAATAATTGTCCTGCCTTAATCGATGATAGCTATAAAAAAAACAGCTCAAAAATGGTTTTATTAAATAATCTCTTTCTCAACTTTAAACTAGTAAATCAAATATTTTCATCGTGTTTTAGTTAATTTCAAGTTGTAAGTTTACAAGACGCGGTCATGGGTCGTGCCTTAATCGTGGCAACCCAATTTGTTGTAGGTAATTGTAAGTTGTGAGTTTTGTAAGCCGCGGTTATGGGTCATGTCTTAATCGTGGCAACCCAACTTGTCACCCTTACGGTGAATAGATTCAAGAGTACGTCCTTATCTACTTTCCAGTTTCTTTATTTTTCTCATCTATCATTAGTTGTATTATTCAAACTAATTTCTACTTGAACTTGACGTTTACTTCAGCAGTATTTCCATTTAACGAGTGGACTAGCGGACGAGCGGAAGAGTGAAGAGTGAAGAGAGTGGAAGAGTGGATGAGCGGTAGAGTGGATTATTGGTGTCGAGAGTAGTTGGGATTGTCTGAATTTAAACGCGAGTAAGCCTAGTTATCTGGGAGAGAGCTTTTCATGGTTTGCCTCATCAGTTCGATCTTTGAAACTGCATCTTCAAAAGCCAGACTAAACTTATTCTACCAGCCATGACCTAGCATACTAGCTTACTCGGGTGTTGCTCAACTTTAATTCCAAATGTTGGAAAATTTGGGAAAATAAATTCTTGTGTAATGGGAAGGATAGTGGTCGTGGGGAACCATCCGCAATTAGCCCAGACTACAGAGGAAAACCCCTATAAAAATGGTCGGCGGCGGGGATCGAACCGGGGTTCGAAAAGTGCTTGCTTACAGCATAAGCCGTTAACACAATATTATTAAACTTTCAACTGTTTCGTTTACCAAGGGTGTAGGACGGAATTTTGGTGACGTTAAATTCAGTGAACGAATGGATCCTATACTACCTACATACATGGAAAAGGTATCTAATCGCAAACTGATTGACCTATAATTAATTAATAATATTGAAAAATTGAGTCTGATAACTATTAGGCATATAATCATATCATAACTTATGCTATTTGTTTCATCAACTCTCAGAATACAGACTCATAGATATACAGAATACCGTGCCCTTACAGAATTACATTATAAGCATGAAGAAGTTCTAGAGTGTAGATTAACAATTTCTTGTTCAACTCTGTATCAATTAATATGGTTGCTCAAGATAATAATAGCCAGATACACTATACAGGAGAGGTTCAAGGATTGCAAACAAGTAAATTATTGATGGAGAGACAACTAATTTTATTTGCCCATTTCAACTCGGACTATATCAAAAATATTGTTACTATTCCTATAAATGTTACATTCATCGTAAAAAAACAGACATTTTACATAATGTAGTATATTCGAAGTATATTTCATCTTTCTTATATACTCAAAACCTTCAGACAAAACGGATAAAATAGAATCAAAATAGAAGTTGAACATCACATCAACTACTGTTATGCATTTGTTACAAACCTAATGGCTTACAAAATCTCCTCGTACAATATTCATTCCAGTTTGATAAGTGTCTTTGAACCCAACTATATGTCGTGGGACCCAGGCACGACACTTCAAACATCTTCTTATATTTGATAACAAAAACTCATAAACTCATTTAATTGACGAAACTTCATACAAGTTTGTCTCCACGTTTGTAATAAACCAGATGGCCGTGTGTATAGCAGGAGCATGATTCGACTATTTTAAAAATGAAATGCCAGTGTTTATAATATTATACACAAGGCAGTGGTCAGTCAGTCCAAGTCACAGTGGCTACACCCAATAGGATAAAGCGACCTCCTAAAATACCCACACGCAACAACAATACATTTACTTTCGTTTTGAGAGATCATTGCCTCCAAAAAGAGTTTAGAGACACATCTGTAGACGGCAATAAGTCAATAATGAAATCATTATTCATATTGCTATAGAAGAGAAGGCAGTGGTGTCGTTATTGGAAGTGCAAGCCACACTGCGAAAATAGTATGACAGCTGCTATTCATTGGACTCTAATGTGTTCATGTCATCACATAAGGACGTTGTTGTTGTTATTTTTGTTGTTGTTGCGCGCAGCCCAGCAATAACAAACTAATTAACCCAATCAACCTTACCTATCCGAACTAACCTGAGCTAGAGCTAACTGAACTAATTTAATCTAAACTAAAACCTAAAACCAATCACCTAATTCCGACCCGACGAATAGCCACACTTCGAAATAGTATGTATCCGTCGGTACGTGAACATATTATTTATTATTTTTGTAGTTTTATTTTAGTGAAATTAACGACCCCAACAACATAGATTATATAGGCGTACTTATGAGCAGGTGATAATGAATCGGTGAAGTGATGGTACGTGAAAGGACGTTTATAAATACTCATAACTAAACAGCGGGACTCGAACTCGCGACCACCTGGCGCCAGTTTTTAATGCAGGGACTCAAGTGCTGAGCCAAACTGCAATATGTATAAAAGATTACGTAAGAGAAATCTGTATTGTGTGTAATAATTCATACATTCATATTATTAGAATTTGTCGTTTATTTATTTTTATTAGTTATAGTTAATTTCACATCAATAAAAGCAATGTGAACGGAAAGAACAAAATACTTGGAAATGAAATTGTCCTCTCATTTGATGATGCTACTCTTAATTAACGATATTTATTTTGTTGTTGTATAAGAAACAAAAAATACCACGTTATAACTAAACGACAATAATTGTAGAGTAAAATTATTTATACAATACCGGCCTTTACCGTATCTGGATGTAATTTTACATGTCGGTATTTTTGTAGATACAAAAATTTGATTTTTTTAGTACGAATAAAAATGATGGAAATCAAATTTGTCAAACAGCAGTATTTTATGTTAACTGTTCAGGTTCACTCCATGTCCATAAATAAATACATAAGCTGTTTTCCCATTTCTAACAACTATAACCTCTGGCCTTTCCATTATGTCTACATAAGTACAAAAAATATAGCGTATATTCAGGTCTTAGTTGATTGATTTCAGAGCATATACTTGGACCTTATTCAAATTACATCAAAGTATAATGCATATTTGGCGTTTTTTCAGTGTAGATTCATCCTACTTAATGATAATCAAAAAATTGATGCCCAATTGAATCACTACGTTCCATAGTATATTTACTAACTAACTGCAGATAAAGTATACCTGGCAGCTCTCACAGCATAAACGCCATAACTTTATTACCCTATAACTTAAATTCTAATTCATTATAATTCAGCCGCAAGACAATATTCTAAAAGCTACACGAAAAGGAGGGTATGTACCACGCAAGCATGATACAGATAATTGATTGCAGTTGTCTAGGTAAATTATATTCTTCAGCAGGTATATATTGAGTTAATTGAAACTACTATAGTTAATAGACACCCACCTGTGGCTATGAGTATTATTTTAAAATATCAATTAAACTAATCATTATCTAGTTTGTAATAACATTGTTCATATCAGTTTCATTCAATCTTTTCTCATCGCGTTAGGATGTTCTACACATTCATTTTCTCAAAGGTTGTGAATAAAATGTCACATTATTATTGATAATTTACAATTAAATCCACTCAAATAGAATGTGAATGGTATAAATGTGAATTTTGATTTTTCAGAGACGTCAACCTGAATCCCCAAAAATTATAATATCATACATACAAATTGTTATATAGTTATGTCCCGTTGTTTTGACAATGGACATTCAGAAATCGTCATACTCCCTCGTACTTCACTCTCTCATCAAATTTCGTGGGCAATTATGGTATTTGCCTAGAACAGTAGCAATGTCGTTATTATTAAACTGCCGCATTAACATATTTATTTCAGTTTTATCGTGCACGAGTATGAAATAAGCTGGCCTTGCATTTGCCTTGGCAATGGTTGTAATAATAATTACTACTTATATAATAAGACAGTAGGTTTTGTAAGTTCATATATGAGCCCGGATAGCTCAGTCGGTAGAGCATTAGGCTTTTAACCTAAGGGTCCAGGGTTCGAGTCCCTGTTCGGGCGCTCATTTTGTTATGTCCAAGCCTGAGAACTGAGAAGACAAAACTGGAAAAAAAAATCATAGATTCACAAATCGAAGATCAGCGCTTTTTCATGTACTTATTTTTTCATCATGTATATTTTATTTCAATGTAATTTTATCATCGATATTTTTTCAAAATTGTCACAAAAAAAATATAAGATCATTTTCCAAAACTTTTTTGCTATACATCGTTATACAAATCAGAGTAAATAACAATAATAGTAACGGAAGGATTTTTATATATTTCTTAAAGAACAGATGCCTGATAAGTTAAGACAAAACTGGGGGGGGGGGGGGGGGGGTACAGCCCACCGGCAGTGGCAGCTATAAATATCATCAAAACCGCGAGATTGATATCTTTGGTAGCTCCTTGACGAATTACAAAATATCAATTTAAATATCACAAGAACAAACAATTCTCCATTGATGTTGAATATTGTATGCTCAAAAATTTTATAGTATGGATAATTCACATGAAAAAAAGACTTATACAAATATATCAAATGAAAAGATATTTTCTAAAGATCCATATTGTTCGTTACGTAGAAGTCAAGTAATCATATAAAAATAGTATAATAAAACTTCTCTAGTCAGTTCTTAACCACATGACACTGCCATATTTGGTGAGAGCCATCGTATACGTACCATGCATAACTTAACAGCCACAACGATCGCAAGCGCCATCTGTTCACAGAAACATGTATTCCACCCCCCGTGATTATCATACAGGGTGAAATATACCCTTAACTAATTGCTGGGGGTGTAAACCAGGTCAAGGGTCAGACCGACACGAATTGGGAAACAAATTTCGCTCTAGAAACTGTGAAATTAGTTTGAGACAAACAAGTCCTTTGACAAATCACTACTAGTAGAAGAAATAGTGAGGGGAGTGGGGAGGGGGGGGGGGAAGCGGTCATCGTAGTTCATTCGGTAGGTTTATTTGAATAACTAAACGCTTTGTGAGTTTATAAATAAATTGTCACAGAGAATTTGTGAGATTCGACACGCACGCTGGGAATGTCGCGGGGGGGGGGGGGGATTTTTTTCTCGCCTTCAGGAAATAGATACAGGTCTAATATAGCCAGGAAGTAAAAAATATGATATAATTAGTTTGTATTTTCCATATGTAGGCCTAATTGGTTTTGACATAGCATGCCTTATAAAAAAGTTTCTAAAAAACCTTATATTAATTATCGATCAATGATTTTTTTCTCAGCCAGTAAATAGATATTACATGACTGTTAGTTAGGAAGTGGTAATATATGTTATAATTAGTTTATTTTCTTGAAAATGTAATGAGTTTTCAAATAAACGCCTCATATACAAGTTTCTCAATCTACATTCATTATGATGAATACAATGTGAAATGAATTTACATTTTCCAAGCAACGCTTACACATTTTTATTTTCTCATGTAAATTAAACTTACGAATCCATTGAAATATACTTGATAGTGCTCAGTTGCCACCTCAACTTGAGTGCAGCTTGATATAAGATGCTAGTATACCAGTTTTTTCATAGAACCACTTACAAAGAACACAATACGATTGTATTTTGGCATGTGTTGTGGGCAATTTAAAATGTGTGACCAAAAGCTTATGTTGTTAGTTGTGAATATAATCAGCAAAGGATAGGATCGAGTAGTGTTTTATAATGCACAAACCGTGTCTTTACACCCAGCCATAGACACCATGCATCTCAACAGAGCACTGCACGATGTTACCACATGTGTTTTGTCTATGACCTTACTACTTACTCCAGTGCATAATTAGCAAATACCAATGATATATATTCTATCTTATCTGTTTAATTAGATGAGCGTAGCGAAGATTTTCATTCCATATACCGAAAAATTTTGGGCTTGGTTTTTTGAGCTGACAAAATGTTCTTAATTCTACATTTCCATACTTCTAAGCTCATCTCACAACGCATATAAGGCGTATAATTATTCAATCAACAGTTTATACTACTACTAGCCCTAATTATATTCAAGTCGATTTCATACTTTATATTAGACAGTTGGACAAAGACTTTGTGGGGAGGGATTATTATAATCAATATCATTCTACTCTCCAGTGTACTCTTAAGGCATCACAATTTCATTTGCTATTTAAACTATTTCAGGCCTATCATGATCGTGGCATAAAACACCAATTGTCAATGCAGTCAAGTGGATATTGTCCGGCTCTGCTGCGCGTGCGCGTAGGTGTGTTTATTTGTCAATTAAATATATGTGAGTTACCTGTGTAGGGTCGCCTTATTAGGAAGTCAGAGTGTATTAGCATGATGCTACTTATTATGTCCAACTTATTGTGTAAAGAATGGTTTTCGAACAATTTGTTGACCTCAACAAGTCCGGACAGAAGTCGTCTACCCGTGGTAGAAGTGTTGGGAAAATATTGTCAAGAGACAAATATAAGTTCTGATATGCATGTATTGGAAAGTTTGAGTGACATGAGAAAAATAACGACGGAATTGATGGGAAATATGATATCTCAAAAATAAAAATGTTTAAATATAACTGAAATATGATATTTATCGTCTTCTCATTATGTGACAGTTGACAGGAATTGTTGACCATATTCATTGGTTTAGAGTGCGCGTACGTGCACAGGTCTCCGAACCTCCAAAATCATATTGAAATTGAATTATATTTTATTGCTTCTTATTTTATCAAACCCCCTACCCTAATCACAGATGCCCTTGAGCCTAACCCTGACTTTATATTGATGTATCATAGAGATAGGCATGGAATTTACAAATATAATTTGTCTTGAAATCTTATTTCGCTATATCGGACCCGCCAAAAAACGAATATGATCAACGATAACTGCCATATGACTACCTTCTTTACATCATTAGACCAATAGGCCTATAGTGACATACGGAGTAAAAAGTGATATCAAACGTCAACCATTTCGATAGTCGATGAATTTATTTCGCGATCCCTCCAAACATCATTCATATCCGTAAAAAAAAAACGCGAAAAAACATCACAGAATTCAAACTTTTGGTGGGGGTGTGGTCGTCCAATTTGAAATCAAAACAAATTTTCCCAACTCCTTCTCCCCTGTCCCCTCCCCTACCCATGGGAAACGATGAGAATGCGGCGTTTTGTCTCGCGGGACTACTCAATTAAAAATTAATAATGCGTGTTGTAATATTATACTATCGTATACATAATAATATAATTGGCTGTTTAATAATGACGATGAAACAAGCATGTCTACAAAGTTGTCAATCTGCTGAGCTGAAAGGGTATTTTCAAAGGACCTCCCAACGCGCTTAACCAGAGCCAATTAATGAAATCATCGGCAACTCTATCTCGGTTCTTTCTTTCTTGATGATAATCAAGAAGTTCGACTAGATAACTCAAGTTTCAACAATATTTTCTAGGAATTAACGTATCGTATATGTTATAAGGAGAATGTAGTATGTAAAACTCCGACAGTATGGTATAACAGAAAGTGTTGACTGTTAATTTCTGCGGATGCTTCTGCATTCTGACTGTTACAAAATAAATGCCTTCATAATAATAATGCGAACGGCATCCTAATCGATCGAGGCGATGAGATGCAAAGTTTGAGACTAATTATGCATTGTAGTCGATGAAGTTCATTACACTTCTGATAGAATATTATTCCGATTCAATTTGTCGTGATTGATGTAGGCCCTACCGTACATCTTTGTTATAATGCTAGAGTCTCTCATGTGACATTGTTATAAATTCCCCTTCCTGGAAACATTTCATAAAATAGACAACTTCTGTTGTGTTAGAGATTTCTAGTTCTTGTTCTCTTGTTATTCCTTTTAATTTTCAATTGTTACAACTTTTAATTGGAATTATTTCAATAATGTGACGGCTGGCACAACAAAGAAAATTATGAAGTGCAATTTCCAATATAGCGATCGTAATCGCGAAAGCAACGAGGTGTTGACGTATCGATAATCAAAGTCGACTTACCGAAAGTCGAAGCTCGAAAGTCGTCAAAAGGAAGCGGCAGCAGCACAGTCTTGAGTTGTACGGTGCTGTCTGTTGCTGTCAAGTAAATCACTATAAACGGCAGAAACGAACATTAATCATTGTTATCTAGATCAATCATCATGCACACCGACCCGGTAAGTTGGACCAACTTATATGTTACTTAACTTGTAAATAAAGTCATGTAATTATTAGAATATATGTTCCAACGTGAATGCCTTTGAAGCAACATGTAGGCCTAGGCGTAGGCCTACCGTGATTATAGGTCTAGCTAGGCCTACATTGTCCCTGCATTGATAGGGCCAGCGTAGTGAGTGGGGTGGTCATACGCACAAGGATATCGCATACACTTAAAGATGCGATACTTTTGTTATAACTAAATAAATCTAGTTGACGTACTATGACATAGGCCTAGTAGGCCTAGGCCTATACCTAGTACCAATGCTAGTACTAAACTATTATAGGCCGGCCTACAAAGAAAACCAAACTGCAAGCCAAACTGCAGGGCTAGTTCCGAATCCATAGATCGGCGGCATAGGCCTACCCTACTATCGTAAGCACAACGTCGTCGTGATATGGACATGAAACAGTAAATAATTTATTTTAATTCAATCGTGTAATTCTATGTCAATGAAATATTTTGGACCCATGAGTTATTAATATATTTTCATGTTGGCGGCGTCACTGTTTTTTTTTCGAAAATGGCGTCGAAGATTGAAAGGTGGATCATTTTCACAATTCTGGACTGATTCATCTGTTTGGTGTGTGTGGGGGGGGGGGGGGGATGTTACATTACACACTTGCACTTGCACCACAGTATATAATTAGGGTACTTAGACGGTACGATTAATATTATGTTTAATAAATATGAATATTTAATAGTTTAAAATATATTTATAAATAGTTTGATATATAGTTTATTAGCTCAGTAGGGCCTATTATAATAGGCTAGTTGAAAGAAGTAGCAAAATGAAGAACAACAGTTCCTGGATCTGTTGCATCATTTGCACTGTCAAGTAATTTTTATTTTTCCTAATTTTTTTTGTCATCATACCCCTATCGACCTCCTAAGAGTTATAATAATCATCTAAAAAATACAGACATTTGCGGGGTCCCGGTTTTCTATGGTTTCCTGTTTTTATGGATTTTCAAAAAAAAAACTTAATCTTGATATTTTTTTTTCAGAGTCATTTAACATTGCTCTTATGAAGGTACAGTTGTTTTGAAAGACAGTTGTTTGATGTTTTTTTCAGTCATTTAACATTGCTCTTATGAGAATACAGTGGTTTGGAAGACAGTTGTTTGATGTTAGGGTAGTGGAATTTAGTTTTGGACCTATCTAACTTGGGCCTTTTCGCCAGTTGGTCCGTAATGCTAATCTCACAATTGTGTTTCCACGTAAATCAGGTTATTAAGAAAGGGCCAGTATCGATAACCAAAACGGTAGCCAACCCGTTCTCCGAGCCGGACGTGGTCGACAAACTAAAAGACGACGTCAGAACTCGGGGTTTCATTGAAGATTCGTCATTCTTGGCGCTTCTGGACAAGCTGAAAACCGACCCAAATGGATTCGGGTCAGTACAAAACGATCTTATCAATTTTGTAGATCTACGCAAACTGTAAATACTAAAAGCATCATGTCTATTAGAAAAGTTAGAATTTTCTTTAATAATATAATAATATCTCTCTGTACTTGAGGTGAATTATTGCTTGAATCTATAGTATTGACAATTTTGATTAACTCTGTGTGACTTCAAACACAATGTGACGAAATCTATTCCGAGTCAAATTATACCTAATACTGTGACCACTTGAGGCAACAGCCGAAACGTGAAAATCTCGTGTGTTCAAATATCATTCATCTCTGTGTTTTCAATGGCTCTCCACCATGAGTAGGCCTATCTCTACTCATACATCTTGGTAAGCTGCTGTTCTTTCTCTCCCTCTCACCCAATTCATATATCTAATTCGAGATTAAATTGAAAATTAAGATTTAATTCAGATTTAAGAAATCCAGCTTTGTTTCCAAATGTTGAGTATCATTCCAGATGGAATTGAAGTCGCAATTTTGACGTTTGAAAAAGATATGAAAAGGATAAAATGTAAAAAGAGAGAGAAAAATGAAAATAAATAAATTAAAGAGTCACAAAATAGATTGTGACCAGGTTATTTTTGTACTTGCAGCGACTACTTGTCCGATCCTCGTATTATAACTACGCTGAGCGTTCTGCTTCAAATGGATATTCAGTTCGGATACGAGGTTGGGGAAGTGAACTCGCAGTCTGAATCGACTATACTGTTGCGCGAAATCAAGCAAATGACAATTGAGGAACTGGAGGAGGAGGTAAGTGGTACAGTCTGAAAACTAAGATCACCCGTAAACCAATATAGTCGAATTGGGTGAATAAATAATATTTCCGAAATGTATATTTTAGATACCGATGCATAAAACTCCGTTCAGAATTTCATTTCCGATTTTTTATTGTCGTTCGACATGATATTAGTACCATTTCTAGCAGTTTTTTCTACTTTACTGTATCGTAACATTTGGTGAGTAGGCCTACGAGGCTTTAGCCTTTATTACCTACGTACAAGTTTCTCAAATTTGAGGAATTCAACCGTCAGTAGGACAAGTTGACGCAATTCTGTACAAAACAAAACAGATGCATGAGCGTTTTGCTTCTTGGTAGATAGGTTTATCTACCAAAACAAAAGTGTCACACTTGTGCAAAACACAGTGTCCGGTGAAATCGTAATTTTGGCCGACACGTATTGAATACTTCAACTTTGATAATCACGACACGATTCGGTATCGAAGCGGTTTCATTCGCTATATTGTTTAGGTGAATACTTGCTTGTGATAGGTTAGTAGAAAAAATCGTGTCGGAAGACAAGAAAAAATCGGAAATGGAGACTCTGTCATCACTGTCAGCAATTCATTAAATTCATGAAATTTACTCCCCAAAAAACAGATTGAATGAAAGTAGAATGAAAATAAGTTAGTGAAATAACAAATATGCTTAGGCCCCTAATAATCTTTCAAATTTTCAATATTTGAGGCCTTATCGGAGAAGCGATCCGGCAACGAGTTCTACAAGAAGCGTGACTTTCCGACCGCCTTGAAACACTACGAGAGGGCTCTGGCATTGGACGCTGGTAACATCGTCTTACTGAACAACATCGCTGCCGTGTATTTGGAGCAGAAGAAGTATCTACGATGCGTCGAACAGTGTGACTTGGCAGTGGAAACCGGCAGGGAGAACCGAGCCGATTTCAAACTCATCGCCAAGGCTTTGATGCGACGCGGCAATGCCTACGTTAAGCTGAGAGTAAGATTGTTTAACTTACGTATGACTGTCAATGATGATCAATTCAAGTTTTTGATAACTTTACTTATTATTTTATTGAGTTTGTATTTATAATACAGTGAACCTCTGTGCATCGTTCCTGAATCCATCGTTTTCGTGTATCTTTCATTTAGGTATTTTGTCCCAACGTACGGTACTCTTATCATACCCAATTTTACATTTTAGTAAATCTATGGTTTTGTTTTCCTGGTCCCTTGGAAAACGATAGAAGTATCACTGTAGTGATTATAGATTCCACGTAGGCTACTCTTGTGTTACACTATTGGATTATTAGATTTAATTAATCTCAATCCAGGAGTCTGACGAAACAATCCTGGGGGCAGTTATTTATTTTCGTAAAATATTTTTGAATATATTGTTGGAGCTTTCCAAAATTCGCAACAGAAAATTATAACATCGTCTATTACTATTTCCATAGGATTTCCAACAGGCGAAGAAATCGTACGAGGAATCGTTGGCAGAGCATCAAACCGAGGCGACCAGGGATTTGTTGGCCGAAGTGGAGAAACATATAATTGAAGAGGACTTGCTAGATGAAACGGACCCGATCAAGGCCGAGGAACACAATACGCTGGCAAACGAATACTTCACGAGCGGTAAGATGAAAGTTCGATTCAAGTGAACCAGAACAAGTCTCATTGACTTCACTTTCAGAATACTGGACATAATCGATCTCTCAGAATATGAAATGGAAGACCAATTTGTAAAATTTTTGTTAATTCTCATTTTTTAAATCTATATTTGTACTGTAATTGATAAAATCGGACAATAGTACGTCACGACCTACTCTTCCCGGGACGTTTATGCAAAACCAGGACAGTCCCTGCTAATCTGAGACGAAAATGGTGAATAAATCTCACTTAAGAATCCGTGAGAATCTATTTAGCTGAATATCAGTTTTTTGGTGCTAACTTTTGTCGAACTTTAAAATCAAAGAATCACAGATATTTTCAATACCTTTAAGAAGGTGTAAGAATCAACTATTCAACTAATGTCGCATAATTGTCAGGCGTATACAGTTGAAAAATGCTGTTTTGTAACCATATGAAGGGTACACGGGAATAACGATACAAGTCACATTTTGTAAAAAAATCAGTTAGATACGCCATCTAACAGTGTTTTACGCAAGCTTTCTGAATATGCATCGAGATTTTAGATAACAATGATACAAGTCCACGAAAAATCGAGTTGAAATATAGACCTCTATAGAAAAACCCATGGTTTTGAACTTGGAATTGTATTTATCTCGGAACTCACAATGTGTGACTTGTATCATTATTCCCGTGTACCCTTCATATACGCCTGACAATTATGGGATATAGGATTAATACTAAATAGTTATACTGTATCTTACATCATCTTGAAGGTACCGGTATAGAAAAAATCTTCTGTTTCCTCTTTTTCAAAAATTTGATATCTCATTCATACCGTTTAAAGTTATCACCAAAGAACTGATATTCCGCTAAATCGTCTCCCACGGACTATTAATCATGCTAGAAACCGAGAATTTTCTGATCTTTCTTTCCCAGGGAGTTACATGTCGGCCCTTGAGAACTACACGACCGCGATCTCGTACAGCCCGCTAGAGGCTAAGTACTTCAGTAACCGTGCCGCTTGCTTCACCAAGCTGAAGGAGTACAAGAACGCAATGTACGACTGCGAACGTAGCATCGAGCTCAATTCCGGATTCATCAAGGCGTACTTCAGGAAAGCGCAGATCTACCAAGAAGTTGAACAGCCTGACAATGCTCTCATGGAATACCAGAAGGTTTTAGACATCGAGCCTAACAATATGGTATTTAAAGAATGTATTTAAATGTTTGATAACGAACTAGTAACTACGTTGGTTCGCTAAATTAGTTTTAACCGAAATCTCAAACAATTAATTTATCTAAAACAGTGCACGAAGGAGTAATGTACATACTGTATGTACTTACTGTAGTCTTGAAAATATGTAGGGGGAATAGTTACTTTAATCGTTTCGGATTACCGGGTATGTATGGATTTAGGATTTCTGTTGATCGTAGATACTTCTCCATATTCTATAGAGATGAGCAAGAAAATAAAAATAAATATTGTTAGCTTGTAAATAACTATCTATTCTAGTAATACAAACCAGCAGGTTATACTGTACATGGCTAGTCACAAATACACTTATTCTCATATTATTTGCAATGTATGTTCTAGTTAGCAAAGCACGCAATGATGGTCTGCCAGCATGCGATTGACACGAGTCCCGAAGAAATTCGCCAGCGCGCAATGAACCGCTCCGAAGTCAAGGCCATTACGAGCGATCCCGCCATGCAGCAGATACTGAGGCAGATCGAGAGTGACCCAAACGCATGGCAAGAGTGAGTGAAATGATAAGACGGATATTACATGGTTGTCAATTTCTATGTTGATCTATAATGGTGTTCAGCTTCCAAAATGTAATACAAAATGATACGCACAATTTATCTAAGCACTTTTTTCAAAGGGATGTAGGCCCACACTTACGGCAACATAAAATGATTTACCGGTAGTCGAAAATTGAAATAAAATCTAGGCACATTTAAATACCTGCTCATTTTTCCAAGTGACTGTGCATGGAGTCCATACGCACATTATCTTCTCGTTCAGTTTGTATAATATTACCGGTAGTATACTTTACTTAGAATGCATTTTAATGTAGCTAGCTTCCCCGCAAACGTAGACCGGTAAGTCAACATTCAAGTCATAGGGACAAATTTATGTTCTATCATTTTTGATTCTGATAATGGTAAATGACTGAATGGTTTCATTTGGGAACATACATTATCAATGACTTCAAATCAAACTACGGTATGTAGTCTTTCTATTCAAAACGTTTGCCAACATTGTGTTATGTTGGAGTCTGGTAATCGCCGTTCTCTTAACCTGAGATGCAACCAATTATATAGCGGTATCTCTGCGTGTATTACAGGCATCTGAGGAATCCCGATATCCTCAACAAAGTGAGGAAACTCATAGACTTGGACGTAATTCCGAAATAAGAGACCACATGTCCACGATGTCTCGTCGAAGAATCACGGCTTGAAGAAGATGAGATAAGAAAATGATCTAAATATACAAAACCTGCCACACTTACGGACAACTCTAAGACACGATTCATTCTTCATCACTAGGAAAAATCTCGAATCACTCAAGAATTATTTTCAATTCTACATACGTAATTTTAAACTCGATTGTTATATAAAAAATGTATTTAGTCTACATTTCAATCATGTGGAGATGAAACATTTTCATTTATTAATAATTTAAACACTTTTAATCACAGTGATATAGGGAGTGGTGCATGTGGAGAAATTGTCAGGCTAAATAATTGAATCAATGTAGTTGGAAACCATTTATATTTTCACAACATAATCACATTGATGAATAATGGTCAAATAGTTGAATGATATGACAACATGATCACAATGATAAAGTAAAGACAAGCCTCCTCTCTATTCACCTCCCACTTTGGTTGGTGGCTACGTTACTTCATCAAGATTAACGAGTACATAAAAAGGATTTCATCATCGACATGGCACTTTCCACAAAACTTATTGAAAGCGCAAATGTTGTACTTCAGATTATAAATTACAAATTCTATCAATACAATTTCTTCCTTTATTGCTATAAACAAAAGATTTATTTTGCTCAACATAGCTAGATTAGAGAGCCTACTGACACCAAAATAGCATTCTTTCGAAAATTAGATCTTGACGATTACGTTAATGAATAATAAGATGATGAAGCCAAATTCGTGATCACCTATAATTCAATATTATTCTAGTATAATTATTTTCATCATGATTGTACTTCATACAAATTCACATGACAGTGATCAATATAAGAGACTTATAAATCAATCATATCAGTAGGTATATTGGACCAAATTTTGGGTCAGTAATGAGGTGAGTGACCATTGAATAATACGTTAGGTTAGTAGGTCTACACGATCCTTGATGATAATGAAAGAATAAAAAATGCAATCATAATAAAGCTTGATGATTTTATTTTGACTAGTAGGCCTATCGTGGTAGATCCTGAAAAGCTAGAGTTTTCATGGATTTTCAATTGTTTCGCTTCTAATTGTATGCACCTATAGGTCTATGTAGTATGTATAGGCCCTACAATATATAAATAAAATTTCAGTTCTAGTATGATAATTGTCTTTGTTTTTATCCGCTGTCTCCCAGAAACCACAATTTGTAATCAAATATACATAAACATCTACACTATACACTACAGCAATGATTGATACTCCCCATATTCATAACGAGGGTTGAGCAAACCTACTTGTTTGGAAATCAAACTAAAACAGTTATACATTGTAAATTGTAATAAACTTATAGTAGGCCTATAGGTTTTAAAATGAATATTTTTTGTTCATTATACCACAGTATAGGAAAAAACATCAAATTACATCAATTCAATAATCAAAAACTATGTACTAAAACTCATAACGTGCATTCAATAATTTGACACGTACGGTACCTTCACCTAGATGACATTTCAATTTCAGGCATATGCTGCATATTGAAATACGTAGTACCATACTAGGTATCAAACTATCAATGTACCGAAATCTACCGTAAAGATGTCTATTTTCATTAAATCTTCACGTGGTATTTTGATAGCACATCTGAAGTTTCAAGGAGGATTGACTTGGATTTCCAATGTAACAGATACGATGGAGCAAGATTTCCATGGGTCAACGTTTCGATCAATGGCTTTAGATCAACCTTATAATGGTGCCATCGATTGAAAACAATCAATTGACCCAATATTACCAACCTCGATCAATTTCAATTCGGTAGACGTTTGATGAGTGTTGTGATGTCACTGACAATGAGCTTTGAAGCCAGACTTGATTGGTGTAAAACCCTAGTTAGTGTTTCGACCAATAGTTTGGCATCAAGGGTTGATATTATCAAGCCACTGATCAAAATATTGACCCGTTCAAATCGGGCCCAAGTTTGATGAGTACAAGACAATGGTTTGCAGTATATGATATCTATGCAAAACACCAATTATTATTTCATTTCAAAGGCTTTTCAACATCAATCAATATGATATTAGAGCTAGTATGTATTATATAATATATATATATATATATATTCCGTATTTACAAAACGTAAAAGAAGCACGATATTTTCTCTCGTTTATTATGTACGTAGCATCTAAATACGTTCCATCTTTTTTTATTCAGTCATTTTATTTTTAAAATTCTTTATAGTTCTTCATAGCTACCTTATGATTGTGATTGATTGATTTTCTCCAGGCAAATACAACTCACTTGTAGAATTTTCATTGCCAGCCAATACAAAATACTAAATTGCAATTATTATATAATAGTAATAATACTATTAGTTGAGCCCCCCTATTACCAGTAGTACCGTACATATCAGGCAAACTAACGCGAACAATTTTAATTCATGAAAAAGTACAGGTCATATCTAACTACTACAACTAATAAATACTACTTGGTGAGGTTTTTCAGTTATCTGTTAAAAGTTGAGGAACTGTTAACTTCTGATCGCTCTCCGTTACCAGTGTGACTGGTATTTAATTAATTGACCCTTTGACAGACGATTGAAAAACTGGGCTAAGAAATAGTAGCGTCTTTGGTATGTAACAGTCCCAATTTTTTGACACTTTGGAAGAAATTTAATCAAATGGAAAACACAGTCACATCAACTTGGTATTTTACACACATTCAGAAAATACGGGGTCAAGCGAAATTATGTTCTCGAACATCACAGCTTTGCATTATGGGCTTCATAAAAACCAAATTCACTAACCTAACCAGACAACATATGTTGCATGGAATAGACACTACAGAAACATTTGCTGTAGTTCCATATTTTAAAGAAGGTCGTGACGCCCAGAGAAAATGTAATTTTTAGGACATATAAATGAAAGCAATGCTACTAAAAACAAAATACCGGTAGGCCTAGGTATTAACTTCCTTCCTCTATGTCTATAGTATTACCACATGCTCTAGTAGTTATGATCACAATGAAGCGTCAAGTGACAGTTGCAATTAACGACAAATGATACGCAGGGTCAGCCTTTAGTTGGTCAGCCTTGATCAATAGGTCTACTGTCTACATCATTCAAAAATTTCAGGGTACCCTGTTGATAAATAATTCCGTAATCCCGCATTATGCACATCCCTCTTGATTGGCTGCTTTTCTCAACTTTCTCAAAATTCTCAACTTCCTCTCAGATCAAGGTAGCCTAAACTAGTAACTTTTACAAGAGATCAAATTACTTCTCAGACCGCCACAGATCAACCAACTACACAACACGAAAAATAAAATGCACATTTTACTTATTTAGGCCTACACATGAAAAAAAATGTACACCTAAATTGTCTTTATAGCTTTTTGACGATCCCAAGCTTCAAGGCCAAGCTTCAACAATCGAATGCTACAGTAATAACATCGATATTTGGTACAATTTTTCATTCATATTGGGTTTAACGACGTACTGTACTGACTAAAATCTACTGACGTCGATGAATGAGATGACGGGAAGATGAGACGAAGGTTGAGACTAGGTCGTGGCCATGTTCCGATACTAGCGGTGTGTGTGTCAGTGTGACTTGGTCCATCTGTTGCGTCGGCACAGCCTCTTGTACGTCAGCGCCAGCCACATGGTGAAGAGCGCGCCACCCATCACGTACAGGAATATCACGGTGGACTCTTGCGGCATGGCGCACTTACTCACCGAATAGTTGTTCGGTGTGAACACAGCCTTCACGAACATGAAACAGGATAACGGTAGGTCTACTTTTTTGTTTTAAATGTTGCTTACTGACCCCACCAACAGCTAGGTCATACGGGGGTACGAATGAGCGGATGATAGTGAAACGATGAAGTGATGATAGGTGAAAGGACGTTTACAAAAACCCATGCCTTATACGGGACTCGAACCCACGCCCAACGGTGACTTCACTTTCTACCGTTAGTGATAGTTGACTCGGCCACTTGATGCGCGGCATAAAGGTACCGGTACTTTGTTTCAACAGCTAGACCTACTCAACCGTCCCAGGGTCGTTATTCTGTAACTCTAAAACAAAACGAAAGCAGCCCATTTTGATCTTCAGACTCTCATGTCTACTTACCATCATAAAGCTAGGATTATCCTTGTTCCGCCAACTGAATGAAGGCAGCGTGTACTCGTGAATGTCCGATCGATGCACTTTGTGACAGCCATGATGTGTATGGCCGTCAACAACTAGCCGGGGGTTCAACGCATCCAGAACGAGCTCGGAAGATTCTCGACTGAGGCATTCCCAGCGCTCGCGGAACTTCTGAACCTGGAAATCACAACAATTGGTTGAATAATTCTAGATTGGATTTCAATGTTTTCGAGCATTACAGAGGGAGTTATTAAAAATCACTATGAAGGCATATGGTGGCTGAAGAGTATCGGTTGAACTAACTATTACATAGATCTATAGTCTGATATTATTTCACTTCATTACAGTCAGCAAATCTGTAAAGTAGCTGACAGATAATATTCACACATAAGTACTAAGTAGCTCAGCTCTAGGCCAACATAAGTATTGTAGTGCTGATTTTTCAATTTCACTAGATTGATACATTGTAATGATTGATACAGGTAACTAAGATTTATCGTTGCCGGATGAACGACTAATGAGATTATTAATAAATAAACTGTAACACTCCTTACTTTTACTTCTTCGGACGCCTGGTCAGGTTCGGAACACTCCTCATCCGACTCGCGATAAATTGGAAAATGTTGCAAAAGGACTGGACGACTGAATTGTGCCAACTCCATGCCTTTGTCACACTTACCCACACCCTTCGAGCATTTCAATCGGCCTGAAACAATCGGTGAGTTATTTTGAGACGTAGACCTACCTCAGCCTTCACGTTATTCATCTCGTAATTGGAAGAGCGAAAAGGAAACTCAATTTTACGCTACGTCAACTTCTTTTCGTTATTTTTTTGGATGACCCGTTTAAAAAAATATATAATGTATTTCTCTTTAGATCAATTAAATTAAACCAATTGAACAGTGAGAATATTTGAGAATAAGCCAAATCAAACTCAATGGCCAAATGTAGAACAAGAAGGCCATGACTTGATAGTTTTAACAACAAGGTCTGTGTATAACTTTTCAGTAGCCTACATTTCACATGAATAAGACCAGGTCGCTTATCGAGTTAGCGGGGTACTTTTGAAACCCGCTCATATACCACATCACAAGCCACTATGGCTCGGCAGTTTCAAACTTTCGTAGATATCAGTAAAATATGTCCTGTTTTACTATAGGCCTAAGCTTCACCGAGAGATAACAGAAAATAGATATTTTATTGAATAATGTATATTTAGTCTATAGCATAGGCCTCCTACATACGAGATATCTTCTGCATCTGTAGCTCTGCCGGCCGACAAAGAAAGCACCCATCGCCTTCCAATGCCATGCTGTTGACAAGGACAAAATGATTGCCACGGAGACTTATCATTCGCACGGCTGGGGAGTTGAACGCAGACTCGAACCTCTCCGATAAGTAAGGGCTGATGCTGTAACAAACCAAAGTTAATTCTGTTTAACGAAAATCTACGATAAATTTATCAAGATGAACAGAAGTAAACCGGTAATTTGAGATCATTTCAGTATCTCTAATGTTGAAGTGTGCATAGCTCTGCTTGTTTTGGCACCTTAAAGAGCTACGTACACTGTATTTACACTGAACAACCACAACAGGTAGGCCTACCTACAATGAATTTATTTGACACAAAAACAAACATCTAGTTGTCATTGATATGAATTGATTGATTCAATTTGAAAATTCATATTATATTTCGTTATCCATGTGTTTATATTGGCAACTTTATCAAACAACTGCATTTTCATGAGGCTACAAACGTAACCTTTCAAAATTTAATAAAAGAAATCATTTTATCTGGCAGGTTAACACTCACCCATAATGGAAACCGACATCATGATTACCAACTGCCACGTATATCTGTGTTCCAGCCGGAACTCGGAACAAGTCATGGAATCGGTTTATATAATACGCAAACTCCGATTGGCTGCACCACAAGCCCTCATCGAATAAATCGCCCAAAATAAAAACAACATCGGGTTTGTGTAAATCCATTGCTGTTTGGAATGCTCGATACATCTGCCATTCTCTAAAAAACAATACATTATTTATTGAAACAACTAGGACCTAATTGTACAATTTTGAACTTAATACCGGTAGGCCCTATCAAGAAAGAAATGCTTAGGTACCTTCTAAGTTTGTCGAACCAATGTCCATTTCTTGAGCCGAGAAGGTGTGTATCAGCCAAAAGCAATGCTCGAACAGGCTGCTCCGTTATTTTAACATTGATTGTTTTGTCAGCTCGTTTGGAATCGAGTGGTGGCCAGGAGCACTGTATTGAACAGAGAATCCAGATATTGAAGCCAATAAATACGGAAGTGACTGAGATGGGTAGGTCTGCGTTCAATAAAATCTTTTCCAGTTAATTAGGCCTATCAATAATAATTACACAAATTGTATAAAATTGTAAATTGTATAAAAATTGTATAATATTGTAAATGGCTATCTAGGATGGATACGCAACTGAGCTCAACGTTGTTCTGGATCTACGAAAACGATTATAGGCCTATAGACCTACGCCACGAAGATGGACTTCTCAGGCATTCAGTTAATTTGTATGCAATCTAGGCGGCGATGTTTCAATTTTACATTGACTACTACTCGAGCCCTGTAGAGCCTGTAGTTAGCTTATATATAGGCGATCTAGCTGGAGTCGATGACGTATCTAGATTGCGTTGAAAAGTTTCTTAGCACTGGAGATGATCGTCAGCTGGGAGAACATGGGAGAAGACCAAGTTGCGTACACCTATCCATCGTAGACAGCTATTGTCCTAGATGATAATATATGATACACTTTAGTGTTCTGAAAATGTTCAAAATTAATTTTTCAAACCTGTTGCTAGGCCTTACGTAAACGTACTGTAGGCCTAGGCCTAATAATTTACCAAATCATCACTGGTTGCCTAGGCCTACCGATGGTACAATGTTGAGCATTATGTGTGTTATTTTGTAATGACCAATGGGCTAGTCAACATACCTGCATTAGAACCACATAATAGATGAGAAATTCACAGAAAACCACTAATCCAAGCAATGCTGAAGCTAATTTAGCAGCATATGCCAAATTGATTCCCATTGCACAGTGGCGTTTCAACACTCCACCAATTTATTAATCAGCAATTTGAATAAAATTTCATATCTATTATAAATGGCACACTCTAGACCTACAATTCATTTTCAAGTTACTTCTTAGTTGAATCATTAAAATCAAAAGTCAAAACCGACAAGTAAACTTAACCTAACTTTTGAGATTTGACAGCTAGGCAGGACAGCCAACATGAGGATTGTGAAGAGGCCTGTCAGGTATCCAACAAAACAATATGACATCGAACGTGGAAGTAGCCTTAATGTTGTAATGAGGTTAGGAAAGTTTCCAGGTGGTATAATTTAATTATTACTTATCAATAGTCATGGCTCCAACAAGAAATCAGCAAGAGCCCTTAGCTCGCGTTAATTTCCCACTGTATTCTTTACAAATGGTTACGAATCGACATGTATTAGTGGGAGGAGGGGGTGGCGCTGCAAATTCTGGCGTACAGAATGGATTTGTAAGTTTTTGACAATCAAGTTTGATTTAGGCCTAAGCATGTTTAGATTGTGGTTCAAGGCATTAACTTTAGACAGTTGTCTCAGAGGTTTCAGCGCATTTACATTTGAATTTGTAAGGATATTTATGTACTCAGTAACTAGTGCATGGTCTAGGGCTTAGGCTAGCCTAGGCACTGCTGCTAGGCCTACTCGCATCTGCATATTAAGTTAGGATTGATCTGGCCGAGCGGGCCTCGACATATAGTCAGCTGTATCATGCTCAATGTCCAGCTTCTATTATTATATCGGGCTCAAAGATCCAATCATAGCAAGGTCTACGTATATCCTGGCCACTGAGTACATAAATTTGTCGTGGCCGAATCTATTGATAAACTAGGTTGAAGATGGAAAAAATATAATGCAAGTCATTGGCTGTGATAAGCACACATTGATTAAGATTATGTATGATTATGATTGCTTTGAAATAAGCAACAGTAGGTTATGATGATGAGGCCATTGATACGGACCTCTCAAAACCAAATAGCAAGATCTGAGCGAAAGATCTAGATCATGCCCAGACCTAAACCTTTCTTATATCAGCTGAGAGTGAAAATGAAAACCATTGACTGTCAATGAAGACATTAGGCCTTGGTACAGTTTTTTTTTAAATAACAAGTTGAAAATAAAAGTCAAGAACTTGATAGCCGGCCTATGTGAAATTTATGAGTTGGGCCCTCTCCTATTTCTGATTATATCGCAAATCCAATTTATGATTTCGATTTTATTACTGAGATAATAAGTAGGCCGACCCTATTCCGACGACTGTTCCTGCGGGTTGTGCCTCCAGCAACCTAAACTACTGTTCCCAAAAACTTTTGATGCCGCAACAAGACCACTAACCACTAACCATTCGGGTCGGCAAGATACACATAGTCCTACACTATTTCCGCGAACCGTTCGTGCCGGCAAGACGCAATGTATACACTATTTCCACGAACCGTTTGTGGCGGCAAGACGTGTAAATTCATAACACTCGTACTAGACGCACTCTACTACAGCCCTCTATATTAATAATTATTTCAATATATTATTATAATATACCAATACTTTCATTGTATGATACCATTTACCTATCTGGTAGGGCCTACACGTGTATTAAACTTCCTCAATCCGGTACTTTTCAGGAGATCTTCGAAGTATCGCACGATGGAAAGCAATACATTTCCCAGCCTGTTATCCGTCATCTGACAGGACCTAGTGCAGTGATGAACTGCGCGTCTTATAACGATGGCAAACATATATACCTCGTAGCGGGACAAGAGAGCCATAGCCAACTTTACAATATAAACACTAAAGTCACCGAAACAAGCAATGGAACTACTGCCAACATCAAAGCAGAACAGGGTGAGTATGAGGTTTGGGAGGAGCTAGGTAGAGATTGCGATTTCGTACCACTCGTTGAAGTGAGTGATTAAATAATGTTACCGGTACCTCACCCAATCACGTACTTACGTTACGGTAGAACAAAGCGAAAACAGACTTGCAGTTATCTTATCAATATCGTGTTGAACAACAAGAAACCTGAATTTAGAAACCCTGATTTCCAATTAAATGTTCTCACTTTATAGGCCACGACCGCTTCTTTCCTTTTCCCCTTTGAAGACGTCTCATTCATCTCATTAATCGTTTATTGTAAATATAAAAAAATATGAAAAAATAGAATGTTACTACTAGAGATCTATGTAATTCTCCTGCATTATCCTATTGTTTTATTGTGTTCTAGATAATTCCGCGGCAAACGTGCGAAAACGGAAGAAAGGATCCAAGGACAATAAATCTACAGACTCACCGAACAAAACAGAATCTGATCAATCCAAGGAGAAGACTTCAACAAATCAAAAGCCAAACGGCAGCATCGATAACAATAGTAACACTAAGCAACTTACGTTTGATATTAAACCGAACGATAGTATTCAAACAGACTTTGGTAAAGACGACCCGATACAGAAAGTTGTCCGCATCAGTCCTGCGGGAGGTATGTCTCTTTCTCACATATTATATTCTTTTGTGCCTTGCTTTTCTCTGTTTTTTCATACGAGGTTGTTCTTCAATTAATTAATCACATACTTTGACTATGAAAGATACATGGTACTCCCGTTTAACCTAACTGTTGGTGGGGTCGTTAAGCAACATAAAAAAAATACATCCACACATTCAAGCCTAAATTGAAAATATTCGCTACGAATTCCAACGGTCACATTTCGCCTTACAGTCTTGAGTTATGGCTTTTAACTTCTTCACATTGTAATTTTCAATTTTTCAATATTTTCATAAATCAAATATTTTTTTTCGGATCCCTCCTACTTCGGATTACCGAGATTTTACCATAACAAATAATCATCCTCGATTTCTTTCAAGGTAAGCTGATGGCAACAGGTGGTACCGACGGTCATGTGCGCGTCTGGCAGTTCCCTCAAATGACCAAGAAGCTGGACATCGCAGCACATACCAAGGAGGTCGATGACCTTGACATTAGCCCCAATGGGAAACATTTGGTCAGCCTGTCCAAAGACAACAGGGTCATCATGTGGAGCTTGGATACAGGCAAGTAGATGAGTTCAAATGCATCCAGATTACGTAGATGTATGAGTGACTTTTAGTATAAAGATGGATGAAGGGATTAAGATGGATATGTAATTAAGTAATAACTGAATAAGAGCTGGTTTACGAACTCTTGGTTGAACAAGAACTATCGTTGTACCGCAACTGTTAGTTACGGTACAAACACTTCACAAGTAACCAAAGGTGGTGAGACGAGTTATTCCCATAACTATCGCTTAGTCTTCAAACTGTCCCATCGTAAACCGGGTCCAAATAAAATAAAAACGAGAGAGACAGACCGTGGATGGTCCGCAGATCAATTGACGAACGTTCAACTCAAACAGTTGAACCAAATCAATTCCATGAAGTGATCATCATGATTTACTCTCCACCTCAATTCCCTTGTCTACCATGATATTAACCGCTGCTCTTCGTTTGTTTCCGCTAGGCAAGCAGGTGCAGGCGTTCACATGGACCGTGCCCGAGGGATCGAAGTACATGTACAAGCGATGCAGGTTCGCGGCGATAGAGGGAGACGTCGAGAAAACCAGGCTGTTCACGTTGACCAACCCGATCGGCAAGCCTGGGAAACTCAAGTCACATCTTCAACTGTGGGAACCAAACAGCGGCATACTCAAGAGGGTGAGTCAGAGTAGGCCTATTAACCGTGGTAGAGAAATTAACCAAACCAAGCATGTCTATTAACCTTATCGATCGTCACTTGGACAGGCGTCATAGTGTACATTGAGTTTTTAATTTGTTTTAGGAGCCAGCCATCAAGATTTCAAATATTTCAGTTAGGTTGATGAAGTATTTTTTTATGTCAAAGATAAGGTAGTAGAGGAGGTAGACCTACGACCTACCTACTTACAATCGAAACTCATAATACTTTCAATATTTCAATCGGGTAGAATGATGAAGTATTGTATTAGGCCTACTGTATTTCAATTATTGAGTATGTAGCTAATATCTGTAGGCTAGACGAGGTACTTCCAATCAGGACTGTCGGGTAATTGTATCAGAAATGAAAAATTTCAAAATTATGAGTGGAAGTAGAATATAAAAATATTTGTAGAAAAAAAATATTAAATGTTCCATTATAAAATAACTGGATTCTAAAATAATTGTCACTAAAATATGAGTCAAACCTCGGATATGAGTACGTTGAATGAATGCAGAAACTCTCTCCGACTGAAAAGTTTGAACTGTCAATTTGTTACATCTACCACTAGACTGTGTATCTTAATTCAGAACCTCTTTCAGACTAAAAAGTTTGACCTCTCGATATTACCTTACATTCACCACTAGACTATGTATCTAAATCTATTCCCCCCCACCAGGTGTCTCCCTACTCGGAGAGCCTATCTGCGTTGGCGGTGTCAGACGACGGCAGGTTTGTCGCAGTGGGAACCATGTTCAGCGGCAGCGTCTCGATCCACATCGCGTTCAGCCTGCAACAGGTGATGACCGTCAAGGGGGCCCACCACATGTTCGTCACCGGGCTGCTGTTCCTGCCGTCGACCAACGAGGGGCCTCCGGTCACCAGCCAATCGGAGGCGACGGTCATGAGCATCTCGGTCGATAATAAAGTCTGCGTTCATAGCTTGGCGTACAGGCGTAAGTAGATGTGATCTATACTATGTAATAAGGAGTGCACTTAGATGGGTGAACCACCGACAAGCACCTCGAACTGTTATTCAGGTATCCTGGGTTCGATTCCCGCAATAGTTGCATCGTGGTTTCTCTGTCTAAAAAACAAGTTTGCACAACCCTACCCATCATAAGTTGATGAAATATGTTGCCTAATAATTGGCCATGAAGATCAATAAAAAATGTTGGTTCACAGTTTTCTGTACGTCGATGTTGGCCCTTATTCCAGATAGGAAATTTTATATTTCCGTAAATTTTTCGAAACAAAATAAGAAATCATGAAATTTTATAGCCTAAATTTAGTAATGATTCATCTGATGCTATTGTAGGGAAGTACTTATAAAGTAATCTGATTTTTTTCTCGGTTTCGTTCCAGATTCAGTGCCGGTATGGGTCGCCGTGTTGATGATAGTTGCCGCCCTGTTCCTGGTATTCGTTCTGTGTAGCTACGTCGGCATTTGATTCGCTCCAGCTCTAGGCCAATCATAATCCTCAATCAATTATACATTCTCTACAGACACATAATATATACACTGTTGGCAATTGTGCACGATATGAACACTTGAAACACTTTTAAATCATTACTTAGTAGATCCACTACCTTTACATAAAATGTGTACTATTTATTTGTTGTATATATTTTATTAATTTTATTTATTTTATAACCGTTTATTGTGATTAATTTTATTAGGAGATGAACAAATTAAATTGTGCCTAATTTATGGGTTTATTAGGCATAGATGGATACCTAGAATGATTTACACCGATATACCTTTTTCACTGTACACTGTACTTGTGTCGACGAAAGAAGAACGTCCATCACCAACAGAGCAAACATCAACTTCATCTTTCAAAAGCAATAAAACCTTGAAAGTTGTGAATATATTATGTTTAATTAATAAAGTTTTCATTATATTTTGTTGGTAGCCCGGCCTTCTTCTTCCATGGATACAAGTATATATCCAAAATAATTTGATGGAACTCCCAAAAATTATCAATTCACTAAATGCAAATATGAACCCAAATTTATCGTATGTAATGTAACTACCGTTTGTATACTTTTATCGAAGTTTGTTTTTCCCACAGTTTGAAATATGGTTAGGTAATTACTTAAAATGTGCTTATTTCCGCGTGGAAAGGAAACGGCATAAAAAATAGGGTCATCGTTGGATAGAAAATTTGCAAACAATGGCTAAGCCGAGAGTAGCCAATTTACTTATGATTTAGGGATCATGAAGTTCTACTCTTGAAAAAAATCCTAGAGCATCATGGGTCCTACCAGTACCAGTTCATAGAAATTAATTACGAAAGGTCAAAAACTAGAGCCCATTTTAACCACATTTTCAAGTAACATGATATGAGGTTGCAAAAGTTTGTTTATAATGATAATTTTCAATGAGAATAGCCATACTTGAAAAAGGCTGCAATATTTGTTGAATCACTCTTTAAATTCTACCAAAAATTCAACTAACTTCTAACTAACTTCTTATCTCTAACTTGTATGCATTTTGCATTCTATCATACAAGTATGAAGTTTGTAATTACTATATGGAAAAAATATATTCCTGACTTTATATGCCCCCCCCCCCCCCCCCCAAAAAAAAAAAAAAACATAACTAGCCGATAACACATTCCAAAAATGTCCCTCCGGAGTGGTTGTTTCATCCGATTCCCCCACTACTCATACAATTTGGTTTGAATGATTAAGACTTTGAATTTCTTAGTCCCAGATTTTCCTTTCTCAAAAGTGGTCAACCTAGTACACAGTATAACAATGTATGGAAACGTGGAAACTTGAAATGATGAAATTTAATTAAGGAATGTAAGACATTTCAAACTACACTTGGTACTCAAATTTGAAGAATTACGTATAACATATAAAAAAAAACGGTGATACAGTAGGTAGGTCTAGTTACTGATTGTGAGACTATAATAATAACAGAAGTATAAACAGATAAAATTTATAACACCAAAGTGAGAATAGAAATTAAAGAAGATGTTGGCTGTATAACATGTCTTAAGTGAATTTTTATTAAAATGTGTAACATCCTGATTTGTTGTGCCTGATTGGAAGTTCTCGTGGTGCATGTATGAAAGACCACAGTCTATTGATCATTGCACATCTGATTATTTGAAATTGATCAACTCCTCGCTTTGGGCTATGAAATTATTCAAATCAATTACAGGTAACACATTTTCTTGACTGCTATATTTTATGACTGGTTTGATTACAAACAATTCAACTCCAGGCCATTATTTAGCTCATTGTTTCGCGTGAGTTATGTGAAGATTAATCACTTCCAAGTGAACGAGTTATTGGAGTTAGTATAGGAGCTGGTATCAAACGAGTTAAAACGGTGCTCAAAACTACGAGGTTCAATTCAAAAGCGAACTATGTCAGCCATGTATTGGATGACATTCGCTATTCAATTATTATTTTCGTCCTTTGTGCTAATTTCATGTAGGTGAATCATAATACAAATAGTTGTACGTTGGTTCCGTTTGATAATCGCGATCATCCTTATCTCTATATTGGGTTTCAACTGATAACTACGATCTATTGGCGTCGGTGAATGATTATGAGATGATGCGGTGATGAGATGAAAGTTTAATTTATTGAGTGTTTTTGGATAGTAGGAAGGGGTCAGTCGTGGCTTGTTGTTGAGGAACCATCCCAGTATTGACCTGAACGATAGAGTGAAATCACGAAAAGCCCCTGTCAGGATGGTCGGCCATGGCGGGAATCGAACCCCGGTCTCCTGAATTACGGTTCAGTGGGCTGCTCATCACCCATTTTATCCGGTGTGTTGTTCGCCAATATTCGCGTGGAAAAGTTTTCAGTGCACTTTTGTTGTGTTTATTCGACCAACGTTGTGTCGTTGTGTTCATCCTACAATTATCTTATAATTACGATTATATTTTCAATTATTATAGAAGGTAATTGCAAGGTCGTTGTGAAATAAGCAATGGGGCATAAAAATATGTTTTTTTACGAAGATTCAATCTGAACGGATCTTCACACTAGAGAAATTATCTCTGTTCTATGGAGCTGCATATCATACCTTCTAGTTATTTTAATTATTCTCTATGGTTTTTCATACTGTTCCCACCAACGGATAGATTAAACGGGGGTACGAATTTGTGGGTAATAATCAAAACGGTGGAAAGTTGATATAGATGAAAGCTAAACGTGTACAAAAAAGTATGCCTATACAGCGGTACTCGAACCTGAGCCCGGTCGTTCAAATTCCAGTTTGAAAGCAGTGCCTCAGCTGTCTTGAGTCTGCAGCTCATCAGCACGAGTAATATTATACTAAGGGCCAGTTTTACGAATCCTATAGTTGAGTACTAATCCGCTAACCATTAGTTAAAGGTGCGAGAATGTATAAGTAACCAAGGGTGGTAACAAGTGAATCCACTACCTATCAATTCGTAGAACTGGGCTCAAGTGCAGGAACTATACCGATGAGGCAGTAGCTCCAACTGGCAGTTTGAAGTGTTTATCACCATGGTTACCTATGCCATTTGTTTTCACCATGTGTCCGATATAGGCTAACTGGAGAAGGTAATACCGGGCCTAAAAGAGTTATGGAAATTCCTGTGTTGCAGCGCAAAATTTACCTGAGGGCCTACTTCATTTGGACCGCAGTTCCATAGTCAAGAGATTCGATGAAGAAAATTCGCGATTAATAAAGCAAGAAATAGAATCTGGTGATAACGGTTCCCGTGGAGTTCAAGATATCGATGTTAGCTTGAGAAATATCCTAGATAGTATAGAACCTGAAGATGAAGAACAGAAAATGAAAGACATAACTAGCGAATCAAGTGAATTAAATTTTCAGAAAACCGAGGATAAAGAAACAAAAGGCAGTACGGGAAAAAGAAACCAAATAAAGAACGGTCATAAAGAACAAATGGTGGAGAATCTGCATTCCAACATAAACAAGGAATTTGATTCAATAGAACCTGATAGCGAATACAGAGGTCAGTTGATGCAATCACCACCTTACACCAGGAAACACCTCAGACATGCGAAAAATATCATTTCAAGTAAGTTCAAAAATGTAAAGGGAGCGGCAGAAAAATATAAACAATTGGATAATTTTACGACAAAAGAGAATCACACTGAGGAAAGAATGGATGAGATCACTAACAACCACTTGAAAGTTTTTAGGAGATTTTTTGAAATAGGCAACACCCTTTTTGGTGAGAATACTAGAAATGCAATCAGGAATCACAATGAAGGTGTTAATAAATATGGTAACAATGATAAGATTGATTCTGCTATTGATGATACTAACGATATGTTCGATGAAGATGATGACGAAAATGAATATGACGACGATGACGATTACAGTGATGAATTTGATGAAGATGATGATGATTACGGCAATGCCGACGACGATAACGTTGACGATGTTGACGACGACAACAATGTCGATAATGAAAACGAAGAAGAAAACAATGAAAACAACTACGACAAAGAGTTGAGTGGAGCGAATGTGAGCTATGAGGATGGCAAATTGCATAAATACTTATCATCAAACCAATTAGCTAGGTCCTACAAGGCTTGGATGTCATTGAACAAGCTAAGGAAATATGTTAGATCCAACAACAGGGCAATAGAAAAACAAAAAGATGATGGCCAACAAATAGGGAAAGAAACAATTGAGTTGAGAGCGTTGAACAATGAAAATACCAAAAACGACAGTGATGACACAGTATTGGATCGAGCTGACGATGACCTGAGTGGTGAAAGTAACGCAAATAGCTCAAGTACCAATAAAATATCAATTCTACGGAGAGACTTTGAACCGGTAACGGTTGGAAATGAAACACTTTACAAGCAGGTATTTGAGAGTCCGATTGGATTCGTTGTGGAAGAAAATGGTAGGAGAATTGGATGGAAACGCCGGCAATTTGAAAGATTAAACACGAAACAATCGACGGAGAAAGAGGAGTGATATTTTTGTAAATCGAGGCGGTCGATCAGTAGTGGCTAAACGAAAAATTGGTCATGACAACGAAAATTTGTGGGAGGATTATGAGCATTGTTGTGACTTTAAGGAGAGTCCACGAAAGAAAGCCGTCTACGAATCAAATGAATGTAAAATTTTCGGTAATTATTGGCTACAATGCTTTTGAAAGATTCAAGTAAATTTCTCACCATAAATGTTCAATTTTGTCATGCAAAAACTTAGTACCGTATCGTACTTTCAAATCATCACAGCTGTATGAGTATCACAGTTATATTTGTGTTTGTTATATTGGTAGACTATCTTCTTCTCTCGTGGATACGAGTACATAGACAGTATTTCTAAACAAAATATTAAATTCTGAAATGATGAAAGAGTAAACCTCGAACTGAATAACAGTTATGTATAGTTAGGAATGAAGTTGGATAATTATTATCTGGCGATGAGTATGATGATAATTAAGGATAGGAAAGTATTGGGAGAAAATAAGAAAGGAGGAGGAAATTTTTATATATCAGGAGGATGTGTGAGATATATGAGGAGGATTACATCAATACAGGAGTTAATATTTTTGCATCAGGAGGATATTATTGATTTAGTCTTATATATTAAATTAGAAGGAAATATTGGGAATATTAGGAGTGAGAAATGATTTAGGCCTCATTGCTCAATTATAATATATAATATGTATGTATTATATCAGAGGGAAATATTGGGAAAGTAGTGAATAATGATTAAGGTTTCATTAATCAATTAAATAATTCATTCGACGTGGATTTCTTATAAACGTTCTATATTTTCCATTTTATTCGTTAGCACCTGCGGGGCTGCACAGAACCAAGATTCATTAAAATTGGCACAAAACAAATCAAACAACGCAAATTGTCTTCAACTGAATAAAGTACGTATTAGACTCGAGATTGACTAGGACATCTCTCTCTGTACCATGGTTATCAGTACTAGAAACTGAGAGGTTGAACTCGTCGTTATGATTTGAACAAGTTCTTACATTCGTTATATTATGGTAACTTATCAAACAATCGTTAAAATTCATACAATCATTTCACTCGAATTGTGTTATCATGTTTCATCTTTTATTTGATGGAATTGTGAATATCCAATAGATATACAAGAGTAGACTCAGGCTGATATGCTCATACTTTTAAACTGCATGCAATTTTAAATGAAAGTCAATCCCGAAGATGTAATATGATTGACTGTGTAAGAATTATACCGATTTTAAAGAGCAAGAAGTTCGATGTAAAATTACGATTCGTCGATATTTCTATATTTCAATTCATTTTAGAACATCATATAAATATATTTTCATTCAATACCTATAATATATCATTTCAATATAATTTCAGAAACACTTTTTTTTTAATTCAAACTCTCATTGAATATAACGGAAACATAATTTTCAATTTCAATGCCAACATTTACTTTATTATGTCTTGAAGGATCGAGTGAATTGCGTGAATGATTGAATGAAATCTCTAACATAGATAATCAGTATGCTCAATTCGCCCACGGTATTCGTAATAAAAGTATGAACACAGTACTGAGTTTTCAAGGTTTTACTGAAACAAATAATTGTGTTTTGTTCGATTACGTTTCACTGCCTGCCTCGTCGCAAGACCCAATCAGAGTCTGTAAAACAATTATATACCTCCCGTAGACTATATTATCCTTTTTGACCCTATCAAACCAGTTGGCATTCATCAAACTGTCCTGAAAATGTGAATAAGTTTGACGTACTGTACATACAAAATCCTGTACACAATATTCCATCACATTCAAGTCAATTATTGATTTTTCGAGATTCAAAAACGGTTCCATTTTGTACTTTTGAAATAAATGTACACAATCCTGCGTCGAGGCTATCCTATAACTGACAGTACTTTGCCATCAACAGTTGAAGATTTGCAATTATTACTAGCATCACAATCATCCCACTGCGCATGTACACGCGCATCCTATTAATTATGTTTAATAATAATTATAATGTAATATAACTCGGCAATCAAATAATTATCAATAGAAACAAGGGTATGGGGAACGGTATCTAAAGCGTCACTTCACATTTTTGCCTAACAAAATATATTATTTACATAATAATTGTGAGGGAAACAATCCGCCAGTCAATTATCGTATGTTTTATTAACACTAAAATGAGTTACGTAACCAAATGGAACGAAAGGATCTTCCGAAAACAACATGAACTCATCAAACGCAATTATAATAATATGATACAAATAATGAACAGAAAAAAAATTGAGTAAATATCTAATTGACATTATAATTCTCTTTATCTTAGATTATGTTCATCAAATTTGATGGCCAATCAAAATATGTATATCCCGGCCATATTTCAGAGGCATGTCTGCATTATGCATGAGCTTATATAACATGGAATATAGACATACAACTTTAAAAATCATAGACACAAATTGATCTTTTAACATTTCTACTCGGGGGAATCGATTAAGTGAGATATTAGTACTCTGGGGAGACAATCGTAAACACGTATCGAATAGGATCGGCGAAATATTCTCATCTTGGAGTATTATTTTATGTTATAGAATATAGATGTATTTTATAGTTTATCGTTGTTTGTTAGTGAATTTATGGGAAGTTTACATTTCAAAGTGGTTCATCGAAATACTATTATCTTACGTAATCGAGTCTATCTGCAGAGTAGTTGTAGAGTAACTAATAAATGATAATAGTTGAAATAAAAAAAAAAAACATAATATCTAAACAAGAAAATATTAACCGTCAGTAGTTAATATAGTCAGCTATTACACTATACATAATAGAAACCTAATCTGCAACTATAAGGTAGAAAAGATCTTAGGTTTCTTAATTTCTTATAATATTATTGAGAGTGGATTAATTATTGTTTTATAATAGGCTCAATCTACTTTTTATCAGCACGATCAATGAACAATCTGAGTAAAGGCACATAGTACTACCGTTACTTAATAATTATTATAATTAATAATATTAACAATTTTTAATAATCTATATAGTTCTTTTTTTGGTGTGTACAGCCTTTTGACACAGAAATTTAATTGATATGCCTTTATAGTAGAAATCAGCCCTTCGTCACCATATTAATTCTCTTACATTTTAATAATGATCTACTTTCTTGGAAAAAACGACAATAGATTATAATAATTTATAGTAATATTTACAGGTTTTATATAATAGAGATAAAATGTGGCACAGAATGCTGAATTTCTTTTGAAATATTTACATTGGATAACATTAAAATTTTGTAATTAAATTAAGACGAGGGATGTATCAAACATCCGTCAGAACATTTCTGGAAAACTTCACATCTACTTCTAGAAATATGTTCAAATATATAATTATATTTTATTAGTATAACAAGGCAATAGGTACGTGTCTTTACTAGACATGAAAACTAATGTCTGTTCGAAGAAGACAGGACAAGTCAAGTTTAAAATTCAGAATTCAAAATTACTTTGATCAAAATTTGATGAAAATTGAAAAATATTCCAATATATTTCTTGGAAAGCTGAGTTTAATATTTAGACTTTTCGTGTTAGAATAAAATAGAGTTTGTAATGTACAGCATAAACTAATAAAATATACAATCTTGATATAAACTATATATTTTCAAAAATGATGTAGTGAATGATATACTTTGATGAAAAACCACATTTATTGTTTGTTCCTCTCTTCTTAAAACAAACAATTGAGTAAAGTTTGCTCAAAAGATGACAGACAGATTTAATACTAGCGTCTCGACAACTTTCAAAGCAAACGAAATGAATTCGTCCTACATTATAGGATATTAGAATTCTTATTGATGTTAAAATAGATCTTAATATTATTTTCTGTTGCCTCTATTACTGGCCCAATCTTCTATTCCTTCCACCAGAAGTCAGTGAGTCTTGGGAAAATTCTATTTCCCATCTTTTCAAAATCCATCGACAACAATGCTATAATAGAAAAAATCTCGTTTTCCAACATTACTCAAATCCATCCCGACAAAATCGTCACAAGTTCGTTTGTGACCAAATCCCAACTTCAAAAAAACAAATATCAAATTTGTTGAAAACCTTTTCATTATTCACTCCAATCTTCTTTACAATGTCAATCAATATTGCGAGCTCAAAACTGTCGATATTAAGAATCGGATCAAAGTTATTTATGAAATAACTTTTAAAAACAATCTGTTTCGATAATCGGAAACTGACATTTCATTTTGACGTAATATTGAACATAGAATTGGTGTTCGTCGCTGTTCTCAAGCGATCCAACGAGGTCGTAATCCAGTGACGTCATTACTGACGTCATCAGTCACGTGACACTACGTCAACAGCTTGAAGAACATGATCGCCAGAGAGATGTTGATGAACAGAACTAGCATCACCAGTTGCTGTCTGGAGAACCAGTCCTGGAAAAATGAAGAGGATATCTTTGATTCGAATGGATGAACTAAGCGAAGACCGAGGGATTACCAACTCCTGAAATCCGGTGTACACTTGCCATGAAATCTCTTGAAATCCCCTTGAAATCTCTTGAAATCCCCTGAAATCTCCTGAAATCCCATTGAAATCCCCTGAAATCTCTTAAAATCTCTTAAATCACTTGAAATCAGGTGTACAGCAAATTTGCGAGTTGTAAGCCCCCCGGCGAAGACTCAATTTTACCTTGGTTGATCGAACATTTTGTTTGTTTGTTTGCATTTTGTTTATTTTTGTTCGCGCGAAACAGGTCGAAAAAAAAAGTTGATGGAACTTGAATGGCATCATATATAGCATCATCTTAATCGATATAGATTGTTCTGAGGCACAATCGGTTGAAATCTGTTGAAATCGGACTTGAATAAACTGGAATAAAACGATTTCTTGGTCACCACTCACCCTTATAACTCCGACTACTGCCAGATTGCCACCTTAAGCCACCTCTCATTCAAAGGATGGTATCAGGGATTCCTTTCCACACGTTCTATTTTACTTCTCGGCATTCATATTACATTCCTTTCGAGGGTGAATTCAGTAATTCTTTATAACTTGATGAATTACTTCTTACAAATCAACTGCAGCACACAGCTCTCTGTGCATTATCAACTAGGATCCCAGGATAGACATCAACAGTTTTGATGAAAGATCATATAATCATAGATATATTCTATCTATCTACGGTGGAAAGGCAAAATGTCGTAAGCAACATGACAATACATTAGGCGTGGTCACCAATATAATTCTGTCGTAAGCGCCAAGGATTCTGTGCATATTGTCGAACGCTCCAAATATGCTATGCTATATCCTGATTGAATTCAAGTTCCTGAAAACTTGATGAATTTTCATGAAGATTTGTAGTGATCTGTGAACCTATGCACGAAAATCACACAAATTTTTGGAAGATTACATCTTCAAGTTTGAATTTATTGAACGTTTTCAACTTCTTGTGAACAATATTCGAAATGGAGCTTACAACATTTTTCCTTTCCACCATTCGCCATCACCAAAACTGTCACCACATAACATCCATCTCTGTCTTACCTTGACGTGTGGACTGACTAGGTAGAGTAGCGGATTCGCACGTAATCTTTCATTCTCGTCCGCCATCCTCCTCATTTCCTCCCTCCTCGCTGAGCTGAGCACGGACACTTCTTCTCTGGACATCGGCCCGGTCGCCTGAGGAAGTCCTTGGACGTCGGGCAGACTCTTCTTACGCTGCAACGGCACGGCAGCGGGCATTGCCTGGAATCGAAGATGAGGATGTACAACTTGAACCAGTAGGGAAAGTACTTTGGCTAACTGGTTCAGGAAGTTAAGGGGGTGCGTGCACGGTGCCTACAAATTTGAATAATACTATTTTCAAAAACTTTTAAAAACCAGTGTAATTGAACGAAAAGTTCATATCTATATATATATATATAAATATAATAAATTTGAATGAGTTGTCACCACAATATATTTTCCATTGTTGCATGTGTGTCTACGATAACAATGTGAAGTTTAATATTCCTGCAACTTTGTTCATATTATTTTGATATCAATCAATCGCGCTTCCTGAATCTCCCTATACAATCACGTCAAACATGGCCCATTGCCCCACACCTAGCACAATTTACTAAAACTTGACAACTTGGTCAATATTGCCCCCTCAGGGGCCCTTGGGGATCCTTCGCCTCAATCGGCATCCTCTCGTCAATAACCTCTTCCCGTCATCCAGTATTCCCGTGATCTCACCTCTACAGGAGGCGTGTTGATCCAGCTCTCGCTCGCACGACGAGCCATGAGAGCTGGACTGTACATGAGATCGTCCTCCTCTTCATCTTCGGGGGTGTACCACATCTTGACCACGTGATTCCCTTGTCAAGGGCTACGACGTGATTTTATTGTGACAATATCTTATCACTTCGTCAAACATAAACCGTTGTTAGAGTTCTCCGAATAACTTTGTCGATATGACCAGAACGTTTTTCCTAGACGTTCGTCAGGTTTTCTTTCGGAGATTTTATAGTAATCATTAGTAGGGTATTTTGAGTTTTGGCATACTTGTTGATTCTTCAATATTCTAATCACTGATCTAATTAGTCATCCTTACGGCTGGATATCGTATTCCGAATAAACAAAGTTCTTATTCAGCAGAGCAATAAAGTAAATAAATTAGTATGACTGAAATACTCGCCATCTTTAAACGAATTTGAAAATTTAACAAATTAAAGTGAGATCACGGAAAACGTTTCTAGTCAACACGAGGGCAGAAACATTTGATTTTGAACGAAGCTCGTTTTGAAGAGCTTGAATTACTCGAGTCCTGATTGGCTAGCCACCAGTCACTGTATTCACTTCGCTGCACTCTTTCGGTAGTTTTCTATATTATTACTTCACTACTAGAACCAATACACATGTAAATTCAAACACGACAATTCTTTTTTAATTTTAAAAGAACGATTTTCTAACGAAACTGGTTCAAGTTGTAGATAGTTTGGAAGGTGAACAACGGTTACTGTCGAGTGTATTTTAGGGCAGCCGAGTTAAGAATGTTTAGTTCGGGACGTCGCCGACAGTGGTGCTGCTTGTTGTTGCCATGGTATCGTCTTTACCCCGTAATTCCCCTACATTCGACAACGACTAGGAGCTGAAAACGTTGTGCAAGTGTTTCTAACGAAAATAACGCAGATGATTCACATGAGTCTGGACTAACGACAAGAAAGTGAGGAAGATGTGAATTCTTACACAGGAATAAATCAAATTTAGACTTGAAAGTACTTAGCATTCCGCGGGTTGGTTTTGTACTATGTAATAATATATAGATAGCGCAGCGTACTTTTCGTTTGCTGTTTTAATGTTTTTCCTCGAACTTTGCCAGTTCACATTTCATAACATAACGAAGAAAAAACGAACAATGATTAATACTTTCAATCTCTACTTCTAACCCCGAATCAAGAACTTTATTCTACCCTAATATATTATTCATGAATGTGACTGAAATTTCTTAAGTTGATAATACACTTCCTATTAACCAATGTGTATTTCAATTTGTCCTATATACCATCTTTTCTCCTATTCGTTTGATCATTTATCACTTTTTCCTTGGCGTTATCGTAAACCTGGATATATTTTTATTTGTCTGGATGAACGACTTGAACAAGCATACGCTCTCAGGTTGGGGTATACACTTGAAACATAGTGTAGCAATCAGAGAAAGCCTACTTTTAGATCTTGCCGTCCAGCTCTAAGAACGAAGAGAATTGTGCCAAGTTCTTGATTTGGCACTCTACCACGAACCTTCATCGTCGAACGTGGGTCTAGTTTTAAGTATAACCATTGACGGCAAGGAGGTTCGAGACGGCATACAACGGCTAATAAAGACCTGGTTTATCTTTTCTGGGGTTTGAGAGATGGGTGAAGAATGCAAGTGAAACCTATTAGCGGTTGTATAGTTACACCCACGCTGAAAATCCACATTTCTATGATAGAAATCACGGAGCAAGGTTAATGCCGAATATAAACAGAAGCAGTGGACTGTGGTTTCAGATGAAAAAAGCTAGAATGTCGTATTACATTGAGAATGATTGAGAATATTCTGATCTGCCTCTTGCGAGTAAAAAAAAATATTTATTGGTGTTAAAAAAATTACTGTTTCAACCTCAATATATGTGCAATGATTCATCCATCCCATCTGAATTTTACTGAATTTTCTTGATTTTGTGTGTGTATTTTCTCCATTCTGTACATCATCCACACGGCAGAGGTCCAATGTAGCTAGCTATTTAGCTATTTCATAATTTTCAAGAACATTCACTTCTATGGTGAAAACTAGAAAATTTCAGAAATACCCATAACATCAACCTGTAGAGTAGGAATATTTAGTTCAAATTTCAATTTTTTGACGAACAATTTCAATGTATATATTTTCAATGACTTATGATTCTGAGTACTTCTATGATTCTGTAATTCGACACGAAACAACAACCAAGCACTGATGTAGGCGCTGTTCATTAGGTGGGATTTTGACAATACCAATCAGAGTATCACTAAATGTGCCTCACATGATCTAGGTGGCATACTGATAAGCCACGCCTTCCACTAGTGGTCAATTACCTCCGGAAATTATTCAAATGTAGTATATTCTTTATTGTCAATCACCAAACGGCTGCCAAATATTCACTGTTATCTAATAGTTAAACTGTGAATAGTTGATAGTGGAATACGAGCAACCATGAACGAAATACGAGCGCGCAGCCCCGGTGGCTAAGTCAACTATCGCTAGTGGTAGAAACTGAAGTCACCGTAGGGCGTGGGTTCGAGTCCCGCTTAAGGCATGGGTTCTTGTAGAAGTATTTTCTTTTTTTTCCGTCTATCCGTACCTAGGTGTTGGTGGGGTCGTGAAGCAACATTAAAAGAAAAAAAGGGAAGAGTGACTATTGGAGGAGTTGTCATTTGTTTTGCCATAAGCTCCACAGTTCAGACGTTCCAACTGATCATCATGAACGTTTGCATAAATATTAGGAACTCGGAATTGCAAAGGTTTCGAGGACATTCGGGAAGGACTTTTTCACTTATGGAATAATAAAAAATTGAATCACTATAGAATCGTACGATGAGAAAGATTTCATGAAATATGCTTCACAAACAACTGAAATTTTATGCAGGAGTTTATAAGCAACCGCGCGCAACAATTAATTGAATATTCGTTGAATTGGGTGAAGTTCTTGTTATGAATTTGTGAGAAATCGAACCGAAATAATTGTAATTCTCTCACAAGAGTGTTTCATAGAGCTTACACTTACATTACGTATACGTTATCCATCAATACTATCATCCATTAATATGAAAATGCGTCGTTTTCCTGGCTGGGTAAGGAATAAATGTATATAAAATAGTTGATTGAGGAGCATATGGTTTCGCACTTGAGTATTAGAGAAAGATCTAGCTATCTAGCTATCTATAGCTATCTATAGCGATTCTTGCTATCGTTTATATAATGCGTTCATCTAATTAGAAGGGGTCCTTTGGTCCTTAACTATCGTCATCATTACCACTTACAGCTATCGCTATCTAGCTATCTAGCTATCTAGCTATCGCTAGCTTGGTTATCGTCGTACAACGTCATGACCCATATGAGGGTACGCGCTTACCTTCTGTGGTGGCCCCTTCACAGGAGTGATATACAGCGATTCAGTCCTCTTCGGCTGTCCGGGCGAAGGAATGATATCTTGAGTCGGGTTCCGCTTTCTCATAAGGAACTCCTCACCCACGGACGGCACCGTGTATACAGGTGTTCGGGAACCAGCACCGGCACCAATAGCGGTACCGTTGCTTGTTACCGAAGGTGCAGGGGTTGTACCTAGAGGGAACAAAATAAAAGTATGTTTATTTCACTGTATTTAGATCTATTCACTTATTTCCAAAGTGTACAAGGGTATACATAAAGTATACATAAATATACAAATGTATCAATGTATACAATCCAAAATATACTGGCCTCTCTCAGTGATTCATTCGTTTCTTTTTTTCATTAATCCTCATTAGAAAACCACGCTGCACAGTACACATAATGAGTAGATATACATGAATACACATGGACGTCTCATATTATAGTATAGTTTGATTCAGTGAAATATTGTAAAAGTTGATAGAAGTTCATTCAGCCAAGGCACTGTGCTAAATACTGCATCTGTGAACATTTGTCCGCCTTTGTCAAAACACCTTCGCCCGCGCAGACCTAGTTCCGCCCGCCAACCTGCTCCAACAGGCGCGGACTCGGGCATCTACTAATAACTGTTTCTCATTGCCGGACTTTACATTTGTCCGCCTTTGTCAAAACACCTTCGGGGGCGCACGAGCAATCTGCGCCCGCCAACTGTTTCCCATTGCCGGACTTTACATTTGTCCGCCTTTGTCAAATCACCTTCGCGCGCGCACGAGCAATCTGCACGCGCCAACTGAATTCGCATTACCGCACTTTACCTTTACGAAATGAGTGCAGGGGCCCCTCATAAGACAAGGATTTTAGTGAACATTATTCATCAATAATAACCTACTTATATGCCAAACTCAGTATCAGTATGGTATGGTTTCGTGGTATGGAATGGTATGGTTGGTATCACTGTTTTTATAAATATAAATACCTGCATATTATATCAATAGAAAATTGATTTAATATCAGTATGGTATTGTTGCGTTGTGTAATACGGTATGGTATAGTTTTATTCCCATTGAGTTATATGAATATGCATCAATAAAATCGAATAAATATCGACAATTAGATGAGCTAATTCATTCAATTAACACTTATTAACAGCAGGCGCCAAATCATCAATTTCATTTACTTTCGACATAGGGACTATTTTACCGGCTGAAATCGCTTATAACTTTATGTACAGCTGTAAGTGGCACGAATCCAAGTCTATGCATTCGACGAAAGTCTTTGGTAATCAAGATCTTTCCAAAACTTGGCCCTTATTGACTAATTAATTCGAACCCTTCTCCGCTATCTCCCCCCTCCCTCCCCACCCCGCTCATAACTTCTTGATTTACGAGTGTATTTAGTGAGGTGGAGAATCAAGACCATTAATTCACTCATTAATGATCATCTTCGAACGTTATTTCCGTTATTCTCTTATAGATTTCAACTTCTAAATTGTTGTATGAAATTGTAATTCTTTGATTCAAACAGAAATAATGAAGAATATATGCCCCTCTCTTCCCCTTCTTTCTGAGTTCCCTCATCCACTCGGCACAATAGATAGAATACTGTACTTGGAATGATCGTGTTTTGATTCAAGAGATAATTGGTAGTTGAATTCAAATGCTGCTGGCATGACTCATTTTCGTATTATTCTGCTTAAACTAAACGGTCCCGATATAGTATCCTTCATTTACAATCATACTTCAAACATAAATTACAAAAATTCTACACGATATTTTGATTTGATTAGCCACGTAGTGTAGTAAGTAGAAAACATATCATATTATTTCCCTACTGAGTTAGTCTTGATGTCACAGTGATGTCCTACATCATCACATCATTGTAATGAGCTACAAAAGGTAAAGTCTCCAAAGTTTGGTTCTCCAACCATAACTTGAGAATAAGTTTGTTTGAACACATCCTAATTAGTTGCTTGGTAAACTGACAGACACCTAGGACAATATAGCAATCTACGATGGTTACGCAACTTGGACTTCTCCCATGTTCTCCCAGTTGACGATCATCTCCAGTGTTAAGAAACTTTTCGACGCCATCTAGATGCGCCTCGACGCCACCTAGATCGCCTACATAAGGTAGCAACTGGCTCTACGGGGCACTTATGGCCGGAGTAATCAATGTTACATTGAAACATTGCCGCCTAGATCATCTACAAATTAGCTGAATGCCCGAGTAGTCGATCTTGGTGGCTTATGTAATCGTTTCCATAGATTCAGAACAACGTTGAGTTCAGTGCGTATCCATCGTAGATAGCTATTGTCCTAACAAACACGCATTCGCATAGAACTGAATTGCAGAATTCAATGAGTAGACAGAGAGCATTACTCCTCTACGAACTATTTTCTGAGAGTGAGAGAGTGAGAGAGTGAGAGAGTGAGAGTTCCTTACCCCTGAGAGGTGTTTGTCCTCTGAGAGCAGAGCCGGCTCTTATCGTCCTGTCGACCGATGGATCCCTCGCAGCCGTTGGTGGAATCGTTTTATCGACTGAAGATTGTCTTGAGCCGGGGCCGGGTGGTCGTCCAGTAATTCGGGAGAATCTGAAGACGAACGAAAATGTGAATTGATCTCAAGAGACGCTGTCATTTCTCATTGCATTGATTTCGCAGCCCGAATCAAATGTATTGCCAGAAGACAATAACGTTTGCAAATCAAACCAGTATGATTGGAAATATTGGACATTACAATCCCGTCCAACAAGTGAACGAAATTTTGTCGATGCAATGCACCTTTTCACTGTCAGACAAATATAGAGCTGCAAAACTTGATTTGGGTTACACCTCATCTTTGGGTTACAGCATCATAATTATACATCCATAATTTCAAATCATATTCAGAATACAGTAACCGTGACCATGAGTTTAAGCTTAACCATGAGTTTGCGCCTTCGAAACTCAAGATTGAGATAGAGTTTTGTTAGAACGTATCAAACTTGTTGAGAACGAATTTCATGTTCACCAATTTTGTTTCTTCCATCCACCTACTATTCCATTCACTCAGATGGCCCAACAAACTCTCTTGAATATTGTTCAAGAGCTCCTGTGATCTCACCTGTCCACACTGCTGTCTCTACTAGGCGGCCTCTTGTATTGGTCGAACCGATCATTCAAGGTCTGCTGGTAGCCATACGCAGGCGATTCCTGCGTCTTCACTCTGGAGTCCCTTCTTAACGTCGACGAGGGCATTCTCTGCACATTATTACCAGTCATATCGTCGTACGATGAAGGCATATTGGACGCCGGTGGTTGAGCGTTATTTATTCGATTATGTTGAAGCTGGTCCTGCGACCCAGTTCGATTTAAATAAGGCTTATCGGGTGTTTCCGTATTCGTGTTTGGAATTGAATGAGGCGGGTTATGTTGATGATGTATTGATGGTTTGGATTGGAATTGTTGTTGATTATTATTGGGATATTGATTCGAGAATTGATTTGATGGGTATTGATTCTGATTTTGATTCTGATTCGAAGGGTATTGTGATGATGTTTGACTAGGTGTGTATTGTGATGATTGGCTAGGGGGGTATTGAGACGATTGATTGGGAGGGTATTGTGCCTGTTGTTGTTGTTGTTGTTGCTGTTGTTGCGACGCTAGTGCGGACGTGTCGTTGAGAGTTGTCTTTTGTTGAGTGGAACTGTGGTGGAGAATGGATTTTCCTGGAAGCGCGTCCTCGGGGGGTGGGCGATATTTGGGCATGTCCCTGCCCCTTGGTCTGTCGAGACCTGAGAAAACAATAGACGTTCGTTATACATAATTGTGTTATATACATCCTACACGTTTACATTATGCATAACTTATACGGTGTATTTTATGAACCTTCGGGCCATGTTTCTATTGAACTTTGTGGACTATTATACATGTGCAGTGATGGGGAATACATTCAGCATTACTTCGTTGTCGACCGACTTGCCAGAATAACTTGATTGAATGACCATATTTCAACATCAGTATATCAATATGCATGATATATCGCATATAACAATGGTCAGTGAAATAATAAATTATATTTTGTTTTATTGAGAAGCGAATGCGCATTCGTATCATGTCATTTTCGAGTGAATCCTTCATTCTATTTTTCACCATTCCAAGTACTTCTATATGACTGTGGTAAAAACTAGGTAAGATGAAACTGGAGCCAGCAAAAACTGGTATGTCAGGGAATAAGACCCACACGGTATAAGTGCAATGCGTATATCTGGATGATGAATAACATGTGACGTACCGGGTTGTTGGAAGTCTGGAGCGAATTGTTTGGCCGTGGACCTGGCGACGTCAGAGTCCTCTCTCGCGTGGTCGGCAGCCATGTCAGCTGATTCACCTTTCCCTCTCGCCGTCGCCGTCCTGAAGAACAATACACAAGCTGAGGTGAATACTTTAGTGAGTAGATCATCTCGATCAGAAACTACCCTGTTCGGAACATTTCGTAAGACCGAGCGTTCATAAGCTAGTGTGACGAAAGTTGGGGTACGAGAATTCTTCTGCACATCGAGTTTCGAATTGGACTGAGAGCTACCAATGAGAACCAATTCGTTTTTATGTTAGTATCACTGTTTCATATCGTCTATGGTTCGACTCCCGATTCAGTGACTTGATTTGGAAGAAAATAACTATTACATGCTATATCGAGCGGATTGTTATGGTGAAGGTGTATCTTTATCTTCAATTCATAAATTGATGATACGGAAACGATAATATCAACACAATGTTGTAATTTTCAGCTATTTGTTGGTAGTTGAAAACCGACTTTGAGAAATACTATCACAGCCGGGGTCTGGAGTATGTTTTGTAGCCACTGGCTGTATGTAACCATTTTATCTATTGTTAGAGGTCTGTTGTTGATTCGATTGATACGTCAATTTAATTTCAAATTCTCGCCGTCTTTAATCATAATCTCACCGACAAAGAATAAAATGAAAGATTATTCTCAATAATAAAAGTTGATTGCGGAAGATCACGTATGAGTACGTGGTCTTTTGCAACTTGGGTCCAAAAGAATCTACGTGTAAATGAACACAAGATTTTGTCGTTTAATTCCGAATCATCATTTTATCAACATTTTAACATTTTTGGTTAAAAATCTGCATCTTTCAAAATTGTTAAATACATGAAGTTGCAGCGAGATTATGTGATTATCGAGGTTCTCACAATCATTTAGGTTGGTACATGACCTTCTTTCGTGGATACAATTGCACATCCATATACAATGCTTATCGTATCAACACCGCGTTCTAACATCGACTTGAAAAAGGCTTCATTTTAAGTCGATTTTCAGAATAATCGAAGAATTATTTTCCCGAACGAAATCGAAACATTTTACTAATTAATAGATGGTATTGACCTCTTGGATCTGTTCAATATTCAAAATTGATTATTTGGTGCAGCCAATGACAGTAATATATTCAAAAATTACGAAATGAATTGGAATTCTGAATAAAATAGCTCCCCTACGAATCTGTGACTACAGTGTTTCCCTAGCAATGAATAATCATTATCTCTACACGCCTCTATAAATTCAGTTGCACGTCAATACAAACAGCTCGACTCAGTAAGTAATTACACACATTATTCATACATTGCATGGCAATTTATCCCTAATGACGATTTTATGGATTTAATAGTTGAGTCCTTTGATTTGCGTCATTCAAGAAAAAGAAGTGCATGTGATCGAAAAGGTCATGACATTTACCTTTTTACAACATGAATTGAACATTGATGATGCTATCATCGAGCATGTCTTGATTCACATGCAACTGAAAAGGTTCTAAAGAGCATGTTCAAATATTCGGTTTAGAATCGTTCGATTCCTTCTACAATACTTTTGACTCGTTCAAATGACGATCATACTCGCCTCAGTTTAATTGTATTTTTGAATATTCAAGTTCGACACATGGTATCAACAAATGTGTGCGCTTTTCTAGTTTAAAATGCTCGAAACATCTTTCATACTATTCAGTTACTATGAGTGATTTTACTGTATCGATCTTTCAAGTAAAAATCTTCGTACTTCGGAAAAGTTGGTTGAAATTACAAGTAAATCATGCGATTCTGAAGCTGTTCATCTTATAAAAGTCGAAGGGAGAAATTTATTTTGTATTCAAATAGAAGAAAGTTGTCTACCAGAGAAACAAACACATATGACACCTCTTTATTTGTATACTTGTAATAATTTTACGATATTATCATTTTCAGTCCGAGATTTACGGAGAGAAACGTAATTTTATCTTGCTCAAGCGTATCGTAATCGAACTTATTGCGTGATTACATAATTACCACTGAGACGAGTGATCGAGTGACTAGCAAACTGAACCGTCATTCAGGAGACCGGGGCTCGATTCCCGACATGGTAGACCATTCTAACAGGATTGTTTCGAGGTTTCTCTCTACTGGGATGGTTCATTAACTACAGGCCACAACCAAGTCCTTATTACCACACAAATACTTAATGTATTAAACTTTCATCTCATCTTCCCGTCATCTCAAATATCATTCACCGACGCCAATAGATCGTTGGTGTTCAGTACAGTGCATCGTTCAAATCAATACAAATGAAGAAGAATACAAAAATTAACGTCATGACCAATGTTTCGATAGTTAATACTTAGTTCACTATTTGCTAGACGATCACGTATAGGGCTACTTACCTCGAAATTGCGATATCAGCCTTTTGTAATGCGATCTTCGACGCCCTATTCGCCGCGCTAACCGCCGCGTCGATTCTCTCCCTAAACTTGGCCGATCGTATAAGGAACAAATGTTTCTTCTTCTGTGACGTAATCAACACGTTATTCTTGTATTTGCCTTCTTCTTTCGCGCCATCTTTGAACGTAGTCACGCCGTAGCCGTATTTCTTGTTGGCGAACCATTCACCCTCGTATTTGAGACCGTCGGATCGCTCGCTGATGCCAAACCCGGCGCGTTTGTCGTTCTTCCATTCGCCGAAGTAGGTTTCTACCACGCTCGGGTCCATCTGCTCGCCATCCTGATGGATAAGATACAAAACGTTACTTCACTGGAAGCGAGTATAAGACGGAAAGATCTTAATTCGTTTTTTATGTTCAAAATTGAGCTTTTTTTCTCATATTGCTTGAGGCGGCTACATTGGGAACACGGAGAGTGGGGCGACTGAGATAGAGGAGGATTGGACTGATCAAGGAGGATGTGCTGGAGAGAGAAGGAAGGTGGGGTAAGTTAGAGACAGAAAGTCTCTGGGAGAAAGTGGGACGACAGAACAAGGTGGAAGGAATTGGTGGAACTACTAAAAGTAGAAGAAGAGGAGGAAGATGAGGAGGAAATGCCAGGCGTGACCAGCCGGTTTCCAGCAATCCTGCGGCCCTAGTGCTGGTGGGAGCACCCACCCCTGACCCAATGTTACAGTTAGAACCAGGGTTAGATCATCATTATTGCTTGACGAATCATGATCCTAAGAGTACATTGGACATCACAACCCTAAAACTGGATTTTAATGAATTATGACGATATTTACTACCCTCATGTCTCAAACTAGACATGATCAGCTCATTTTCAGGAATTATAATAATTTTTTTATCTCCCAGTAACTACGAGAGTGAGACATGAGACATGATTCTGTATGAAAACCTTATCAGAATCGAACATTAATGTCTACCTGACGATCCCGAACAAGAGCTGTGCCCTGGTGGATACATCAATCCTAATTTCTGAAATTGAGGCAATGTTTCTAGTTTCTTCAAAAATTAGTGTGATAAATATCGCAATTATTAGTTGAAATTCAGTTTCAGGGTTGTGACGTCATTTAACCACTGGACGTAAAAGATCTCTATTAGTTACTTCTGATGACTGTTCCCTCTTATATCTTCTTTAGTATACGTATGCGGAAAAACTTGTTTGTATTGAATATATATTCATCCTGATTCAAAGATCTAGAATGCTTCAACCCCTGGTTCGCAGGATATACACAGTGATTAAAGGACATCTCAACCCTGGGGCTAGATATGAATCAAGAATGACGCAATTCCCCCTCCCCCCAACTTTTCAGAGTTTACTAGAAAGCTTCAACTCAATTTCGAGAATATCGATTTCGATTCGATTTGGAAAATGAATACTGTATTCATCCTCCAGCGACTCGGAGTTATAACGTTAGCATTAACCGATTCCGAACCGGAACATAAACAGAATTGGGATGAAATTTTCAGGATGGCCGACCATCACGGGAATCGAACCCCCGTCTCCTACGATGGCTTAGTGGACTGATCCACCTGTCCCTCTATACACATTACTTTCACGTCGAAACTGCTGGAATGATGGGAAGGTGACTGTCATTACTTGATATTATGGAACCGTTCTACTACTAAACCACAACAAAACATGTTCAGTATGGCCGACCATGACGGGAATCGAACTCTGGTCTTCTGGACCCTATCTCATACATTTCGTGCTTGTTCTAGGTGGCTCTAAGAGGCTAAGACTCTGATTGGTTAATATCGACTACAACGTTACCTGTCATGGCAACATCTCTAGTCTCTGTGTATTTCCATTGTTGTTAAAACATAATCCTGGCCCTGATCTTCTGATCTCTCATCTTGGTGGGCTGCAATAATGAATTATTGCAGTCCAAGAGACCGGGACTTTGTTTTTACAATATATTGTCATTGTTGGTAGCTTTTTTCAGTAAACATCAACCAATCAAAGTCGTAGCCTCCCAGCACTAGCACGTTATCTTGAGTGGTTCATTAGGTAAGGGTCCTGAAGGGTTATTCTATAACTCTAAAACGAGACGAAATCAGGCCATCTTCGATTTGTCTAAACCATTTTGTATACTTTAACACGGTGTATCATATGGGCTCTGACCCTTTCGTCACGCATCCGTTTCGTTTACTGTTATATAATAAGGGTCCTGAACGATAGCTCAGTGGACTGGACCACTTTATACACATTACCTCCACGACGAAACTGGCATTGGAATCTGTGTGCACGGACATGTTTGTCATGACTGATTGCGAGCTCTCGTTACTGATCCAAGACGCCGTGGAACCCGTACTTCTCATACTGGCTGAAGTACTCTTCTTCTCAAGATCGCCTGTACTCCGCTGTTTCCGGATCTTCAGACCCTGGAACACATAATCATATTATCATCTTAAGATGTCTCCAGTCTTCATAAGGCAAACATTTCCCACCAGGGTGAATTCACGTTTATGAATGATCATAAATCTTTACAGTCAGACATTACCAGTCAGTAATTAGGTGTTGCTTGTTACTCACTCATTGTATTACGTGTTTCGAGTTCTAATTTTCTGAGATACAAAATTGACAAATACATCATAAGGTGCAGGCAATATTTGTCGAGATTTCTACTCAGATTACTCAGATTTTATAATATCAGAGGTGAAAAGATCACTTGTATGTAACAGTAACACTCGATATTTTTTTCATTGAATGTTACCTTCAGTGTCAATTTTATCATTGTCAGAAAGAGTAATTGATACAATAAGGGATATTATGGGACAATACGTAGCTTCGTCTGGTGACTGATTATGCAGAGAATGTGTATCAAAACTTAGTTAGGCCCATTGTTCAGTGGATGATTATTACAGAATACATGTGCTGCTATAAGAGAATGTGATAATATGAGATGAGACTCATGCAACTTAATCGTGTAATTTCATTTTTCCCAGGAGAGAAATCTGATCGAAATTCTCATTTCAGTTGAGATTGGCAAGGAAATTTAATGTGTACTGTGGTGGAAAAGTGAACTACAGAGAGCAGATTGCGAAGTACTTAACTACCTACTCTACTCTTTGCAAATAATGGCAGAAAAGTACACACAAACCACAAGTCCTTGAGCCGATCCTCACAATATAAAATTATGCATCTTGGAAATTTGACATTAAGGCCTTTTCTGCCGACGACTCGTCATTTTGTAATATTCTGCATACCAATTGTATGAACTCCGAACAAATTTCACCAACTTTCAACTCATGCACACGGTAAACGTTCACTATAAGTTACATAGTTTTTCGAAAATTGAATTGAAAATATATTGATCTTATTGGTCGTCTATTTGCATTATGCTATTCATTCCTTGAACCATATTATTTATATTCATGTATTCACATATATTTATATCACTTGTACAATTTGTGCGTACTGAAAGTAAAACTCTTCAAAATATCGTGGTTGATGGTCACTGAGAAGTGTTGATCGCATGAAATATGGCGTTAATATAAAAATTATCAACCACGTGCATTAACTCTGTGAGGAAATTCATCTAATTGTAGTGCCAAATTACTATTTTATTATTGATGAGCAAATAATTTTGAAATATGTTTCGATGGAATGACATATATATTCGAATCAGAACCGACATTCCCTCTAAATGATGATCCATGATTATCTAATCTCACACATCATCATACCGATAGAATGGATTTCTTGAGCCCACTCGACTTTTCGACTAGGGAACCTCTTCTTTTGACCGGCACATCATCACTCCTCGCTTTCAGTACGAAACCACCGCGCGAATCATCTATCCTCTTATCCCGTTCCGCCGCTGGGTCCGGCGTCGCGGCGCCCGGGGCTCCCGCCTCCTGACTCCGCAGCGACGTCATCGACGCTCTGACGTTCTTGTTGGGACGGTAGTGCGACGCCATGCCGAATGGAGCGCTCGCGCGGACACCGTAGCCGTGGCGCATGCCGCGTAGCCATTGACCTTGGAAGGTTCCTGGAAGGAAAAAAGATAAGATAGGACAAGTCTTTTTTGGTGAAATTTTTTAGACTATATTTTTTATACAATTTTTCACTACAGATACTTTTTCCCATGGAATATTCTCATATTTGCCCTAAATATTTTTATGCTCAATTTTTTAATTTTAATTTATTTTAATTTTCTAATTTTCAATTTTTTTTAATTTTTATATTTTTTTATTCTCAAGAAAAGAAATTTTTGAGACGATATTTTATATACAATTTTTCACTACTGGTACTTTTCCCCATAGAATATTTTTATATTTTCCTTATATATTTTCATGTTTTGACTCCACCAATAGCTAGGTACCGGCAGCAGCTCATCTAAAAATGCTCTCGCTACATGTGATCCGGGAAGTGAGGGGCATATCGAACCTGGTTCGGTCTCCGTCACCGTCCATCTTAAGAGGTTTTTTCGTGGTATACCTCTGTAATCAAGGTTAATGCCGAGATGCTTCCCACAATAGGTCACGACTTCTTCATTTCCACTATCCTTCTCATTACTTGAGAAACTTCCATCTCGCCATCCCATCATCTCACTATCAATTCCTCCGATGAGAATAGATCTTTAATTATCATTACAGTGCGTCCCTGAACTCAGTATAGAATCAAAAACAACCAGGTTATGGAGATGTGAATTAGTTTGTGAAAATGACACTATGAACTGATAACAGTTGAACGAACATTTCAAAAACCTATGCCTGCAGTGGGACTCAAACCTATGCCAGTCTAGCTTCAGATTCGAAGTAGTTTTTTGAATAATTGATCCAAACGTTTGGCTCGTATTAAAATATATCAAAAGAAATGTGTTTTGCTGAAGACTCATTTTGTGAAACGTTTCTGACGATTTTGATTTAACAAGTGGTTTGATGAATACTTGTTGTATAGGCCGACAACATTTTGCATCAACTCATGAAACATGCAATGTTGTAACATATGTCACACCTAACAAAAGTAGGTTTGTACAATCTGGATTTTACAGTCCAACAGGTTTTACGAGAGAACATTTTCTTTCTTCTTTCTCCTTCTTTATTCTGTTCAATTTTCAGACTCATTAAACAAAGCATTCTTTTTATGCTTTGAACCGAATTACTATGTTTCATTTTATTTTTATCTCTTTCTCCCCACAATATTTACATATTCACTTTTACTGTTTCCTGTTTCACAATATCACTGAGCAATAACAAAAAGCATCTCGATACTTAAAAGACTCAATCTTTTCCTCTCTCTCACTTCCTCTCTTTATCTCTCTCTTTCTATTTCACTTTTCCATGCACTATTAAATAACGACTATTATATAATAATCCCTTTGTCGTCGAACTGGGTCATCTGCAGACAAAATCGATTAATTATATCGACTATCCTCATTACACACTCGATGTCGTAAAATGTTTACTACAGTTAATAGTCTTTTAGTGCGGTGAGTTTTGCCAGTTCTTGAATCACCTGAACTCGTAATGGAGCGTCTTGAGTTTTATTTCATAACTTTCTTGTGACGTCAGCAAGTGTGGTAATGATTCACGTACTCAGGTACGGCCAGTATATCGTGACGTCACGTGTTCAAGGCTCTAGTCGAACTTGGCGATTATTTGCTATTAGGAGCGCATGGGAGTCGATTTAGGGAGATATCAGTTTTTTGGTGATAAGTTTAGTATTTTTGTAAACTTTATGTGAAATTGTATAATTCTTTGAAATATGAGATTGGAATGTCAGCTTTAAGAGATTCCACTGGAATATTGGGAAAAATATATATACAACTAATCAACATATCCATCATCATTTAGATTCACTGCAGTGCTAATTTTCATTCAACATCATTTCGAAGTTATTAAAATTATTCGTGTTTTTCCCGCCAAAGAAGTATTTGGTACCTGATACCGTTCATAACTTCTCACCAAAAAACTGGCGTTTTACTGAATCGATTAAAATTAACTCTTAATACAGTCTTTTGTAACAAAGTTTAGTGGTTTGAATATTATATAAAAAGATTACTCAACACATAATTTGTCATCGAAATGTTTTGAAACTGTATGTATTATTTCGAAATTTTGTGGGAGATGGACTGTTTTTGTTGTGAAATTCACACAAAATATATATATTTTATAAATTATGATTTTTTTCATTTTTCTCAGCAAGCTATCTCGAAGGCCGTGTCAGTGAAATGCATCGTCATTATCTCGTATTCCAAACAGTTTTGTGTTATATGAAGTTGAATATATGAAAAAAGTTCTGGTAATCCTGATGAGATCTGACAGGAAACTGAGTAACACCCATTTTTAATCAGATGAGAGTAATTAGCAGGATTCATTCTGCGTTTTCACTTAGTTATGTACCCTTCACATATTATTTCAACAATCAACTTCAGACTAAATTCACAGACCTCTAATCGATTTGGGAAAGAGATTCAGAATGGGGAAAAAGAGATTACCAATAATAACTATATGCCTCTTTTCTGTACATTTTTGACAGCCGTAAGTGTTCATTCAACTTAACTGATGTCATATCTTCAATTATCTATTCACGAAAGCTGTAGGCTTTGACTGATACAGTGCCAGTATCAGTAGTCAATTACTGAGAATATGCGCCACATAATTTGAGGGGGGAGATTGATAATACGAGATTGGATGATACATTATTGATCTAGTGTATTTCCCTGATGTCTTGAGATAACGTTGATTTTGTAGAATCTCAATTGGGGCTTTCTTGACGTTTTTCTGTGTTTTCATGTGCGTGCTTGAATGGTTGATCAACGAGTAAGGTTAGATTGGATCATTAATCATTTGATTTAGTTGAGTATGCAGCGTTCAGACAATAAGAACAAAACTGTGCGGGGAAAACGATAACATTCACAAAACATTAAAATCAGGAGAAGATATGATCAACATTATTCTTTCTTTGAAGTTTCAGATTTGAGGTTGATGAGAATGTAAAACCAACGAATGGGCTATGCGATGCGTTTGCTAGGTGGGCCATGCAATAAACTTCATATAATTCAACTGAATTCAGATTTATTCATCAGCAGCCACTCGGAACAAAAATATATTTCAACATTACATCTAATCATTCATTCATCCAAAATCGAAATCCACTAGGCTTTTTGCTACCAGCAAATTCAAAAATTTTGAAAGAAGTATATTTCTCCTTAATCACGCTCATAGTCTGGAGTTCGACTCTCTCCCGAGGACAAGTGAAATATTCTACCACTGTAGGTACATGGTCGGTAGCATCATTATGTTGAGGCACTAGTCGTGGCCAGAAATACATCTCCTCTCTCCCTCCCTCCCTCCCTCCCCCTCTAGCTCTACTAACCCACACCAGCCGCTCTATTTCTGAACGAGGTGTAATGTAAGACCCCCCTGAACTGAAGGGCTTCCCTTCTTCCAGTTTGCTACCGCAAAATGAACGATAAAGAAATATAGGAATTATTGCCAATCCTAATCTGTCAACCGGATAAAAGATTCAGAACTGTATAAAGTTTTTAAAATTAATATTAACTTAGTATTTGTAAACATCAAGGTCTGTGAATGATAATAATAAACGTAAAGATTCTAGAAAGTGTTATTTTTGGGTAGAATGTTGGTAGGATTGAGCTATCTTAATTGGCAGACACATGGTTGTTTTTTAGTTTGTTTGTTTGTTGCCTCTTTTAATAGACGTCAGAAGCTTTGCATCACCGGAATATGACATAAAAACATATCGAACAGTTAATTTTGACACTTTTTTTCTGATGTCGTATTACAAAGACGTTTCAAAGACGTCATTTTGATGTGTGAAATGTCAAATCTTGACCTATACTCGAGTAAAATGGTGGGAGCATCTTAGCTTCAGACTGAACTGTTTTCTAGCGTGCCTTGAGATTCACGAAGTTTTTATAGATTGATTTATTCGCCGCGAAGCGATTATTCTGTGATAGTATTACGATTTAGAGTTGATTCGTAACACTATTCTGAAAAGTTGAAAAAAATCACTGAAAACTATGATTTTTTTTTTTAAAAATGATAATTTGAATAAATACTGGAATGTAAAAATACATATTTCTACTTATATTCTGTTGATGGCTGCCTATTTGAATAGATTTCTCACAGAATATTACAATGTTGCTATTTTGTATCAATCGTTCATCCGAATTTGAAAATCACGAGAATTTAAACCAAATCGCAAGCAACAAAATAGAAATATTTTCACATTTGAAATGAAATTTCTATTTCAAAGCTTCTATTTCAATTGTAAAATTTCGTATAAGCTCTAACCACTCAAAATTCAGAATAAGTTGTTGCAACATTCTGGGAACAACGTTCCAACTTATTCAGTAAGTACATGTATCAATCTAAATCATGATGCAATGGTTTTCACTGAATCTGTAATTCAATGCATTGATTTGAATCACAATAGAGTGAAATTATAATCCAATCCTGAAACTTGAAATAAGGATACTATATGGGGGAAAATAGCGTGCGTGTTTAGTGTGTAACAGGTGTTATGAATGAGCAATCTCATTGAGTACGTCTTACTGCTGCATTTTTTGTAATGTGACTAATAACAAAAACAATATAATAGACCTACTGTTGCAATCAAAAGCTAGATCGGTGTGTGTGGGAATTTTAGTCGAATGCCATTCTGAATTATTGCAATTTTTGAGAGAAATTCATCCTATTCATCTGAAATATAATTATGATCAAATGAATAGATTCATGGAAACACTTTCAGGCACATTATTATTGACACAGGGATTTAATAGTAATGAATAATATCCCAAACATGCAGATTCACATGATCACGTATTATTGGTGTTATAAACAGTCCAATTCCGAAGGATTAAAACTTCTGATTCCCTAAGCTATAGCTGCGCAGTTAAGCTTTAATCCGCTTTGCAATACCTGAATTAATTACTTCGAATATTGATTGAATCTACCACATTATAATCTGAATCTTGACGCATTTGTCAGAGTGTGTATCTGCTATTTCAATAGAAACAACACAACATAGGTTTATTGCCCCTATGATGATATATATTTTGACCAGACACGACAAAATTGAAACTTTTATAATCAAAACTATGTTTCGATGCTATCTTCATGGAGATTTGTCAACCTCACGAACAAAAATTAAAGACATTTGTAATTCGATTGTGCTAAAAAATCAATGAAAATTTATACTGGTATTGCATCAATTCCAAAGAAAGGTTTTAGACGATTAGTTAGATTGACTGACTTGTATGTTGCGTGAAAAAAACATAAAACGAACTTTAATTTTTTCAAGTATAGGAATTGTGAAATGAACATTTTCGTTACGCTTTTCCAATGACTGTTTTCGAGTTCTGATGGACGAAATTCCCGCCTGTAATTTGCTTAGAATAGCCGGCGAATCGCGGGTATCAGTTGTCTATGAATAGCCTTTGATTCGTGTATACACTATTGTCATGAGGTAGGAAATAACACATGTATTCAACAGAAATTTCGAAGAGCGAGTCTGAAATCTTTGCTTCCACTTCAAGCAGACCACTGTGCACGCGAACCTGTCTGAGACAGTCTGGACTGTCTGGACTGTCTGGGTCGTATTGAATATTCTAGTAACAATTGGGAAAATCAAATTGGTTTTGTTTGAGCAGATGTTTAATTCAGTCTAGTGGCAATTGAGCTCGAGCCAATATTATTTTTGATTGACTCAATTTTGGTGTTTATTGGAATTATTTGTTTTCTCGTTCAAACCTTCTTTGAAACTTCTAAATATATATTCTATTCGATGAATTTGTGAATGATAATGAAGTTAAATCATTGTTCATTAACTCTTATCATAGTTATTGAATGCATCAGTATCAATAATCGTAATTCTCAGATAAAATGGAATAATATCTGTAAAGTTTTTGGAAACCTGATTGAATTTGATATTTCCAATACAGTGTTAAATCTAGTTCTAATTTCTAATATTTCTGATACAGTCCTAATTGTATTCACTGATGATTTTCTACATTGATATCGACATAATTAGCTCATTAACTTCCTTTCGATGATTTAAAATCTGTGTATGTGACCACACTTCTTCGCCGCGGATAAAATTCTTCAGTTGCCAAAAGTCCGGAACACATAAGTATAAACCGTCTTTGCGATATATCCGGACACCACCAACATTGGTAGTCAAACTAGAATGTTTTCCCATATCAGACTATCGAGTAATGAATCGATATTGCAGTAGCGCGTTTGATAATAAACACTTAATATCATTCCATTAACCTTGCATCTGATTGAATACAGACCTTCGCTCCTCACTCGACCCGATTGTCCGTTTCCCCTATCTTTCAACATTATCCATCGGGGGTCTCGACTCGGACATTCTCAAGTGAAAAGCACTCGTTTTCCGACGCCATTAGGTTTTAATTTTCATCCAAATAGGTCGTTAAATATAATATAATAAAATATACGTGTTTTACTGCATGATAACATGCACTCTACTATATGCTACACCTATTTTTATTTCTGTCTACATCTCTCTGTGAGAAGTCTAGCCGGCCATTAAAATAAAAGATATTTGAAAGTATTAGAAACTTTCCAGACAGTGATTCTTTACTCGAGTATTTAACCGGTCACCCATAAAGCGTTTCGTGCTCCCAGTCGTTGAAATGAATACTGGATTTACTACCTTCTCACATGACACGGCCGATTCCTTCCCTACTCGGCACCACACAATCGTCAAGATCTATTTACACTCTCATCCAAAAAAAAAATAAGAAAGCTTGTGAAGTAATTATTCACCAAATAAAACCAGGGATGTCAACGAAAAGGATCGTTTGGACGGGGCACACTTCAAGCTCGATATTATCCAAAAAAAAAACATAATTTTTATTATTTCTACAGTGATATGCAAAATAAAATGTATTCAATTAATGGTGAAAATATAGTTCTAAACCATATTTTCATGAAGATCGAGATCATGATATGAAAACATCCTTTCCTAGGTTTGGATCAATAAGACCAGTCAGAAGCGGCTTGTCGTTGCAAGACTGCGAGACGGTATCAGATATAAATCAATCAATATGATTAGGCCTATATACTATCTCAAATTGAAAATAAAGAACCTTGACACCTTAGACAATTTCAAACTGAAGGCTGAGTGATACATCTTCTCAAGACTCTGGTCAAAATATAGATTTTCTGTTGGAAATCGGCAAGAATCGCAAAACATATACTTAAACCCGGCACCTCCACCTATACTATACATCCAGGCCTATGTTCTTACATCAGCAACAGGTATCATGCGTACTGAAGTGTGTCATTTTTTGAAGGTAGAAAACACGAAGTGGATTTTACTGATCAGCTATGGCTATGCAAGAGAAATAAAGTGAGATAATAGTTACAACATTGTTCTGTACATATACATTGAGAAAAAGAGATACTTTTATACGGAATTGACGGATCGAAAAATGTATACTGTGAAATTACCCCCCCCCCCTCCCTGAATAATAGTATATCTAAGCAATGATAATGAATAATTATGAAACAGATATGGAATCAGTTATTATGATGACTATTTGATTGAAAAATATATGATTTAGTTCATTGATAATTATAGAAATGTAAATTTCCATTGAAAAATAATTGTGTCATCACAAAAACGGAAGTCCTCACACTTCCCAGTCTTTGATAGCTCAGTTTCAATTTCACTTCGGAATCATCCACGTATCAATACACCAGAAACTTCAGAATATAAATATTCGTTCTCAAAAATGATAAAAGGTCTTCTCAGCAAGTTTGATTCGTATAAAAGAAATCAAAATAGGACTTGACCTAAAAAAAAATCAAAAATCAAATATTCAATTTACTGTGATGAATGTAATTGGATCTTTCTGAGGAAGGCACAATTATTCACGAATACATTAGGATAACACTGTATTATCAAACTGAATTAGTACATCAGTATCTGTAGGCCTATGTGTATTATTATGTTCACTGAAGAATTAATATCGTTTTATAGTGGATACTACTTTATACTCGCCATTTCTTATCTTCCTCACTGTAACTCCTCTGTATGATGTTTTCCATGATAACTGAAAGACTATCAATAATACTCTCACTACAACATTGTTATGATGGCATGATACAATTCTCTTCCGAATACAATAAAGTCAGATAATTATCTGGAACTATTTTTAGAAGTTTACAAAGAAGTGAAAGTTTTTAGAGTTAGGGAATGTTCAGAGTTTGAACTATTCAGAAGTTTTACTCACATTCCTTGTAAATGAAATGCATTTTTCAATCAATCACAACCTACATTTTCATGTTCTGTCAAGCAAAGCCATGTTGCCAAATGTTGCGCTCTTCAGTTCCACGTGGCATTGGATAGTGACAAGTTTTGGTAACGTGCCCAATATTCGACTTGGCAAGTGTTTACCTTTGTAGTACGAGTGTACTTAAAACAAAAAGGAATGAAAAAACGACGGGAGAAAGAATAATAATTATTTTTAGAAGAATTTGGCCTTATAGTGCTTTTATCTAGCTGGAAATTGGGCTCGTGTAAAAAACATCAATTTTATTTACATTTTATGTCTACACTATTTATTCTCACCTTTTCTCAGTTTTCGTTACATACGCTCGACTCTGTCTATAGCCACTACCTTTACTGTATAAATTCACAACATTTTGAGTAGTTTCACTAGATATGACATGTGGAAAACGCACGAATTCGGTCAGTCACATTTGGATATTATTGGAGTTTTTCGAGTACCGTATTAATCATTGGTCAATCTGCATCAGGATGAAAAAAAAACATATTTGAATCAATACAATAACTAGTTTTTGAAATAGTATATCAACATTGAAAATGTTATAATTTGCCCCAAAATTAAGTAGTACATGAATAGTACATGAGTAGGCCAAAAAATGTTCAACTATTGAAAATTATCTATGGTCATTCCTTATCAATGAGAAATTATCTTCGTGTTCATTCTATAACTTCATCAGTTATCTGGATAGTTTTCTGAAATATTGTCAGTAAATTCATTATAGATAGAAAAGATTCAGTCATCTCCATATTTATCAATAAATAAGATGATTATCAAGTCATACCGCTGATTCTAATGACCCAGATGACAGCGCTCATCCAACTAGCGGTTTTGCCCGAGTTCTGAGCTATCCACGCTTTGTTCCTACACAGCAGTGCTCCGGCAAATGTCGGTCGGTCGTCGAACCTACCGTGTATCGATTGTTGGCCAAAGCGCCGTGGCCTACACACTTATATACTTCTAGTCGCCTGCTTCCAAGCCACGGAATCACAGATTCCTATGTTTGTATTGCAGAGATGAGCAATGATTATATAGAGAAAACGCTATACACCATACACGTAGATGAGTGATTTCTAATTTTTTTGGTGAACAGTGTTTTACAAATCATATACAATGGTTTAACAAACATAAAAACATGAACAATAACTCCAAACTTGATCCAATTCTAGAATTGAGTACAAAATATTGAAATTGAAAATAAATTACTCCGATTATATCCTCAAGTTATATGGGATTCAAGAAAAGTGGAACGACTTGTCATTAGATGAAGATTAAGATTGATTGTTGTTAAAGTGTAACAAGACAATTCTAGAAGCAGGAGAACTGCCTTCACAGTCGGCTCTCTATATCATTGAACTACGCAAAGGCACAATATCAGAACAGAATAATACAAATTTTCAAAAATAACGGTATGGTTTGGCTGAATACATCTCAATGATTCTTCTTGACAAGCAGTACAGACAAATATTCATGTCATAGTGAACAGCTCTTCGTACATTTCGACACTACATAGTGAATTTTATACGTTCAAGTTCTGCAGAACGTAGAGAGAGATATGGCGTGGTCAAGGATAATTTCACAGAACAACATAAGTATAATTATCCTTTTAACATTCATTGAACATTTTGAAAAGTAGAAGCAAAGCCCTTGAAAATGTTGAATCAAAAACGCATCTCCTCCATTTTACATAATTTGATTCATTAAAGTCGGAAAACATCGCGTTCAACGGAGAATTTAATAGCGTCACTCTAGACACGCGCACTTACGGTGAAAAGTAATATCAAAAGATTCAAACTCTCAGCTTGAAGTATCGTTTTATATATATATATATATATATATATATATATATATATATATATATATATATATATATATATACTCCGCATCTTGCCACAGATGGCAACGATTTATTAGAAAACTTGTTTCCGTCTGGTGTCACCTGATCATCCGGATTTTACCGGATGATTTATCGCCTTTAGTGAGTATGATGTATCATTTATAACAAAGTACGTATGATTACTCGCTTACATGGAAGTCAGAAATTACTCTAACGGAATGGGTTGTGTAGGGCTTAAACCATCAGTAAACGTCGGCTTCTGCCGTTTGATATACCTGGTAAAAATCATATTACGATAAAGTTGACTGGTTGGTTGGGTAGAAAAGAGATTTTTACTTCTGATTCAAGCTTTTTGTACCTATTTAACGTTCAACCGAATTTCTCGGAATTATTAGACGAGCTTTAGCGAGGATTAGATTTTTACTTCTGATTCAAGCTTTTTGTACCTATTTAATGTTCAACCGAATTTCTTGAAATTATTATTTTCCATGAAGCATGGATGGAAAAAGATTTGTTATACTGGTATTTTTTATCATTGATACCTACAACTTTTCACGACATAGTCCATGTTGTGATAAAATGTTATTATCCAAAAATGTCAAGTGACAAATTATGTAAAAGACGATTTTCTTTTCATTTCACGTGTGCATGTGGTTGGTTACCCAGGCATGATAACGACGGTATGACTTATTTCAATACATATGTCATATTAATACATACATCAAAAGTTACATCCATACATATTCATACAAATATCGTGTCGTAAAGCTACACTCATCTTCCAACCAACCGGAAACTTATGAAAAAATATCACAACTTATTTTTCACACCAGAAAGTATACATTTCAATATCTAAAACGGAACTCGTTTTAATCTTCAAACATTTTTTATAAATGCTTTTCGTTTTAAAACATTTCGTCAATATATTATTTACTTGACAACGGGCCAACTAATGACAATAACACATAAAATTAAGATCGTGTGTTTTTAACACATCATGTTGTCAACGTGTGTTTTCACTCGTAGCATATTGCTTTAATTATAAAGCCTAAACGAAACGAGTTTCACTAAAGGGTGATCTGACGGGATATAAATATACATTAGTCCAGCAAGGAAAGAGAAACCCTCCATACTTCATCAAAGAGTCCCACTTAGAGTCAACTTCATGTTTTTTTGATTCACTGGCGCATTTGTTATAATCACAATACACATATAACAAAATTTTCAATTTTCATATACTATTATGAAAACTATCAATTGTAAATTGATTCTAGTCTGTTCAATCATCTTGCTCAGAATGGATCAATGTATATATATATTCATATATATATATATATATATATATATATATATATATATATATATATATATATATATATATATATATATATATATATATATATTGGATTTGATGCGATTGGAAGAGGACGCTATGATTCTAATTGTAAACTTCGTCCTGGAAAATCATGATACCTCGACGAAAACACATAGATAATTTGTGTTCGTTATGTTCGGCAGATGATCTTCACCTCTCGTGGTATAGTAGGCTATAGTATAGTATAGTATAGTATACTTTTTCCATGAATTATCATGTTAGTAAATCATTCCAACCCGGCACTTCCACCAAAACTTCAAAAAAGTAATGGGCGAATAATTATCCTTCTTAATAGGGCCCACATGCAACTATGCTGGATAATTGTGTAATTGCTACAGTATTGTGTACTTAATCGCCATGACAGACGAAAATTACAATGTGGGTGGGGGAGAAACATCAAGAAAACGCGTTGTGCGGTGAATATTCTGCTGCATTGCTGATAACAAATACAGCTACACATAAAGACTTTCGTGAAGTGATATAATTCAGAGTAACATTTTTCTTTTTCGCGTTCACATCTTACATTCTGAAATATACTGGCCTCCGAGTATTTTCTAAGTGCTTCTATAAGTTAGAAAACTCTCAATACGAATCAATGTTTCATGGATGGAGATGTATTTTCATACGTTTACAATTCGCGTGACATAATTTGTTATTTTCCAGTGACGTTCAGTAAAGTGCATGAAATAATATTATCAATATCAATAAATAATTATTTGTTGAAATAAATTTGATGATACCATAACCTCACATGGATTCACATAAGAATCACGTATAGTAATTATTGAATTGATTTATCAGATTTGTTCTCAATGGAACAAATAAACAAACACGTGAGTTCAAACATAAGTTAGAACAAGATTTGATGAGAGTATTCTCACACAAAATCCGGAACAGTTTATTCTATATCGATGTTCATTATCATATTTAATTACATAATTTTGTCCCTCAAGAATTTGATTATGCGTTGAGTCTCTTCATTCGGCGTATAAATTTAACTACCAATAAAAGTATAATTTCATCAAGAATGCAAAAGCATAGTCTACCAGTCAAAAGATTCGCCCTCAAGCAGATGTCACCAATATCATTATCATGGTGCATACAATGGTATTTAATCACAATTTCAACAATTAAAGTTGAGCTCTACTTGAATAGCCATATCTCATGCACATACTACATCTGAATCAATAATATTCCATAATCTCAGAGGCGGTTGTACCAACTCATGATTGAATAAATCAGTTATTATTATGACTTGAGGTACGTAAATAAGATATGAATAAGATGAGATAAGAAGGGATGAGAAAATTTGGCGAAATGAAGACAAATAGAAATAATGTGCAATTTTGTTCGAGTCAAGAATAAATATGAATGATGAGATGAATTAATTAATAGAATTGGAGAGGAATTACAAAGAAGTACAAGGGGAAGGGTGAGAAAGGAAGTGGAAAAAGTGGATAGAGAAGTAGGTGAATATGGATTCATTCAAAGAACGACGCGGGAATGGAATGAATTGGAAGAAGATATAAAGAATATAACGAAGACCAGTGATTTAAGAAGAGAGCTAAGAAAAAATAACAGAGTATAATTTCATTGAGTATGTTCGATTGTTATTTCATGAGAGTTATCATCACCGCTTGTTAAGAACAAACTGTAATCCGTAAATAAAATACATAAATAAATAAGTAATCAAGGCTGATGATAAGTTAAATCACTCATATTTGCATCACTTGGTATAACAGACTCTCAGTAAAACGGGCACTACGTCATGACCTACATCAAGATATCCGATATCATTGTTGAGTTGACTCTTTCCTCTATCCAGGTCAGTAGGTATACCAACACGAGTAAATAAAACACAAACCATCACTTTTCATTTTCATCAGTATAAGTCTTCCTTACAGTGTTGATCTAATACGATTACTGCTCCATCATCATCATCATGCTCTGCTGCCTCAGTACACCTTGCCTTCATCTAATTACTCTGACGTTCACCTTAACAAGTACCACGTGACTTATCTGGTCACGTGACCTCTGACGTCATACAGCTGTGTGTCGTCTTGAGCAGCCAATCGATAGGCAGCGCCACATGTGCCCTTCTGCCTGATGGGGTGAAGGGGAGAGAGGGGGGATCTTGATAATGTAATTCGTTAAGGGAGAAGTTATATAGACAGTCTGATGGTGTAGGCAAGATGTAGTGATAACAACAGATTTTATCATAGTTTGAAGAAGGTGAAAGAAGGTTGGTAGGTAAAGTAAAGGTTAGGAATGTGAATAAAGAAGGTGACTCGCGTCTTCCAAGTTAAGTATTTCCCGGGTCAGAATCTGAGTCCATGGTCCTATTTGCATGTAGCATAACTATCGCTTTTATATGGGACTATATAGAACAACAAAGCTCAACAATACTAGGCACGGCTCAGTAGAATTTATATGTTAGAGGTGGCATTTGTTTTTCACGCAAATGATAGATTTTGTGAGTTCAACCATGACACCGGTACCGTAGCCACTCTAGTACACAAGGGAATCTGCTAAATCGCGACATGCAGTGGGACCTTTGGCTCTGAATTGACCGCAAGAAACTACAAATGCTTGTTAGACGAACTTTAGCGAGGATTCAATTTGACATACTGAAAAAAATTGGTGTTCGTTTTTATGTTTTTTTTTATGTTTTTTTGTCGGTTCTCCACAGGTCGAACGGCTACATCTATCAACTTCAAACTTTTTTTCAATATGGTTCCTCATCTAACTTAGATCTGTATAGTTTTGTGGCATCATCGGGGGGTAACTTTTTTTTATGAATTTAAGAAATTCAAAAAATTCCCATTAGAATAACTTGGCGGAAAAAAAAAGAAAATATTCTTATTTTCCAAAAAAAAAAAAAAATCGCGTGACGTTGAATTACATTCTGGTACACATGTCTAAAAAATTTCAGCTTGATCGGGTCAGCCATTTTGAAAGAAAAAACATAAAATGTGCTAAATTGGTACCACTTGAAGTAGTTTTTACCCATTTTTACCCATACTATTACTATCCGCTCGTCTAACAACGCATATGGCGTTTTCCTAGTCATATTATTAGTATAGGAGTCGGTACACCTTCTCTATATGATGATGAAGTCAGTTGGTATCACTACATCTGGTGTAGGTATAGTTGGGATAACGTTGAGAAGATATCATTATCTATGTTATAGCGTGGAATAAGCTCTAGAGAGAGTTCAATGTTTTCTATGCAACACGCTCGTGAGAATTATGAAATGTTCACATCCGATATGTAGTACACAGATCCACTGGAGTGAACACAACAACAAATAACAACAAGTTCCTAGTTTGCTTCTTATTTCACGGTCAATGATAACATCAACAATACGAAAAAATGAATGAAAATGATCTTGTACAATTAGCACAATTATTTGTATTAAAATTTGGAAATTGAGATTATGATCTCTAGTTTTCTTCAATATTGGAGAATAAATATCCTCATTATTCATTAGAATAATCTAGTTTCAGGTATTTTATGTCCTTCATTAGTGAACTAAACACACGAATCTGAGTCTCGTGTGCAATGATCTCTTCTTTCAAAGATTGATGTGCAGTTAGGAGCAGAATTTGAAATTTGCAAGAATTGGTTTTGGATGATTTTCTAACGCAAATACGTATCATTCTGAACGGGAACGTAAACATATCATTGAGCAAACTTTGCTCTCAAAGTTTTTTCCTTCAAAATTCGGTTGTGAATGTATCTTTATACTTCCGTTGTGACACGTCAGTGGTTGTGTTCCTTTGAAGTAAATTGATTCGTGAATGATTTCAAAATTCTCATGTACCTATTTTCATGAATACAATTTGTAAGATTCCTGTGGAATAAGTCATCTCTGGCACCTCTTAATGTGTAATATATCCTGGGATTATCAGCCCAGCGATGGCTCAACGATTGTTGTAATATTTATCAAACATATTTCAGTGATCTGCGTCATCTCTCATGAAGTCATTTCTTGGAACACTTAAAAGAGTGTCATTTTGTGTGGGCATCATGTCATGATGGTTGATGGTATTTGTCAACACCTCACACGATTTTTCTCACGCATTTATAAAGTTTTTCAATAATTAAGTGAATGAAACATCCGTTGTTGCAGTTGGTGTCGCTTAATGTGGTTATTGAGCCAATACGGAGAAAAAATTGATTTATGGAGATTGATAAACACTTGTAAAGTACTCATGCTATCGTGTAATCTTGGAAATTGCTCCTAGAATGTAGAATCAATTAACAGATGAGCTATCACATTTTATGAAAATATTGGATTGTTTTTCCATAATTCCGACAAATACATTGAATTAATGACGAATCGAATTGAAAATATCACTCTAATATGCTATAAAAAACCAAAACAAGAACATTCTTTTTCGATTGTGGCTGTTTCAGAAACTCAGTCACTATTACTATTACTATTACTGTTCATATTCTCGTTCCACTATCAAGCAAAGCGAGTGGAGGTTTCGAGGGTTTTACCGGAGCAGGTTTCAGCATAGGGGTTTCCCGAAACTAAGTTTGAAAACTTGAGACAAAGCAATTATTAATGAATACGTTAACTGTTTACCGAAGAATTAAATAATATTTGGAAAACAATAGAAGCCATAATTCATTCGATTTGGTACAGTTTGAACCTTCAAAACAACTTAGACACAATCAATGAATTGTTTTACTGACATATAGGTATACTGAACGCCGGAATTACCAACATGTGATAATTGTTTTGATGGTTGACGACCCCGTTTTTCGTAGATTCAAGTATCCCAACGTTTTCCGCCTACCAAACTCTTGATGAAGACAATCTAGTCTTTGGCATGACGCTCCAGCGTGTAATATTATTCTAGCGCAAGAATGCATAAGCCAGTGTAGCGCAGGCGAGCATAGGCTAGTGACATATAGGCCTACACGGGCAATTTGCCAAGACCAAGCTTACCGAATAACTCAGAACCATAACCAGATAGCATTCGAAAGGGTTAAATCGTGTAGCAAATTTAAACATAAAATGAGCATATCATACGACCCGAGCAATGGATATGTGACTCGGAATAAGATCGTATAATTTGCTTTTTATACGTATTTCATGTTTGTGATTTGCCGTTTTGATATTTCTAAAAGTTACTGTAGCTAAGTTGAAAACTGAAGTACTAGATTATTTTCTCTTCAAATGTGCAGATTCTGAAATCAGTTATTCAATATCCGAAGTTTCAACTCTCCTTTCATAGCCTATCGTTTCAGTGGTAAATCAATGAACCTCGGTCCATTCAAATGGGGAAAACATGAAAATACATTTTTTTTTTCAAAATGTAGTCAATGTTACTTCTATTCAGTCAATGAGCAGCTCGACGTAAATTAGGCCCGCTTATAAACAGGCACATTATTCACATGAGGGATATACTTAAGCGGATGGATGAGGGAGTTTGAAAATATTTGAAATCACAATATGATGTGATATCCCGACCCAATCAAAAGATTGTGGCAGGAGAAGCCAAGACAATCGATCCTTAAAATTTGTCATGCAAATAAGTAGTGATGTAGAAAAATTCTATATTTGGATAAGATCAGAAAAAACAAACTTGTATGTGGGTTATTAGTATACTCTCCTGGCCATTAATCATTAAATTAGAATGAATCGTGAATTAAATGAATATTCTTGATAAATATATTTCGTTCATTTCAAAGATTTGAGTGTGATGAGCCAATTAGTTTCCATTCCATTATTGTCATCATGTGAAGGATTTACCTGCAAATGATGTTTGAAATTGAATCACAATTGAAGGTTTTATATTATGTAGGTTCTGCCACTTTGGATCTAATACTATCATTAGACTTTCGATTTTACTTCGTACACATTGTTTGTATCACTACCATTGTATATGCAATTTCTTTTAGACACTCTGGTCTTGGCTCCTTTCACAAGGTTGTGTTTTGGCGAGGGTTGCTTTTTCAGAGCTATTCTCAACAGTTTTCTCTGCAGTGGGGGATCAAAATACCAACTCTAAACAAATGACATCACTTTTCCAATTCTTCGATCAAATTTGTATAACTTTTACAAATTCGAATGTATATCTTCAATACCTCTTCGGTCGAGAGAGATTTTTCTACAATTTCCTCGAAATTGAATTTGTAGCCAGTTCGGCTGATTAATCATTGATGATGCTTTCAAAATGGAGACAGAGAGATTTGGATACAAATTATGGAGAGAATAGCACTTTTGATGTACATTGGAAAAACCTTGTACCGTTTCCGCAAGATCCTGATCTAAAAGTGATCGCGGAAATTCCTATTTAGCTTCGGGCTGGATGAATACCAACTGATTTTTATGTACGCTTTATTCATGACTTATTTACTCATGAATATATTCATTTATTCACATTATTTCTCATTTATTCATACATAATGTACAGTGTGGCTCTTATCAAAGCGTTAAGTCGTTGCATAAACGTCATTGAACGTTTGAGGAACTCAACAAAAACTGTATACCAACATTTTGTTTTCGGCGTCCACAAATTGATAACGGCTTGATAATATAACCGTAGAGTTTCTAGTTACGGATTGAGCTTTTATGATGATGCAAACAATCAACTAGCTAAACAATGGTTGACTTTATCCGGTATATGCTCTTCAGGCGATCCTCGCTTCTTGTGATCCGGAAGATGAGGGTCATATCGAACCTTTCGATCCCCGCCACCGTTCATCTTTTTATAGGAAGCCGGAGTTTCCCCCCGTAGTCTAGTCGTTTACCTTCCCATGATCCTTTCCGTCATCTCTAGGAAACCTTCAATTCATCTCATCAACCCATCATCTCATTAATCATTCCCCGACGCCAATTGTGCTCAGGTCGGGTTTCACAAATCGATAGTTAGTGGATTAAGCAATAGTTCAGTCATTTTTGTACGCCTCCATCCCGAGCAATTGCATCTCAACTCTTGAGTGCACTCCCACTTCACCTGAACTGATCCGACCTCAATATCTTCATCCCTCAGGACACCTTCACCCTCTCCACAAGAAGTCAAAAACATCTTTGTTCCGTCCTTTACAATAACTTCCCCACCCACATCAAGTTTATCTTGCTTTCAAATCATTCCTCACCGACCAGGATTAACTTGTAATCACCCTTGGATACATATGTAAGTTTCTTACCTTCAATTAATAGTTAGGGCCCGTTTTACGAATAACACATTTTGTTGATTAAGCGATAATTAGTGGATTAGCTTGTTATTACTCTTGGTTACCAATGTTATTTTTGTACTGCAATTGATTAATTAGCTTAATTAACACATCTTTATTATTGGTAATATAGGCCCTTAGTGGATTAGTACTCAAGTACTTGACTAAGATTCTTGAAATCGAGCTTTAGAGCCTCGTTAATCGCAGTATGAATGAATGTTTCTTACCGCCATCAGCATACGTCTCGGAGCCGTAGCCATCTTGGAGCCCGTTGGCCCACGTGCCTTCGTACCGTGCGTTGGACGTGGAGGATTGCCGGACACCGTAGCGCCCTTTGAAACCCTGCGTCCATTCGCCCCGGTAGAGCCACCGACCTCGAGTCTCCACGCCCAGTCCGTGACGTTTACCATTCTGCCACTGGCCTTCGAACGCTGAACCACTGAAATAAAACACACCGTCAATTATTATTAATTATCAATCAGGTTTGATTGATGTCTTTTGTACCATCAGAATACTGAATAAGAAATTGCAATATAGTCAGAGGGAAAAAAATCATGAATTTTGATACTGTATGTAATATGTTGCGATTCACTCCATTTCCATTATTTCAAGGAAAGTAGTCCCATTACGTAGGCCTATTTCAGATGTGATTTCACAATCAGATGACAGCCGAACATCTCCTTTCATTTTATAAACGTATTTATGTTGATTGATATAATAAGAAACTCATGTCTATGATGAATGAAAATGATCCCACAATTTTCAGAATCATTTTTTTTCCTAAATCATTTCATACCATCTCTGTCCTTGATAGATAGAGACGCTTCGTTAAGTTGGCAAGAACTGCCTACGTCATGAAGCATGAACTTGACTCGTAAATAAAGCGTGATTGCATATCATAAAGACCACGTTATTATACGATGACGTAGTTCCTTTTAGTACCGGAAGTAGCGCTGTGAACATTTCCCGACATTTCTCTAAAACACGTATTTGCCAACGGAAATAGTGCTCCGTGTCCAATGAAGGTTTTCGTGCATGACTAGAACATTACTAGAAACGGTTTCACCGTTTTCTATTCCAGACGATCCCGTGGGATACGTATTTTCACAAAAGAGGAAGGGTGAGTTCAACCTTTGATGACAAACACAAAACTCACCGTTATATTCATCTGTGTTTCAAATATTACAACAATATTTTAAATATTGTGTCACTCCAGTGGCTCAATCGACCATCGCCAAAAAGTGTAATCACCGTTGTGAGTTGAGGAAGAAGGTTGATCTAATTATGTATCTCCTACATTCTATGTCATAATTCGTTTATGAAAATAGATATTTTTGTATCGCAATTTATCGAATTCCTCGGGAAAAATGAATCTGAAGACCATTTTCAATTCTAAAGTATGCAGTGTATGTCTGTAAGTCCCAATGTGCCCCTGATATTCATTGCCTAAAATAATTATACAAATGCAATCAAATTGAAATTTACTCATTTTCATCGTGTTTATTATCTCATGAATAACTTTCACAGACCCTTTATTTGTATTTTGAATAGTTCCATTTCAATTATATAATATTCATCACAAACTCACTACATTCTTAGTATGCACATACCATCTCCAGGCAAATGAAGAAATATGCTGACTATAAAAATATCCATACTTACACACGCAAACAGAAAGTAACGGATGTTTATGAGACATTTCAAGAATGCGTCTCAATAAAATCTCCACATATTCTTCAACATGTTTCCACTGCTATTGAAACTATGCAGGCGCGATGAGTGAGTGATGGTTACGCATTCCTCATTTATGTGAGAGAATTTCATTCAAATTAAAGTTTTCATGTTCCACTGTTCAAAAGAGAATGAAGCTAGATTAGTAAGAATAGCCTAAATATATTATGGAAGAAAGTGGTCATACAGTGACTTTTTTTGGCAAAAATTGTTGCCGCATTTTCACTATTCATTCCCTCTTGTACAGTAAAGTCCGGCAATGGGAAACCTGTTGGCGCGTGCAGATTGCTCGTGCGCCCGCGAAGGTGTTTTGAAAAAGCCGAACAAATGTAAAGTCCGTCAATGAGAAACAGTTGCCGGGTGCAGATTGCTCGTGCGCCCGCGAAGGTGTTTTGAAAAAGCCGAACAAATGTAAAGTCCGTCAATGAGAAACAGTTGCCGGGTGCAGATTGCTCGTGCGCCCGCGAAGGTGTTTTGAAAAAGCCGAACAAATGTAAAGTCCGTCAATGAGAAACAGTTGCCGGGTGCAGATTGCTCGTGCGCCCGCGAAGGTGTTTTGAAAAAGCCGGACAAATGTAAAGTCCGGCAATGAGAAACAGTTGCCGGGCGCGGATTGCTCGTGCGCCCGCGAAGGTGATTTGACAAAGGCCGACAAATGTAAAGTCCGCATTTGACAGGCGTATATAGCCTTTAAGAATTACGAACAACGAATTATCCAATTTTGAACTTAGAACAAGACGTTAGAATAAGTAATTACTCAGTAACAGGAAGGTTTAGTTGATGAAAATATGGCCACCGCAGCCCCTTGACCGCTCTCTTCTACGCTCCCTACATTCTTATATCTCGCTGAATAATTTGAAACATTCAAGGTGTGCATATAAATGAAATACAACTAATTGGATGATGTAGGAATACTTGGATATTTTCGATCAGATATGAGAGTCCCTAATTCTTAAAACAACCAAGAGGTGCCGTTTTGAAAATGGTTTACTAATTCATCCTTAACTGGGAAACGATGGTTGTATATCAGGATTTCGATTTTGAGACGGAAGAATTGAAGGAAGAAAGGAAAAATAGATCGTCTATCAGCTGAAGGATTGTAAAATTTCACACTCTCCACTCTTCTGGAAGATGTAGTGGCGCTTTTTAATCGTGAACCTCGTCTCGAGTTGAGAATTCATAACATCCTGAAAGTGATTATTTAATGAATATGAAAATATTGGAGTTATGTTTGTGTTTGTTTTGTTGGTAGAATACATATTCTCGTATTACTAACCTCGAATAATTAGACCATAATTTGTGCAGATTCGTTTTTCCCTACTCATCCTTTCTATATATAGTGTATAAACTTATAAAGCTTTGAATTTTGACATAGGCTACATGCCATAACACTAAAAAACATACGGTTATTAAATTTAGCTTCGAACGTCAAAATTGAGAAAATCTGTATGTCTATAACCATCTATAACCCTCTCCAGTGAAATTGAAAATCAATGAATAAGACCAAAAAAATCAAGTTCAAGAAATGTTGTACAAAATGTTAGAAATATATTGGCAAAGTTGGTATTTTCAATGGCTGTGTGCCAATTTGAACCAATCTCATTGGAAATAAAATCATCACTCCATGGTTTGCAATTAAAGTACGACTTGCAATGAGAACTACATAATGTCACCATCCATCAGACATAGCAAAAAGGACGACCCATTAAATATCCTCATATTCCCCTTGTCACCTATCACCCTTCACCTCTGATCACCATCCATTCCATTTACCGCATTAATGCAACATATAATTAATAGCTGATAAACCGACGCCGGCCGATGCTCGCGACGCCTGATCTCCGACGCCTGCCACGTCATATGGTTTATTAAACGGCTGATCGGATCGCACCTATGACTGAGTGTTGCCCTACATTCACTCTCATCGCGACGCTGGCAACGCCTATTAATAGACGGCAAATATGTGGGGTCTCGGTCACAAGCCTCTATAGATAAAACGAAACTAATAAAAAAAATATGTATTTCACTAGATCAAAGTAGCTATGGTCAGTGATAGTAGTAACTAGAGGAAAATGGAGTTGATACTATGTTTGTCAGGTTACCATAGCAACCAGAAAATTGGGGGCAAACAAACTAAACAAATATTCTCGAGAGCAGAAGTCGTCACGATAATAACAAACACAAATATCACATTTGTGATTCTATAGCTGTGATACGTAATATAGAGTATTATGATATCTCAGGACGAGGTATATAAACGATATGCAACGGAATTACACCCTAGGTTTATCGAGGTTTACAGGGTGGTTCGACTCCACTTTCAAGACTGTTCCATTACACGAGTACTGTTCTTGAACCTACGGATCGCTGCTCTAGCCAGTGTACAATTTTTCAAATCATGCGTCATGGAGGTTCTTTATACCTCAGATATCAGCATCTAAAATGCGGTGCATTTTGGCATCCAAGATGAGGTGGACATAAACAAATGCGCTAGGCGTATATAATATGAGCGCGGTTGGAAAGAGTCGTCTCTGTGGTGATGCTGCGCAGAAGGGCATGCGCAGTAGGCGTCCATCTTGTTTATTTCTTATGTTTCCATATCATCATGATTTTTGACAGTACCTTCGGCATCCGGTTTCTCAAAATGACCCTAATATTCACATCTTTTTTCATATTCATTATTTTATGTACAAACTTCATATGTGATTCTCACCATTATGTCTTCATAAAAGATTATGGTACCTAGATTATTAGTTTATAATCGATTATTTGTTGCTAGGCAACGCGAATGTCAAGAAGGGCTTCTGAATATAGACTCTTTTAATAGAGGATTATTTTCGACTTCCATCCTATTTAACTCTTTGAGCAATGGAAATGTGGAGCCAAAACCATACGTTATTTGTGTGTGAAATTACCCACAAGGATGTTTCCAGAATGAAGTATAGTAGGCTATAATACTGGTTTTGAAAATATAGATTCAAGTCCATTCAATCCCTGTCATTTAAAAAAATTGTTATCAATTAATTGTGATGAAAATAATGCATTGTACAGTAATATTTGTATCGTGATTTCACGAATTCAAATCTCAAATAATGAATCCTGTCTTCGAACGAGTGACTAGGTCTTGTATGCTATTGTATCAGTAGCCGGTTGTGTGACGTGGACAGTGTTCAAGAGACTGGTTCCTATTTAGAGCGTTGAGGCAGTGGAAAGCAAGACGACGGCCAAACAGTAGGTCGGCCAGCCCGGGCATATTAGCCTCTTTAACATTCTCTCTCTCTCTCTCTCGCTCGCTGTCTCAACCTCTCTCTGTCGCCGACCAGCATACTCGACCAGCAACAATAGTATGAGGAAAATATAGAACGATTGATAAAGATATATACCGCTACCAAGTGATCAAATGAGTCGAGGTGTGAAATAAGATGAACGGTATAGTTACTGAAATAGATTCGAAACGATTGAATTTCATGGATATATAAAATACACTAAAATGATGATGGTGAAAAGTTATTGAAAATGTAACATAAACGGAAAAATAGCGAAAATGAAATGAAATCAAATACTCAGTGAGAATTACCGAGGTCTGTAACATATTCAAAATTTCGTATTTTTGCTAACACATTCCCAATGATAGAAAACATAATTAATTTTATTTAACAAGTGACAACTATCTTCAACTTAGTTCGAAAACAAAATCATGGAATTCGAATCAAAACCTGGCTCCTCCACGAATATATGATTATTCCCTATACAATTCAAATTAGCGGTACAGTTCTTTTAATAACAAAAAACTCGAATTATTGGTGAAATTTGAGATAGCTCAGTTGTAATTTCAAACTATTTCACATGCTGAGTGATGGACAATCATTTCACAACGTGATATATTTCAAATGAGTAATACAAATGGACACAGTAGTGAGGAACAATATGAATTCGGACCACCTTAATGAATGAAATTTCATCAGATGAAAGTGATCATACGCAATGACAAATTTCGATCATGTGAAGAGAGATGTTCAAAAAAATTGAAATTTTTCTGATGCTTCACATGGGTAATCTCCAAAAATATATCCAACATTAGGCCTAATATGAATAATGAATCGCTGAAATAAACTGAAATAATGATAAAAGTTGTTTACCAAGATAATGAGAGTGAAAAAATCCAATATTCCAAAACCATATCGTAGTTTATGAGGTCTTCCATACTAGAACATTACTTTTTCCGAGTCAAAACCTGGCACCTCCACCAAAAAGTTCAAGTACTCGGAAAGACATGCCATTCTCATTGGTAGTAGGCCTATTGATTGATCGCAAATGGAATGAATTCAAAAAACTTTATACACGCAACTAGCTAGGATTGATTCATGGGCTTCATTATATATAGGCTTCAAGAATATATTTTTGTGCTTGGGGTTTTTAGTTTGTCACGTTGAAAATAACAGATTTTCTCTCCTCACTATGAATGTTTGAAATGTTCTCTAACCCTGGAATAACTACCCTATTCAATATTTGATCTGTTTGTTAGATGATTCATCACATTTTAATTATTATTTGGGGTGATGAGATCGCCCTTGTGGTGCCCCGTTCAAACGATCTCATCTTTTTGTTCTTTCACCCATAGCCTTAATTGAGCAACAACAATTTTGTATCAAGTTTCGATGTTATTGAAAGAGAAAAATACACTCTAACCATTGTTACATTGTGTAACATTTTTCAATTCCCACAACTCTGATTTTTAAACAAAACTCTCAGTAAATTGCGGTGCAATGTGTCTGAAGCGCAGTTAACGGTAATCTCCACACGAACGAATGAGCGCTAGCGTCGCTGGTTATCAGGGGAATTGATAATAATGAGCTGACATTGTAAAGGTGTGCTGTAAGGCCCAATTGACATCAAGTGGGCTTTGATATTGAACATTGACAAACAATCCCGCAGTGCATGCACTCGATTGTGATCGATAGCGATCTATCGCTATTCATATACATCGATATACCCGCGAGAAATTCGAGATAATGTGGATATTGACACATTCGTTTGGTTGGGTTGTATTGTTTTACACCTGTGCGTGGTTTAGGAGAGTGGCTGGTATATAAAGGCCGAGTAGCCACTTCAAAGCCACACTAGTCAACCATTCTATCTTTTTACATACATTATCTATCTTTTCAATTATCTCTTTCTGTTCAATCATTTTCATTTCTAGTTTTAAGTTTTGATATTTTCTATATTTGTATTATGTTCAAATCTTTAGGAAAAAAACTAAACTAAACTAAACTAAAGGTCAATTAGGCACACTGCTGGCGATGATTATTAAATGACGTCACAATCCTGGAACTGGATTCTAATGAATAATGACGATACTTTCTACTCCCTCAATTTTAGAGAGAATAGAAATCACCAACTCAATTTCACAAATTATAATCATTATAACTGTCCTTCAGGACCCGGTTCTTTCGCAAGTCGTGACGTATTACTTGATCATGTTCATGTTTCTACACAAAATCGGTAATGCTGACGTCATCATGGTCTCTTGAATGTGAACATTCAATACAATTCAAATCGGAACTTCGTAGACCTACGATGATCAAATGCGTATTGGAAACAAAGAATAGAAAGTTATACACTGGTATTGATATGTTTTCAACCTCGATGAGCACAAATAATTTTTCATATTTCACTGTCTACATTTTGATTCTACGATATCATAACTCAAGATGTATCACTGTTTTCCCACTGTTTTTATACTTTACCAGACGAACTTGATATTCTGTGTTCATCTCAATATCTTTCAAAATGTGAATTGTAAAACGTGATGGAAAATATAACAATATTTCGTCGTATAGGCCTACTGAAAAGCTTGACTCAGTTCTCTCAGGTTTCGTTCGGTTAGCTAGATCTCAAGTGCTCTCTGGCAATGACAATGAACACAGTACGTGGTTCATCATAATCGATATTGCTCTCAAGCGAAATGCACGAAGTAGGGTTATTCACTTCAGTGTCTGGTTATCACATGAGCGTAAGCAAAGATGCAATTCCATCATACTTGAAAAAAACAAGACTGGAAATCGCTGAACAACAAATTGTGATACAACTTGACTTGTACGTTTATATATATATATATATATATATATATATATATATATATATATATATATATATATATATATATATATATATATATATATATATGTATATATATACATTCGAATTACCTTTTCAAAAAATAATTTGGTAGGGGAATTATTATGCTGTGTTGTTGAAATTGTGAAATTGTGTATGTTGGAATTTGGTTATTAGGTTGAACAACTCTGATGACAGATAGTTTTTTATCAGACAATCTCTCCAATCCTGTTGACAGTTAATTTAAAAGTGATTCTGAGCTGATTGGAGTTACCAGAATAACTATCTGTGTATTTTTCCTTTTCTGTGCACTGAATGCCGAAGAGAACAGTTTCCGTTACCTATCAAGAAAAATGTAAAGAAATTGTAATTTTGTATCCACTTATTTTTCCATGATGAATTTCATCTTTTAGTATATCGAATACATATAGAATTGAAAACTTGTAGGTCTACAGTTCCTAATACGACAGATGTTTGAAATCATGTAACAATCGTCAATATATATATATATATATATATATATATATATATATGTATATAAACAGTGGTTTCAATCTTGCATATTCAAGGCGTATTCCACTAGGTTGCTCATGGAAATGTTTGCTACAAAGTGGCATTATATATTCCCACTGTGGAATATCAGTGAATCTCATTTTATGGAAGAAAATAAATTTTACAGCCGGAAAAAGGGTGTGACAATGGGATTTCACACCATTTGTGACAAACATATTTCTGAAACATTGAAAAGATGGAAAGATGACAGATCACATCGTGCCGAAACATTGGCAAAGAAAACAAAAAGGTCCCTAATGGGACCGCAATTTCCTTTCTTCCAATACATCAAAGACGGTCCAACCAAAAACATTGGCATGATATATATATATATATTTATATCAATTGAATATATATATATATATATGATATATGAACATAATATATAAGCCTATATATATATATATATATATATATATATATATATATATATATATATATATATATATATATATTTGAATATTGTTTGAAGCACTATCTGATTCATTTCTGGTAAGTTTTTGGCGGAATTTCTGAAACAGCTTCTGAGAACAAACATCATGAAATTTGGACAAACTTGATCAACATCATTCAGAAAGAAAAAATGGGATTATATTTCTTCGACACCTTCAATTTTACTGAATTGATGAACAAGAATATACAATCTTGGTAAATCTATCTTTGGTAAATCTAAATCATACAAATTGGTACATCAATCAAATCAGCAGTTTCAGATGATGAAATAGAAAATTATCAATTTATTGATTGAATACATAATCATCATAAATATCCATCCAGTACATTATAAAATATCTTGGAACATTATTACCGTAATTACGTTATTGATTATCGAAGAAAATGCCCGAATATCATTTATTGGAACTGTATCACGTAGTGGCAGTGAGTGAGGCACGCAGCTCCAGAGAAAATTCCATGAAGATGTCTCTCTCATCTCCCATAGCATGCTGCTTCGGCCTCACGTATAAATCTATAGAAGTTGGTTGAGAATATACACAATAGAGGTGTTTTTATGAGTGCGCGGCGAGATACTTCTAGAGACAAAAGGCTCGAGTATTGACTTATTGGAGAAAGCTTCAGATTAAAACGTGCGATAAGAAGATGATTCTGTGGTCCGCATTTTAAGAGTCGACTCGGAGAAAAAAGGTGGACGATGTTTTTATCAACCATTTGGGGGTGGCAATTCGGGGGTGAAAATTGTCATCGAATAATTTCATTGAGAAAGCGGTTAAAAAAAATACCTATATCGTTTCACAAAACCTCAGAAAAATTGTAAATTAATGATGTTCCGAAAAATCACCACGGTGGAGTGAACCTATCCATTGATTGACCTTTGACCTTGCTTACGATATAATTCAAACATAACAATCTACGTGTGACCTTTCGTTTGGGAGTTGACGTCGACCTGTTACATAAATATCAGCACAGCTTTCGTTGTGATGACCTTTGACTTTCAATTATTAATTCAATTGAAATTTTCCTTGAATGCACATATAAAATGTGAGCAATGAGATCAACTATTCGGGATTTTGTGATGAAAACATATAGATTTCACAACATTCTCAGAAAAATAATCCAACAAAAGACGTTGTGGAGAAATTGGGGTGGCTATACAGGGTTGGATTTTCATTATATCATTTGTATTGACAAAGTGATGAACGAAGAACATAATATCTACTTTTTATTGAACTGTATCTTAGAAGAATTCCATCAACATTCATGATATCGTGAACTGGTCACCGGACTGAACTCTCACCTGTCGTATTCCATGCTTAAGGGACAATATCGAAGATCACCTGATTCTAGAGAAAACTAGAAATCATCATCAAAATTTCAGAAATTCTAATTATTTCATTCATCCTCCAGAACCCGAACGTGTTTCATAGTCGTGATGAACACATCACTTTAATTCTGTGTATGCTTCTTATACAGAATAGGTAATGTCCAAGTTATGGTTCATGGTCTCTGCACGACAAACATATTATTATATGGTAATTTATGAAATTGAGATAATGATTTTTTGTTTCATTCAAAATCAGGGGAAAAATCATCGTCATTATTGATCAAAACACAGATCCAGGGTTGTGTTTGATGTCCTTTCAATCCAGCAATCGACGATATACTTGAAGATTATATTCTTTTAATAATAGCTTATTGTTTCATCTAACGTGTACCAATCAATTTCGAATGAGTAATTTTCACGTCTACCATTTTAAGAGACGTAAAACTGAGTATCATCCAATTCACTTCTTGTAGAGCTTGTCACCTAAACAGCACAATGAAGATTTCTAAAAGTAAGAGTAATCTAAGAGGAATCTAAGAGGTACATAAATGCTTTTCTAGTGACAACTCATTCCGTGAATGAACTTTAGATCAAAGAATAATCACAAATACATCCGTATGTAGCCAGATATTTGATGAACATCTGCACCAGCAAGGTTTGAGAGATATCTTGGAGAAAGTTCAGAGAAAAGTAGCAAAGAAAGCCTTATCAAAATACGGCAAGCGACAGAGCTCTACAGAAATGACGCAAGAACTACGATGGGAACCTCTGCAATCGGTGAGGACACAATCCAAATATATAACCATGTACACAATTTCATAGAATTATGATGCGTGGAAGGAAATCAGGAATTCACTGAAGTCGTTTTCATCTTTAGAAAGTGGTGGACACAAATCTAGATTAGCAGCACAAACTACAACACGATCATAGGTAAATTCTCCTTTATTGGGGCCACCATTCCAGAATTTCCAGAACTTTCATAATTCATTTCACAAATTCATTCCAATATATCCGTGAATATTCATTGTTGCATACAATAACTTTATCTGTGATTGTGTTTTATCATTATGTTTTCAATTCATTTTCAAAAAGATCAATCATTCAATTTATATATTATTTTGTGTCGCTATTGACTATCTCCCAACTGTGCGGATATCCTGACTGAGTTATACTACCTCGTTCATTCAAATTCATGGATATTCGAATAACGGATATATGTCGATATAAATTATATAAAATGTGTACTTTTTTGTATTGTCACAGTAAATAGCAGATTCAATTTTTATTGGTCTTTTTGAACGAGAAAACACGAGTGCAGATATTTATAATTAAAGCGTCAGCAAAAATGGTATTGTTTGGAGAGATTCACCAGAGAGGATGAATAGAGAAAGAGAGAGAGAGAGAAACATGGACAGAGAGAGAGAGAGAGAGAAAGAGAGAGAGAGAGAGAAAGAAAAAGAGAGAGAGAAACATAGACAGAGAGAGAGAGAGAGAGAGAGAGAGAGAGAGAGAGAGAGAGAGAGAGAGAGAAACAGAGAGCGAGAAAGATAGAGAGAGACATAGACAGAGAGAGAGAAAGAGAGATAGAGAAACAGAGAGCGAGAGAGAGAGATAGAAACAGAGAGCGAGAGAGAGAGATATAGACAGAGAGAGAGAGAGAGAGAGAGAGAGAGGTACATGAACTTGCATTCAATTTCACAAATTCAAACAAACTTCAAGTGAATATTTGACGTTTGTTTTATAGCAGTTGAAAACTTCAAATGTGTAAGTGGGGGGGGGGGTGATCAAAAAATAATTTTGTATACTATAAAATTATTGTTTACCAAGATCAAAAAACCAAATAAGGAAAAAGTGGGGCGGAGTTAAGACTTATTCTTGAAAAATAATTTTTTGAGATCACTGTGACCACATTACCTTCGATCGTCATGTGGGATGAATTTCAATAAACCATAGAGTGAAAAGTTATCGTTGAATAAACCTATTCACTAGCCACAAAAAATTGAAAGTTTTCTAAAAATCATTGTTTGCAAAATAATACGACCAACAGCTCACTAATATGTAGGGTTGATGAACGTATAATGAAAATATTTCATAAAATAAATATCCAATTCTGAGCTCAAACCCATTGGCCTATATCACCACATGATACTTTCAACCAGTTTTGAAAGCAGCTTGATAGACATTAGGATCGACATCGATCCTACAAGAGTCGTCGAGCAGTTCCACCTTCTGCAGCCATGCTACTTCATCGACTTCGATCTTAGTTTGGACACCCCAAAATATAAATTTTCCAAAAATAGTAGAGAAACGAATATACTATTCTGGATTTCATTCAACTGTCTGTATAACTGTTTATAACGACTGTTTGTCTGCTTCGTCCATATATCATACATAGAATCCAGATATTGATTTTTTTATGGTCATGCATATTATTTATTAATGGAGTAAATACATATATAAGTTATTTAAAAGGCTATTGCAGAATGTATAAGAGTCATAACTAACAAACAAAACCAAAGATAACTATGTACACTGTGTTTAAATATACAAAAACAAGGGGGAGGCATGAATCATCACACAAATCATCACTAAGGTCAACTATTTATATATCGATTTTCTAATTTTCTATTACTATGTCATGCTACTTAAATAATACATCCACACGAGATGAGTAAACCATGTTTTTCTTTTTGAAAAGTTGGCTGAAGTGCGTGCTTCGTGGCTGATTACGATCTATTATCTGTTACAGGTTCGCCCACTTTTATGTGCTGAGCCACCGGTAATATTTTCATGTTCGCAACTTCTTTAAAATGTTCATCATGCAACGATACGGCATCAACGCCAACAATTATGTCAACCCTTGTTAGTATACACAGCGATATTGTTGAATATAAAGAAAATTTATAAACTATATAATTCATGATTGGGGAGGGGAACGAGGGGGGGGGGAAAGGCATTCGATGCTAGAATTATCGACGTGGGATCAGCTCTAACCGGCAGTTATGTATAGAATGGTTACCCATTCTGTTTGTCTTCACTTGGTCTCGGAATACGGTTAACTAGACTTCGAAATACCGGGTATTGAATAATTCTGCTGTTAATCACAGCTGCCATGTGCCATTTTAATATTCAGCGAAAATTTCAATGTTTTCGATTTTTGAAGAGAATGTATAGTTATCATAATGGTTACCCATACTGTTTCTCTTCACTTGGTCTCGGAATACGGTTAACTGGACTTCGAAATACCGGTATTGAATAATTCTGCTGTTAACCACAGCTGCCATGTGCCATTTTCATATTCAGCGAAAATGTCAATGTTTTTGATTTTTGAAGAGAATGTGTTGTCAGAATTTTCCCGCCTGGTGTGATATGTTCAGTGCATGTATTCCTTTGACACACAACGTGAGTCATGAGAGCTATGATTTCATTGAAGCTAATATAGATTTTTATGTGATGCATTTTTTACGAACTTATTCGTGGAAAAACGTAGTTGGTTTTGGAAGAGAGTGTAATAGAAAATTCCAAAACATGTCAGTGTGCATTAAAAATTACCTTTGATCGTAACTTCTATTATCCGCTTATCTGGTTGGCATATAAAATGACACAGTATCTTTAAATAACATTATTATTATCATCATTTGGTTGAAACCCCCTCAGAAGTTGAATTATATCCCCAAATGATGAAAGTTCTTGATATTGGTGTGACGATATGAAAAATTTCTTCACTCTATCACTCGAGCATCGAAAATATTCCATTTTGATCAAATAAATTGAATGATAAAATATGTTCAAAGTTTTTCGTCTCACATGTCCCTAGACCCTCTTATTTTGCCCACAAAATTTGAAAGCTAAATTTCGGAGATGCAAGTAGAAAAATTTCGTAAATGGTAGATGCACCATTCATCTAATTTGATCATATTTTGATAATTTGTATTTGTATTTTGTATGAGGCAAAATTCCTACCCCAAAAAATGTGAACGACATACACATTCAATTAGATCAATATAAATATGATAATGTTTTGCGGGCAAGTGTCGTAGCTTCACAACTTGTTGCTAGCAATCGATCTCACGCGCATTACACAACGAACCTCGTGCACGGTGAACGAAGTGACTAGTACAGAGCAGTCGGTTGGAAGAGTAGAAGGGTCGAAAGCTCAAAGGGAGGTCGGGCAGAAGAGCAAGCTGGGTCACGACAGACTGTATACACACACGGGTAAACTAAACAAACTGGAAGAATTACGAATTGTTTCGAGAGGATAAATGTGGGATAAAGTTATTCTATTGTTGTTTCTGTGGTATTGACAGAACGAAATGTTAAATCTGAAATTAGGGTAACACTGAAATTTTTCCATCAAGATTGATTATTTGATCGTGGTCGATCAAGATCGTGGAAATCAGTTCGAAATTATTCAACTTCCGGTTATGAACGAGTCCAATGATTTTCAGATATTGATACGAATATATCATAACATTTTGAAGCAAAATCCTTCGTAAATTGACTTTTTAACGTGTAAATCGTTACTAATAAGTGTAAAATGTTGACATCTCCTGTTTCCGAACCTCGCTGTCAGTTTGACATATAGAAGGTATCTCAACCAATGAATGCATACACACAGTCCCTCACACTTTTATCAAATTTTGATGTTTCCTTCCACAGTAGACGCTCTCGCAAACGGCGACGTGAGTACAAGAAAAATAAATGTAATTAGTACTCTTTTGACCTTTTTGATGCTTCTATGTGTATTAAGTTTCGACTGAAAATTGTTTTTCTGTTTTCTTCTCAACTGAGTTTCAAACTAAAACAAACCCAAGTATTCCGAGTATTTTCATTCCGCGGATGCAGTGAGCTGAAAATCGCTCTTTAGGTGGTTGAAGCACTCCGTGGAATAGTGTAGTAGGTTCGGAACTTGGCTCCGCATTATTTTATACCCCATATGTTTTTTCCATTGATTATTGATACATTGAATTATTGATGACTGATTCCGAATTATGGAAATTATAAACATCTTTCTCTTGATCTCACTTGGGATCAATATTTTCTGTGTGATTTTCTCCTCGAGTATCGGTAATAAGCGAATACTCATGAAATTTAAGCACTTCGGGCTCATTCTTCTAATGATAATAATATATTTAATTTGTTATTTAGATCCAATTTACATGAAATTCCAATATTTTGTTAGGATGTACAGACATTTCGTTTCCATCGTCATTGCAGTTTTTCAGTATGGAATCCGAATGGACTATATTCACGATAATTAACTTGTGAGTACTTATGAAATCGTCGGAATTCATCAGTCCATTACTTGAAATAACTTCCGTGCTTCAATTCCGATTAATCATTAACATTTAGATTGGCGAGTTGATTGGATGAATTTGTGTTCAAGATCTCGAGTACGAAACAGTTCGAAGCGCTAACCATGATCAAATTCTGTGTTCGAGATTCTCATTAAGAGGCCATGGAAGTCGATTTAGTGGAATATCAGTATTTTGCTGATAACTTTTGCAAGGACCACAGAAGCATTATCAAGGAACACAGATATTTTCAGTATCTACAAAATGGTATAAGTATCAGCTATTCATATCATATCACAATATTGTCAAGCGTATACAGCTAAAAAAAATCTAGCCGTATGCGCGTGACAATTACGTCATGATTCAAAGTGTGTGATTCACAATCACACCATTACATATTTATGAGAGGGAAAATTATGGAAAATCATACATACACACACACACACACACACACACACACATATATATATATATATATATATATATATATATATATATATATATATATATATATATATATTCAATGATGGAGGCAGTGATTATAGTCTATCAACACGAATTTTGAACTCATACGAAAAAATTATTCGTTGGTGAGCTTGATATTCCTCAAGTCTACATGATTTTAAAGTTACTAATCACATCATCACCGTGATGTTTTATCGTATCAGAACAATTGGCAACACTGACACTGCCTTCACCACATAATCATTGGCTACATTATCAAATATCTCAATCCGAATTCAAGTCTTGGCTATTGCAATATCCCTGCTAATCGTGTCGAATGGAGAGCTGGCAGTCCTGCGTTTCAAATGCCATTACTCTATAAATACACTCCGGTGTCTGCGCTCGAGTATTTACCTTGGCCATGTGTAGATGCCAGACACCTCGAACCCGTAGTGCCACGAGCCCGCGTAGGCCCCCTGGCCCTTGGGGCCCGTGCACACTCCGTGCCCGTGGGCCTTACCGTCCTCCCAACCGCCGCAATATGTTCCGCCGTCGTCGAAGTCGAATCGGCCTCCGTTCACCGTCGTCTTCGTACCGCTCGCGGTACCGGTGGCACCCGTGGACCCCGGCGAGGGTCCATTATCCACGACAGGTCCCCCCGCTACGTTCACTTGACTATTGCCCTGTTGCATGGTTATCGGACACTATTGCATTGCTTCCGTTTCGTTATAATGAAAAAAAATATATATATAACACAAAAAAAAACGTTATAAAATGAATGAAGAAATCATTTTTTCTTTCCTTTTTTTGATATTATTATAATTATATTATAATAATTATTAATTGGTAATCACAATAATGAACACGTTCGTCATTTCGAGGTGTGTTTCGTGTCGCACTCGTTCTCCCACCACCCCGCACTCTCGCACTAAAGTTGTATCAGCTGCCCATTCGACGGTCTGACGGTCGCCCCGTTCCCACTACGTGTTCCACTTCTGTCCGTCGTGCATCCCCTCCCTCTCCCACCCTGCGATAAGAGGCCCGGATTAGACCACGTGATCACGTCGCCTCCTCTCGCTCTCACTCGAGCGTCGCGGCGCTTGTAGAAGTTTAGGTGGACGCCGCTGTGGGGCAGCACCGCGTTGCGTGACTTGGGTACAAGCTTCTGGGTTTGGCCGTTAGCTACGCTCTGTGTCAAGCGTCGTTTTTGTTTTGTTGTAGATAGAAAGTGATGTTGATATTTATTCATATTGGGTTCAATGACGTATTGTAATGATAATCAAGATTCATTGGCGTCGAATGAATGAATGATTGATGAGATTATGTGATAATGATATGAAGGCCCCTTGGGTTATGGGAAGGATAGTGGGATGGTTTTTGCGGCCGTGGCCTATCTTCTAGAAACTCCCCCGCATTAGTGTAGACTACGAAGGAAAATGACGAAAAAGCGAGGATCGAACGAGAATCGATCGGTGTGGTTAATCGTATAGACCTACTCGTGAATATTATGCATATCAGTTGACGATGAATGGTGATTGAGATGACGGGAAGATCAGAAAGAAGGTTATTTTATTGAGTGTTTCTGGATAGTGGAAAATAGTCGATCGTTGCCTTCTGTTGAAGAATCATCTTGCTACGAACCTGAACGATAGAAGGTAACCGCGATGCACCTCTGTATCAGGATGGTCGGCAATTGCGGGCATCGAACCTCGGTCTCCTGAGTGACGGTTCAAGTACCTATAGAGAAGGCAGTGTTACCGATATGTGGAGGAATTGATGGAGAGTTTTGCAGTGAAAAAACGCATGGAGCCAAGTTTTTCCATGCATAATGTTGAAAGCATTCAGCATTAAATGAAAGTGATTACAATTGAATGCGAAAAATCGTCATTTCGGCCCGATCCAATGTATGGTTCTCCGCCAATCGATTTTTAAAGATCCCCCCGCTCCCCACGGGTGCACGCAAATTTACGATTTTCTTTGAAAAATTTGTTACACAGCCGTGAGTGGTATCAAAATTAAGATAAATTCAATTGATTGCATAATATTGTTTTTTACGCCCGATCCGATGTATGGTTCTCCGGCAAACATGTTTTGAACAACCCCCTGCAGATCGAGTGTCGGAAAATTTACGATTTTCTTTGAAAATTTTTTCATAGAGCTGTGTGTGGTATCTGAATGAAAATCTATTCAATTGATTGCGGAAAATTCTTATTTCGTTCCGATCCAATGTGTGGTTCTCCAAAAAAAAATCTTGAACACCCCCTCCCGCAGAGGGGTGTGGGAAAACTTACGATTTTCATTGGAAAAGTTTTCACAGAGTCGAGTGTGGTATCGAAATGAAGGTACGTTTATTTGATTGCATAAAATCTTAATTTTGTCCCGATCCGATGTCTGGTTCTCCGAAAAAAAAATTCTTGAAAACCCCCTCGGAAAATTTATGATTTTCTTTGGAATTTTTTTTTCGAAGCCGTGAGTAGCATCAAAATGCTCAAGCAATCGCTAGCTTTGAGAAAATCGAACAATCAGCCCGATCGCATCGTGGTTTCTCCAGCAATCGCCGATCGAAGATTGTCGATTTATTTTCGACATACGGGTACTAGTACGTGGAAAAAACCAAAAAACCAAAAAAAGTCAAATTTTTTTGTCGAAGCCGTGTGTGGTATCAAAATGGAGGTACATTCAATCGATTGCGAAAAATGTTGATTTTAGCTCGATCCGATGTCTGGTTCTCCGTAAAAAAATTCTTGAAAATATAGGAAAATTTACGATTTTCTTTCAAAATATTTGTACACAGCCGTGAGTGGTATCAAAATGAAGATACATTCAATTGATTACATAAAATTCTAATTTTAGCCCGATCTGATGTATGATTCTCCGACAAACATGTTTTGAACAACCCCCTGCAGATCGAGTGTTGGAAAATTTATGATTTTCCCTGGAAAGTTTTTGTCGAAGTTGTGTGTGGTATAGAAATGAAGGTTCATTCAATTGATTGCGAGAAATTCTTATTTCGTTCCGATTCAATGTCTGGTTCTCCGTAAAAAAATTCTTGAATACATCCTCGCGCAGAGGCGTGTCGGAAAATTTACGATTTTCCGAGGAAATTTTTTACTGAGTCGTGTGTGGTATCAAAATTGAGGTACATTCCATCTATTGCAAAAAAATTCAACTTTGGCCCGATTCAATGTATGGTTCTCCGGCAAACATGTTTTGAACAACCCCCGCAGATCGGGTGTCGGAAAATTTACGATTTTCTCTGAAAATTTTTTCACAGAAATGTGTGTGGTATCAAAATGAAGGTACATTCAATCGAATGTGAAAAATTCTAACTTTGGCCCGATTCATCGTATGGTTCTCCGGCAAACATGATTTGAACAACCCCCTGCAAATCGGATGTCGGAAAATTCACGATTTTCTTCGGAAAATTTTTCACAGAGCCGTGTGTGGTATCGGAATGAGGGTACATTCAATTGATTTCGAAAAATTTCTATTTTGTCCCAATCCAATGTCTGGTTCTCCGGCAAAAAATTCTTGAACACCCCCTCCCGCAGAGGGGTGTGGGAAAACTCACGATTTTCTTCGGAAAATTTTTCACAGAGTCGTGTGTGGTATCAACATGAAGGTACATCCAATCAATTGCAAAAATTCTAATTTTGGCCCGATCCAATGTATGGTTCTCCGGCAAACATGTTTTGAACAACCCCTTGCAGATGGGGGGTCGGAAAATTTACGATTTCCTTTGGAAAATTTTTCACAGAGCTGTGTGTGGTATCGAAATGAAGGTTCATCTAATTGATCGCAGAAAATTCTTATTTCGTTCCGATCCAATGTCTGGTTCTCCAGCAAAAAATTCTTGAACACCCCCTCCCTTCTTGAACACATTTGCCCAAAAATAGTACAATATAGTGCCTCCATCTTCTAATTGAGCAAATATATATCTTTCATTTCTAATTTCTTTATTCTCATGTAGTTGATATTCGATGATGTCCACATAATTTTTCTCAAAACTGATCCAACCTTCAAATTTCAAATCGAGTTCACTCGTTGACTCATGAGCCGCCATTCATGATTATGTGATAATTACATGAATTATTGATTACAACTTCGATTCAGATGAATTGATTCATTATTAATCAAGCATTCCGAAGATATGTTAATATTCGCCTCTATTATTGTGGATGAATCTCACTCAAATTTTTGACATTTAATCACTCCGTAACTTGGTTTGATTTAGTATCTGATATATCATTCTATTTTCGAATGAATAATAATACATTTCACCACACATTTGTGCATCACTTATTCTTCTATCTGTCACTCGAAAATGACAAAACTATAATAAAGAACTAGAAAAAAAACGGCGCGTATTATTAAATTAACTCAATTTGGCTCCGGAACAATTCTCGCTTATGAATAGTTGTCATCTATAACTAAAAGAGAAGAAGTCTGTAGCTTTCGCTGGAGCGCAGTAAAAATTAGATAGATCTATTATTAGAACTTTTATTTGGAGACTTTCCATCTTCCGATACACAAAATCATTGCACAATGTCCCACAAATAAAATCGTCACCCATTATCTAGTTGATTGGGCGAGCGTGGCGCAGAGCGTGAGCGTTCTCTTCCCTGCACTTGGTTATAACTAGCATTATAGCTATCTACGATGGATACGCAACTTGGAGCGACGTGGTTCTGGATTTATGAAACCGTTCTAAGCCACTGAGATCGACTACTCAAGCCATCAGAGCCCTGGAGGGTTATTCTGTAACTCTAAAGCGAAACGAAATCAGGCCATCTTCGATTCGTCCAAACTATTTTGTATACTTTAACACGGTGTATCATATGGGCTCTGAAGCGAATATAGTGTATAACATTGTACTAACTGAAATTCATGTTCTGGAATATTCCAAGTACAGCAAGCATTATTCAAGTAAATTCTACTAGACCACAAATTGTGTGTGTGTTGAGTATTCATCTATCTATATCAACTATCAAGATTGTATTTGTGGATGACCTATAACTTAGTTATACATTAAATTCATTTCGTATTTGTCATTTCAATGTGTGAATAAAAATGTAGCGAATTGAATTGTTTCTTTGGAAAATATGAATACATTTTTTGTGTCCTGAACGATCCTTTCAAGTATCAAATCAGCAAAAACCATCAGCAAAATTTTTAAAATTGTTGCTCACAATGATAGTCAGTGTAGCCTAATACAATCATTCACTAACGACAAAAGTTGATATAAGGGAAATATGAGAATCTTGTGCCCGGAAGCATTACGGAAATATTCACAGCATATTCTGAATTCTTAGAAAGTTGTTTAATGAGTAATTCATCTGATTGGAATGATATAATATGTATATGAAAATATGAGATTGAATGTACCACTCTACTATTCATATAGAGTTCATGAAATCTCTTTTATTTCCAATCGCGGTTTTATTCATTTTGAATTGTGTTCTCCATTGATCAGAAGCATGGTTTAACAAACAATCAGTGATTCGTTTTTTGAATACATGTAAGGATGGTGCAAGAACTTTCATTTCAAATTTAGAGGACCAATTCTGTGTAGATTCAGGATTTACTTACTCTGCTTCAAAATGTATCATGAATAAGTTTCCATTGCTGCACTCATCATGGAGGTGTGAAATATTTACATTGTCCAGAAATGATTGAATACATGGTATGAATTGAACATTATTTTCGTTTGTTAATGGAAAAGTTTCTGAGATCTGGTTCACCCATTCGATACTCATCAAATGTTCTGTACGATATATCATACGTTATCTTGTTCTAATTTCGTGAAAAAGTTAGTAAGATGAAGTGAAATGCAAGTACCAATCAGAGAGATTGTGTGATGGATTGTGGATTGTGTGATCTCACATACTTCAATGTCAGCTCCCAATAGTTCTTTCAACTAACCCTCTCCTTCAAAAACTGAGATAGTTTCGAGTACCGAATAAGTACTGAGATTTCATAAACATCTCCCGCTCATTCGCATCTCCAAATAATCCAGCCGTTGTCAAGCAAACCTCCCATCTATTTTAATGATAATCCAAATTAATAACGTCAAAAACCCAGATTTATTATTGTGTTCCACTATGCGACGAGGGGAAGGGAAGGGGTACACCTGGCCAAAAAGAGGCACCCATAGCAGACAGACTCTGGGAGCTCAGTCTTGGTCCATCCTCCCTACAGACAGCTTGTCTCTCGCCGTTTTCATCGTGTAATTCGTTACGTGGATTTCATTAAACAGTAGGTTGCAGTGAACATGAATGAATGGAGCTCGCCGGTTGGACTACTGCCATTGTTACGATCGTGCTGGCACTGTGCGCGTCGTTAGCAGGTCGGTATATGGAAATAGAACAACACTGTCGTTGTTATTACTGAATATTATATTATTAGAGATGGGAGAATGTTGAAAAATGTTTCGTTCACCGTTTTATTAAGAAATATTTTTGTTCCAATTATAATGTTGCGCGTGGCATGGGTATTACAATTTCGTAAATCGTTGGAAAACTTTCTATAATATAATTTCTTCCGATCGAGTTTTTTTCAGATTTAGATTCGCTTTTTGTTGATGTTTATATATTCTCTTTCAATAATGATACTAATCTCAACAACAATCAATTGTCAATTGAGAATATCAGGTCGAATATCGTGCGAAAGTTTGAAAATACTGATTTTACAGAGGGCTCGATGTCTATTCATGCTTACATTTGGAGAAAAAAATGGAAGAACTACGAGCATTGACATATTTCATGTTGAACTAGTGACATTTAATCGGATGAGCGAAGCGAAGACTCAATTTCACTTGACTCGTAGGAAAAGTATATATTTTTTCTGGTTCAAAGCTATTAAGAAAACCAATTGAATCCAAGCAACAAGTGTCACCAATTAATGAAGAACGATTGAAACAAGGCCTTCTTTATCATCAAAGAAATCATTGAGAATGAGTAATGAATATGAAAGGAGGGTGATGACATAATTGTTTGGATCTCAAGGTGTCACTTCGTTTCATATAGTAGTCTAATATTCCAGATCTTATCAAATTGCATCTAATATCTCCTTTATCAGAATAGTCTACGAAAAAAAAACGAATGGAAAGATTGATTTTTAACTTGAATGCCGTCAAAACATCAACTTGATATAACTTTTTGAAAGAATTGAATTTCATTTTTAAATTAACTCACTCATCAACGCGGAAACACATAACGCGTTTTCTTAGGTGAACAATCATTTGATAATCTTCACTCCGCACACTGTCCTGTCACTTGCCCCTCATGAATCAACATGTGTCCCTTGAGGTAGTTGGTCTGTCCGAACCTGTCTGAACAAATCTTACACTCGTACAGTTTCTCCCATGTGTGTGATCTAACATGCCGCTTCAACAACGTGGACGTCTTGCACTTGTGTTTTCAACAAAAATTGTCATTGATGATTTTTAACAAAAATTTTCTTTGAAAATTTTCGATACAAATTTTCATTAAATATTTTTGACCAAAAATTTCATTGAAAATTTATTTTCTTTGAAAATATTTCCGACAAAAAATTTCATTGAAAATTTACGACACAAATCTTCTTCGAATATTTTCGACAAAAATTTTCATTGAACATTTTCGACAAAAATTTCATTGAACTTTTCGAAAAAAAATTTCATTGAACATTTTCGACAAAAATTTTCAACGAAAATTTTCAGTGATATTGTTCAATGAAAATTTTCAATGAAAATTTTCAATACTGATTTCCAACAGAAATTCTCATAGCAATAACAATACAAATCATCAATGAAAATTTTCAATGATAATAACAAATACAAATTTTCGACAAAAATTTTCGATAAAAATGTTATACAAACATTTTCATTGGAGATTTTTAACAAAAAGTTTAATTGAAAATTTTCCACAAATATTTTCATCGAAAGTTTCAAAGATAATGTTCGATGAAAATTTTCGATAAAACTATTCAATGGAAATTGTCAACAAAAATGTTCAATACAAATCTTCAATCAAAACTTTCAATGAAATTTGTTGATAAAAATTTTCCACACAATTTTTCTCATTTTCTCCTTCCGAACTATAAATTATATCAGTTTTTAATATCATCATTCATTCCCTGTTTTGAAACAAGAAAATAAAATATTAAAAATGGGCAAACGAATAATACATTCAGAAATATTTTATGACCTATAATTCTACCAGCTTGTCAACATCTAATCGAGCTCGCCCGCGGACACCTCGATGCGCCCGCTAACTTTTCTCTCCAAGTCCCCACTTTTACTTGTGCGGCAATCTCAAATCGAGTTCGCCCACGGAACCCTCGTTCCGGCCGCCAACTGTTTTCCACAAGTCCCCACTCTGACTTGTGCGGCAATCTCGAATCGAGTTCGCCCGCGGACAGCCGTGCTCTGCCCGCCAACCTTATTTCTCCAAAGTCCCCACTTTTACTTGTGCGGCAATCTCAAATATACTTGGCCCACGGAACCGTCGTTCCGGCCGCCAACTTTTTTTCCTCAGTCTGACTTGTGCGGCAATCTCAAATTGAGTTTTTCAGTTTCCATTAAAAGTAATTATTTGATCATTTCTGCTCAGTTTGAGATGCCATTTGTTGATTTTCATTGCATGAATGCTAATTCCTATCAAATATTGATATGTAGACCCTATCAGTACACTATTCTTCAAATGAGTTTGACAATAATTTATAGAATTTGTTTCATAATTTCATTCATCTCATACTCAGCGAAGAAGCGGTAATGATTTAAATCTTTTCACCAAATTGATTGAAAATAAATCATATAAAATTCTCATCATTTTTCTCAGGCCAGAACTACCAACATTAGAAAAGTTCGAGTCGAGTATTTTCAGTCTAGTATTTTCAGTACTTGCAGTCAAGTATTTTCAGCATAATTACCAAACTAATTGTAATCACAATTACTAAACTGGCAGTTAATGTGTTATTATTCATTTGTCATTATTATATGTTATTTTTTTATTTTACGTGATTTTTAATTTTTTTTCTTCTCAAAGTGTACACCTGATATTTTCCAGTCCTCAACCCCTCGCTTCTACCTTAGTAATGACTATCTTGAAATGTGAACACAGGTTCGCTTGCGAATGTCCGAGTAGTGCTACCACTGATCGTCCGCGCTGGCAGCTCCGCAACACTACTCTGCCTATTCGACCTCGAGGGGGCGCCGTTATATTCAGTGAGATGGTATCGGGGACGTCACGAATTCTACCGGTACCTACCCGAAGAGCTACCGTCTTCGAAGGTCTTCAGCTACCCAGGAATAACAGTAGACGTAAGTGAACAACAAATGAACGGAATCAAATGAATGGAATGTTGGCAGCCCAATCCACTAATCACTGATGTTGAAATTATTATTATTATTTTTTACTCAGTTCTCCATCATTGGCTATTATTTAATTCTCAATTTTAATCCATTCGAATTAATATGATTGATTCGATTTAATTAGTTAACTAGACAAACTCAGCTTTTGAATGATAAGATGAAGCAATATATTCATATGAAGTGAAATCGAAAACTCCACACATCTTGATTCGTATGAAATATACTTGACTTGACAACTATTTTGAACAAAAAAAATGTTAATTTTGGAAACTTGATTCTGCTATATTTTTGATCAATAATAAACATATTGAATTATGTTTTTCACCACCAACCTATAATTTACAAAACACTCGAATTGGAAACAGTGTCATTATATTCTATGAGGAATAACTCACTTGATACCGGTTCTTGTTTGAATATGCTTTCTTGTTCAATTTGTAGCTGTCGTCTTCCGGAGCTCGACAAGTAACATTGGTGGAGGTGCCGAGTTACTTGTCCGGAGAGTTTAGCTGTGAAGTATCGGCCGATGCTCCCTCTTTTTCCACCGCCTGTGTTGCCGCCAGCCTCGTCGTTGTAGGTAAGAAATATGCCCATATTACTACATTTTTTTCTTACCATATGTTCACCAATTCTCACTGTATACATGTATATACTGGTTACCACGATTAATTCACAATTCTGTAAACACAAGATCAGAAGAAACACTTAATATTCATCATTTGGAATATTTATATCATCTGAATCTATATAGGCTTAACTTGGTTTCATCAACGCAAGATTAAAAAAGCCAGAACACTAATATTTAATATTTAAATGATATTTCCTGTTCAAAACAATACAAAAACACAGCAATTTTAAAGGTTCTACACACAACAATAGAAAACTCAACAATCCTAAAATCAACAATCGTCAGTTCAAACGAAAACTCTCCGCCATCTAGATCATCCTCATCAGAATCAAGGTCAAGTGATTGGAGTATGAACAAGAAATTTCGAACAAAATATAAAATAACACATAACTTTTCTATTTAAACTTCCATCCAATTAGAACAATCGACATCTTTGTGATTACAAATGACTATGAGTTGTGATCAAAACAATTGAATTAGTATAATAATAAGTAGACCCTAATAAGTGATGAGTATAATAATGAGTAATGAGTATGAACACTTAATTATTCTCAGACTTTGTTGGTGGTCGGCCACTCGTCACCGTCGACGAGCCTTACCTCAGTGATGACCAACCTCTCATCGCCAACTGTACGGCCACGGCTCCGAGACTCGACTTCTATATCAACAACATTCTGGTAAAACTATTCCCGACAAGCGTGCCTATATCTGAAAGAGAGCGGCCATATTTTGGTCAATTAAGCATTCCTATTGATGATCTGATGATTCGAATTGACAAGTTTGAAATTTGAATATATTCAGAATGGTTTTTCATATTTTTATAAATACTCATCCTGCTAATTATTTCTATACTATTACTTTTCCATTCATACTGGGTTTAACGAGGTACTGTGGTGATAGTTGGGATTTTTTTTGTCTGTGTCGGACGATGATCAATTAGATGATGGGACGATGAGATCAAGTATTTGACTGAGGTCAGGAAGTGGTCGTGGCCTATATCGTGGAAACCATGCCCGGAAGTCAGAGGGAAACCTCGAAAATTCCCAGTATAGACAGGGCCGGAACTCAGGCCAAGGCCCAATATACCTCTCAGCTCCCGGATCACATGCAGCAATCGCGTTAACAACTCGACTAAATGATGATGATTTTGGATTTTATGTGATTGTTCAGGGTTCATTTGTTTGGAGATTATCTGTAGATTGTGTGGAATAATTTCATTGTGAAATAGAATGATATGAAATTGAATTCCTCATCATACCTCATACCTTAATTACTGTTTTTACCTTCACTATAGGTAAATGCTAGTTACGTGACGGACTGGCCAGGTGGCGCCACCCTCAACATCACCCTTGTTCGCACCTTCACGTACCTACCACGGACCAAGCTTCGAGTCAAGTGCGTGGCATATATCGGCGAGGCATTAACTGTCAGCAGCGCTAGCGTCGGTGTGTGGCTGGGCCCGGAACCAGACAATTATGTCCTCTCAGGCAAGTGTTGCGTAGGCCTACCATCATAGGATAAAAAACTATTCCTTTCCTGCGTACCCTTTTCAATATTCCGGTTCAATTATTCATTGTTCCTCGGTCATGGAATTTTTGATAATCTAAATCTTTTCAAACTGTATATATAATCTCATCAATTTTTTCAGGTACATCTGGTATTCAATCTTCAAAAAGCTGCTTTTTTCTGTCACCGATACTTGTCTTCACTCATCTTTTCACTTATATTTCACGGAGTTACTAAGTTGGTGTCAGAAAATTCGTTATCTGCGGACAACTTAATGTGTAAAGTGATGATGATGAAGACGATACATTCTTGTGTCATGACAGAATTCCCATGTTCAACAACGCAGAGAAAACATTCATCATTTTGTACACAATTATTACAATGTTATCAACTATATCCATAAGAATGGATTTATCTCATCTGCAATGTAACTGTTGAGACGTTGATGAGATGACGATGAATTACTCCGCCTTCTGAAATATACCGTCCAATCAGTTATTGTAATTCATATATCTAGGTGGCCGAATAGAAGAAGACGCCCAAAATAGTCTTTAATTGGTTATCAATATTTTTGAATGCAAATTCCATCAACCCATATATCAACAAAATCTTATTGATATTATCAGGAATGATTCTTGATTTAAACTGAGAAGTATTATAATACAGTAAAATTACAGAATGTGATACGACAATACTGCTGAGATTACTGGATGTTATAATGAAGCCTCAAACAAAATCTGGAACTCAATTTAAATCTTCAATTGTGAAAATATTTCCCATAACTTCTCTTATAATGTGGTACCAGTCTTGGATGTGATATTCAAACTTATCGTAATTGAAATGAGCAACACATTTCCGGACACATATAAGGAGAACAAGGGTTGATGCACGCAACATTAGGAATGGAAGACTTATTCGAAAGCTTTCGTTCACGTACTGACTGTTAACGCACACAAAATTATTAGCTTTCAATTAGTTATACTTATAATGAAAGGACATTTTAACGAACCGACTGTTTATGTATCAAGCGATAAATAGTGGACTAAATTGCTATCATCCTTATAGTGGCATACGTCATTTTCATAATTTAACGAATAGTTTGCTATTCTAGCAGTTATATCTAACTGATGTTTCGTAAAACCGATATAACCAGGTGGTAGATTATAGCTCTATAGTATGTGATTAGTCAAGGTTTCATATGTGATAGAAATTTTGTCTTATTTTGTAATATTTGATTATTGTAGATTGTAGATTATTGTATTTGATATATAGATTCGGAACCACTTTTTTATTTGCAGGTCAATTTGTGAGTAGAACTTAGCGCTGTATAAAATAATAATTTGGGGGGTGAAAACCATAGTCCAATTTTACTGCGAATAAAAAATCTCTTCGTGAATAAAAAATGTGACTCGCAATAAATAAATATGTAACTTATGAAGATAGTTCATTGTTAATATAAGAAAACGTGTTATTTTTGTCATTGTGGAATAAATATATTTTATTATTGTAACATTATAAAACTCGTGTATTTTACTCATTCGACCTCTAAGATAGCAAGCACTGATATTGGCACATGTAGCCCCGTTGGTGAGGGGTATATCAGACCTTGGCTCGATCCCCGCCTTCGTCCATCTTTATTGGGTTATTTCGTGGTTCCACTCTGAGGTCTCGGCTAATTCTGAGATAATTTATAAATATAGCTAACGTGCATTCTTATCCCAATTTTCTTTCCATTCCCTAAGAACCTTCATACCATCATCCGATCATCTCATTTATCATCCTCCCGATGCCAATATATCAAAGTTATCATGTCAATGCGTTGTTGAGCCAGTAGGCTATAGGTCATATATATATATATATATATATATATATATATATATATATATATATATATATATATATATAGGTTATATAAATATAACCAATTATAGACGATTGACGAACGATGGTGATATTGAACAATGACTGAAGCTTGAATTATTACAACTTCACTTCGAACTGTTTCCTAGCAAATTATACTTCTATATGAAGTTGTATTATATAATATGGTTGCATAGTTTCTTGATTGAACATAGTTTCTGAATACTTGAATAAGCTGAGCAGCTATTCGATATTATTTCCACGGCACTTTGAGAAAAGATGAAAGTGAATCCGATCGACTGTAGTAACGGCACTCAATGTAAGTTTCAATTTTATGTTCTCATTCTTTCCCGAACATTCTGTATTTGTAGTGATTGAACTTGATAATTCTAAATATCGAGTGTAGATGGAAGTTACACAGAAAAATAATTACGAGAGTGATATTATTTTTAATAATGAATGTAGACATCAATTATTGATGTGTACATCACTTCCTCTCATAGGGGCAGAATACTACGTACTCATACAATGCCACGATGTAGACCGATGACAAATCGATTTTTGCTATTTGTGAATAATAGAGTACGTAAATGATTCATTCACGCATATAGAATAATAGTTCATTGAACTGATGTTGAGAAAATATGATGAGCGGAAACTCCGATACACAAGTGGTTGATAAATTCATGACCTAAAACCTGTGATGAAAGTTCGAAAATTCCCTAATAAATGACCCATAGAGAAAAATTGGACGAAATATTCGATTTTCTGAAAAAATTTCTAGAATTTACAATTCAAAATGACACATGATTGCATATCCAAGATCATACTCGGACCAGTCGTTTCAAAAAAATGGGGTGAAAATTATTTTTTCCCAGATGAAACCAATTTGCATTAAAATGACCGAAAGTGAAATTAATTGAAAGGTAGTGAGTGAATTGACTCATTTTTTTATACACCAAGGTGTATATATTTTAATTACATATCATATTAATACATCATGTTTTCAACAACACATGCTGCATTTTCCTAGTTGCGTTCTGTGTCAGAAACAGTGAACACTATTGAATGTTGATCCAGGTTCACTCAGTTCCCGTATCGCTCTCGTGAAGCAGGAGCTAGTTGTCCTGGCGACGGCGCTGGACACTTTGGAGGCGTCCTTGCAGATGATGGACAGGTGGGAAGAGAGCGGACCTTTTCGTGATGAGGTCAGTGCATTCACGATAATATAACAGATAATATCAGTCGATTTGAATAATATACATGTTCCCGATCATTGTCGGAGCTAAATGACACATCTGGAAATTGGCACATTTTCGAACTTTCGAACATTCGTTTGAAACGTTAGTGCACGGTTAAATGTATATTTATATAGGCTATATAAATATATCATATATACATAGTGAATATTGTTTCAAATTTGTTTTTTTTGTTATGTTTTCACGGACATCAAACATGAATAGAATTCGGAAAAAGCTCTCGCGTTTCTTCTCCATCTGATATGTTCGACTATTCTTCGGTAGGGTTGTTGGAGGTCAGTGATTATACTCTACGAAATTGTAGATGAATGCAATTGTAAAAATTATGTTTTGTGTCTTCCGAATTTCAGATCGCCACTCAACACAGCAGGCACTTTCGTGAGAAACAAATATTCTCATGTTATGAGATCAAACACAGAAGTCCATTCAAAGACCTGAAAGCTACACCTTTTCATTCATCCACGGATATTGTTCTCCATGATTATAATGACAAAAAAAACAACGACGATATGACTTTACTCGAAGAGATAATTCAGCTGGGACTCAATGAATCATCTGTGCATTCTCTTTCCGACGTCTATTATAGTCAATACCATGCGAACATGGTAGAAACTAACCCAGATTCAATCAGGAAATCTTCTAATGCGTCACAATCAGAAAAAGAAACGCAGACGGAATTATCCACTAAAAACGATTGTGAATGTAGTGTGAATAATATCCTTGCAGGATCTAGTGGCCAGTATGGTGTTTGTACGGACGTTAACTCAAGTCATAACGATGATGAAAACAAATTTATGGATGCTCTCGGCTGTGGAATTGTAAACGAACTTGTGGAGGGAAAAGGTATGTTGTCAATCACTAATGTGATTTCATCAGAATCTGTTTGTGAAGTCTCAGATGTATATCATCTGAGTTGTGGTAAAAGAGGGTCGATGAATTTTGATACCAACTTAAGTCGAAGTATGACCCAAGAGAAACAAATTTTGGCAGTGTATAATACTGTTGGATCCAATTCAAGTAAGATGAAAGAGAAAACTAATAATGCGATTGGTAGATTAGAGGCTACCAACAAAAACAATCAAAAGTTTTTGGATACTTTTGGATTTCCAGATGATACCATACTCCAAAAAATCCAGGTGAACTCTGTTTCGAATGCTAATTCAGGGTTAAGTTACGTCAAGGAAAAAGATAGTAAATGCGAGAAGAGATCAGTGAAACAAAAAGCATCTTCATGTTTTTGTCGAAGAAGGCGAACGGTGAAAGATAATAAAACAAATAATCTTGATAACAACCATGGATTTGGCTCCATGAAAAGTGATAGGGTTAATACATATGCTGCAGTTTGTAATGCAGTCTCGTCAAATACTGGAAGCGGAATGAAAGGTAAAAGAGAATGGAGTGGTTTGAGTGATGTGAAGGCAAGTGAAAAAAGTAAACAGAAGAAAAGTAGGGGAATATTTGGGATCAAAGGTAAGGGTTATCGTGAAAGAAAATTGTTACGACAGCTCAAAAAAGAGAAGAAAGAGATAGAAAAAAATAAATGTTCACCTAAGAAGAATAAATCAGCTGTGTTTAAGAAATGCATCCGTTGCTTGTTCTGTGGCCTCACCACTGATTCATTAGAACTGAGAGGTAAAGGATACAAAGCAAGAAAAAGAAGGAGAAAAGAAGCAAGGGCATCGAAGAAGAAGAAAGTGAAAACAAATAAAAAGGAGATAAAATCTCGTAAATCATCCTCGGAAGAAAGTAGAAATTCAAAGAATAAAAAATCATCGAAGAAAAAAGATAAAATCGAAGAAAAAACAAAGTCTTTGGAGAGTGAAACGTCACAAAGTAGAGAATCAACAAAAATGAAAAAAATGAAAAAGGATAAGAAAGTACCAATTAAGAAAATATCTCAAGAGAGTAGTGATTCCAAAAACCAAGGGTCTATCAACAATAACCATGATAACCCTCCCATACTTGTTGAAGAGATATCGAAAGAAAGTAAACAAAGAGGATGTAGTGACAATTGCTATGGAGTCTGTTGTGATTGTAAGACGAAATTTCGTGAATGCACGAATGGTCCGACGCTGGATTTGAAAAACAAGCAGCCTGAAAAGGTGGATTGTGCAACAAATACTGATCTAGTAACGTTCAATAATGAGCGCTTTCCGAGACTGGAAGACGAAGCGCAGCAAGTAAAATCGAGAAAATATTTTCGCAGTACGAAAGAAAAAGCTGTGATAACGACAATACCCCAAGTTGAGGAAAAGATGGATGAAGAAATTCCCAGAGAGACTGAGAGTGGAAGTACTATCTTCCAAGAACAGTCAGAAGAGGAGATTAAAATGGATGCTGTATCTAAAATAGATCATGAAAGTGGTGTAGTTGATACGAAGACCCAGACCCAGACCCGAACCCAAATATCGAAACCAAAGAATGATAAACTTGATATCGAAAAAAAAAATAATATGGATAGACCTATATTTTCACCGGTGCTGAAAAAAGAAGTTAATAGGTCCAGAGCTAATACTGTACCGATAAGAAAAGGAATATCACAGGTCAGAAAGACCGAAGCATCACAAAATCGTTATGTCACATGGGAAGTTATCAAAGAGAGATATAATATAGATGATAAGCGAGGTAAAGTAATACGAAAATCTAGTAAAGGTAATTTCAAAGAAGGCTTCAAGAGAAGGGTACCAGTAAAAAAACGCTCCGTGCAATTTGAGGATTTTGAAGAATCAGAGGATAACAACATGGGACAAATAGAAGATGATTTGAGAGAATGTGACAGTACCGAACTGGAAGATAAAGATGATGAAAGAAATGACCGGAATGGAGAAGAACGAATTATCAAAGTTTCGAACCTAGAAGAAATTACTGACCAAAACGAATCTAAATCTATCCATAATAAGAAATGTGGTCAAAATAAATGTCAAGTCAATTGGGTTATCACAAGGAACGACAATTCACTCCTCTCTTACCATGAACCATTCGACCAAGGTGATGCACCAGCAATTGTAGAAACCTTACAAAACCACAAGAAACAAAACTCACCTCAAAAGCCTTTCAAGACTTGGGGGCATATTAGAGCCATCTACAATATCGATGAACGAAAAGCTGATACTCTGAAACATTCGAGTGACAGTACGTTCAGAGAAATAAGAGGAATGAATGTATCAATAGAAAGGAATTCCTTGTCGTTTCCAATTGGTAAGAATGTATTGACAAAAAATATAGGTAATGGTATGTATACTGATATTCAGAATTCGAATCGAGTTAAACATAAGAACAGTCCTGGTGGAAATTGCGTTGTGAAAAGAGTTGATATCAAAGACAAAGATATGTTGATACACACATACGAGACATTAGGTAAAAGTGACGGTTCGAACAAAGTTGAACGGATAATTCATGTACTTCCGATGTACGAGCCTCGTGAGACGATATTGGTCCAGCGAGAAGAGGATAAACCTGTTACCATGGAGACAGGGAAACACGTTCATTTTCCCCGTGATGTAGATCAGGTCCATGTGAGTCGAGATAAGATAGCGTCTTGGAGTTTTTCATCTTTATTTAGAGCATGTTTTTGTTGCTGTTGCATGTGAATTTGTCAATTTGTCATATATTGTCTTATATCAAACTATGGTTACCTTGATTTTCAAGATGATGGTCACTCGAAATGTAATGATTCACTGCCATGTATATGTTATTTATTGGTATGGTATAGACTTTTCTAGATAATAAATGAATGAGAACGGTTATGTTTGTGGAAATTGAGCCTTCGTATCTCCAAGTTATTCGACACCAGAAGTAACTATACAGAATGCACTCATAAATGCAATATAGCCGAAAAATAGTTACAAAAGACCAGTCAACAATGTCATATGCCAATCAATGCCATTGTGGGAAATATGCAAGCTCCTAATTTCTCAACTTTTTACTAGTTCCACTTTAAATGCGTACTTACAACTTTTCCGTTGAATTACTTACTCTCATAGCTCATTCTTGGTTCAAAATTAATTGAATGTGAAATTCATCATAATTTGCATGAAAATAGCATATATATGCTGCCTATTTTTGACAAAGAGTGGACTATAAAGAAGTGGAGTCCATGTTCCTTGTGGTGAATTGATCACCGATTCTGCTCTCATTCAAGGAAGACTGATTCCGAATACTGCCACAATAAACTTTTCGGGGTTTTAAATATTATACAAAAGCTTCAAACGATGAATTATGGGTCATATATAGATTTTTGAATTTGAACCCACATTATGGAGTCGATCATCCATTTTTTCTAGACAAACATTTTCGGATAGCCATATGACTGCTCTTCAGCACTTTCCCACCGTTTGGCTTGTGACAACAGGCGTACCCTCTCTTTATCCTCGCAACTTTTTCTTTGATATGGTATCATCATTTACAATCGCCTCAACTATGTCTATACACCGCAGTGCATGCCTCCCGCTATGCGCATAGCAAGAGTGAAATTAGTCAGGCTCTGTCATATGATAAACAACCCTGACTAGCCACACTGTTGGAGTGTAGCTACCTCTTCTAGTTGCTATATCCACCTTGTATTGAATAGTTGCACACCGACGCCAGCCATTCACCGTTCTCGACAACAGCCATTGCGCGCACGCCGACATAACTGGACAGAAGAAAAAACGCCATGAGTTGGTGATTTGATGTAACGACAGTGTAATGATATAGCGGTATTTTAGTGGAATAAAAATACATGTAATTTCTTCGTATTATACTTCGTATGTGGTTTCATATTTTTCATCACTATTATTATTAAATGTCAATGAGTAATGGATTTGTAATGTGAATTTTTATCGGATTTATTAATGTTTAATTTGTAGCTATGTGATTTTTTTTTATTCGTAACTATGAATCGTTATTATTCGTCCACAACTTACTTTTGGTTATGTAATAATTATGTTTTAGTCACTCCTGATCGATATACACATTTTTTTTTTAAAAATCTGCCATCTACACAACTATAAAGAAAAATGTGTGTGTGTTTATACATTATGATGAGAAGTGTGACTATTGAAATTGATCCGCAATTCTGAAGAAATCATCATTGGAAGCTTAGACCTAATATACATGAAATTGTGAAATTGTGAAAACCCCAAATATAAAAAAAGATCAAATTTCCAGATTTGCGTGTATTATTAAATAAGTGTTTGAAATGACGTCAAGAACGACTCAGTGAATGTAATTCATCACAAAGACGATGTGAGTGATGATCAGAATATGTCACCACATACGTCACAGATAATATTCAGCTGACTGACGAGCGATGAGATCGACGGCAGCTGATTCTGACACTAGCGACGCCGTGACGCCGTCGAGAGCGTCGTCGGTGTCTACTCCGGAAGTTGAGCCGCCCAAATTAGCGCCCGTCGAGAGATTAAAGGTCAGTGAATATTCAGTCAGTTTATTTGCTTTTATTGATACAGAGATCTTGATACGATCATTTTGTTCTGTTATTTTTTTTTATATTAGAATGTACCATTATTATTTACTAGGTGAGTCTGGTGAAGATTCCATTTCAGATTCCATTCAAAATACCATCATATTCCACTTTTCACAATGATCAAAATTGGTTATCGTTATAAAACTCAATGAAAATTATGAATCAGAAACGGTATGAGAATTAAAAGTCATACATTTTGGCTACTCACATCATATGATCCATACCAGAAATGTATAAGAAGTGAGAATAGGTGAAAAGTAAATATGTGGTTCAGAAATATATATCAGCCTTTCACATAGAAGTATCCAAAATATCACCCAAACTCATCTCATTTATTTTTACATGAATGTCGACTATATACAATGAAAAAGTGAAGAATCAGTAATCAAAGAATGACAATGATGATTATTATTATATTCCCTTTCTAACAATCATATCGATAATCAATTGCAAATTACCATAGTCACGTGATACTTCTCGAATATTTACAATTCTTCTAACTATCGACTGTGGAACTCATCCTGTTAGTTTGACAAATGTTCATAAATCAAGTCACAAATACCACGCTTATGAACAACACAAAAAGTTACACTAAGACAGCAAAAACCTCGCGATACTTCCCGAATACTCACGAAAGTTTACGAATTCAGAAACTGATCTAAATATATAAATGTCTGCACGATGTAGAATGAACTTTGACACGCACTTTACCACTTCACATCAACGCACACGCACTGAATGTACTGCATTCATGACCTCACCTTAAACTCGACGACAGGCAATATCGTCAAGTGAATAAATTTGCTTCTCGGTCTGAGAAATATGGGATTTTGAAGTTCAATCCGTCTATTAGTACTCGCCAGAAGTAGAAGAGACCCTTCATACGTGTGGGGGTAGGCGAAGTCATGATAGAGCGGTAGTTATAAAGGGGGCTAGATTGGATGTTGGTAAGTTCTCTTTCTTGAATAGGACAGGTAGGGAATGGGCTTAGTAGAAGTATATTTGAGGGGAATGAAATAGGGTTGAAGCTATTCCGTCAGAAAGTTAGGGAGGCGATAGGATAGGATATATAGGAACTCGCCACCGTACAGAAATTCCGTCAGAAGGTTAGGGAAGTGTTGTGATAGGATAGATGGGGAACTTGCCAACGCGCATTTATGTGCAATTGCAAGAGTTTTCAATAATAATTTGAATGATGCTTAAATACCTCACTTATAGCTAAATGTATATGGGGTACGAATGAGCGGGTGATGATGAAATTTTAGGATTTTCACCCCCCAAAAAGATTAATTCCATAGCTGGACACGAGACCCTGACCGTGTGACTCCACTTCTCATAGTTGTTCCTCAACTACCTGAGTCAAACGAAGGTTAATTCTATCTTACAAATATGATATGCTTAGAGTATTTCGAGTCCGAAGTCCGAGGTCCACTACGAGTCCGAGTCCGAATCTGAAATAGAAATACCATCCAGTAGGCCTATCGCTACACATCAATCTCCTTCTATTCAACCTTTCCGTTCAGTTACATCCTTCAAGATCGATACCATTACATTTTTACTATCGCACATACAATATTCACCATTCAGTCTTTGCAAAGCTGAGCAAATCAATAATGTATTAGCCTATTATGCATCAACGCGTGGGATTCATGTTCTTGGATTTCAGAAATACACATCGAAAATTCAATACATTAACCATCCACTAGGTCCACGTTTTAACGCCAATTACTATGAATATGAAAATATAATAGAATGTCTGAATAATATCATGAAATATGCAGAAAATATTATAAAATATCATAGAAAATGAGCAACTTCACTTGGAATTATGCATCGTCTAAGCTAGACACTAACCTCAACTTCTTGTCTTCGAGGTCGAAGCAGGTGCATTTACTTGGCTCCTCACTTGGCTCATTTCAACAATTGAAATTGTTGAAATGTGATCGTTTTGTGCTGAAATGTGCTTCAAAAGAATCGTTGTGTCTCTAAAGTTTCGTAGTTGTCAAATTTCAATATAGGGGGGCCAAGTAATTAGCAGGTGAATGGCTATTATCACCTCATTTGAAATGCGTATGGAAAACATAGATTTGGTATCCAAAATATTTTTTCAAAATATAATTCAATTAGTTCCAAATAAGTTTCTGCATACACTCTCTACTCAAATGTATCAAATCAGCTCACATTTGATAACTGCAAGTATATTTACATCAAATAGAATATGTACAATGTAACAATAGCGGACAGTTACAACTGCATATATTCATATCCAGGTTGTGTATTCAAGGGTATTGAATTATATATTAATTCAAACAATGATCAATATGAGTAGGCCTATCAATGTATGGGAAGTACATATGGCGAGTCGAATCGATTAAAAGGAATCTATATTGATTCATAAGGGCATATGGGTTCCTCATTGATTATAAGACGAGCTTTAGCAAGGATTCAATTTGCCATACTGAAAAAAATTGGTGTCCGTTTATTTAATTTTCTTTTTTCTCATGTTTTTTGTCGGTTCTCCACAGGTCAAACGGCTACAGTTATCAACTTCAAACTTTTTTTCATTATGGTTCCTCATCTAACTTAGATCTGTATAGTTTTGTGGCATTATCGAGGGGTAACTTTCATTTTTATGAATTCTAGAAATTTCAAAAATACCCATTAGAATAACATGGCGAAGAAAAAAAAATATATACTTTTCGAAAGAATGAAATTTTGCGTGAAGTTGAATTACATTTTGATCCACATTTATAAAAAAAAATCAGCCTGATCGGGTCAGCCATTTCGAAGAAAAAACATAAAATGTGCTAAATTGGTATCACTCGAAGCAGTTTTTACCCATTACTACCCATACTATTACTATTCGCTCGTCTAACAACGCATATATGGCGTTTTCCTAGTAATATGAGAACGATTCTCTCTTCGCTCTTTTATTGAGTGTATTTGAGAAAAAATAATACTTGCATAATCAATATTTCACGTGTTCATGTTTGAGAGAAATCTTTTGCTCTAAATCTCGTTGACTTCATTAAACCATGCGTTAAACTGTTGGTTAAAGGTCCTTATTCCCACATTAGGGTGTATATGTTACAGACCTTGACACAGTATTGTAACGTCTTGCATGTCGCAGTCTCACACCCTTGCCCTGGACTCTGTCAGTCTTAACCGATTACAATTGACGTCATATAAAATGTTTTTCCTCAATAGAATTTAACTTGACTAAAATCTACTCGCATTAACTGCTGATGTCTTCAAACTCATCGTGGAGTGTGGATGTTCATTGTATGTACGTCAGTATGTTTTTACGAAATAATGCAATTTATTGTAGCTTGATCGACCACTTCATGTGAACGCAACTCACCTTATTGGATGGGAAATCAAATTCAACTAAGACGGGGAATTTGGATATATTACTTTTCTAGTTCGTTTTTTATTGTAACCAGCATAACCGTGATTGAGGCTCTTGATTGGTTCAAATGAAGCCATTTCAAATACCTATCAGTATAGCAGATGTGATATATTTCTATTATGGAGATATAATTTAATAACAGGAGATAGAGATAGAGAAAGAAGGAGAAAATGAATTTGAATTTTGAACTATTCTCACTATGAAGTGTCAAATAATAATTGGAGAAAGTCAAAAGAATTCTCGAAGTAAGGTGTTTACGAGATGCCATGCAATGGCTTTCAAATTTGACAGTCAATCAAAAAAAATCTGTCAGAATGAAATGATATATGAATGAAGTGAACAGTTGAAGACGATCCATTGCCAAACATGCAATGGACTGAGGTTATTCTCGAGACTTTGAAAACAATATAATTGGGCATATCAAAGTTAATAATCTTCTTCAGAAACTATTATGTGTTAAAATATTATATGAATAATACACAACTCAATTCATGCATATATTTCCACATTTATCAGATTAATTAGAAAAAAAATATTCCAAGAATGGCCGATATCGTATTTCACAATTACATGTTCCCAACGAAAACGATATTTCCCAATTTCCCGATATCCATCTGAACGAAAACACTCACCTACCTTTAATTACCCAACTAAAACAATGACCTTACTCACTCGACTCAAGCTCTATAATAAAACTAATCAATTCACAAATGAGGTTTTCACCCATGGAAATCACAGTGCGTGCGCCCCGCCCCCGAGGGGGTGGTAAGGGCGAGTAGGGGGTGGTTGATTTCTCCGCCACCTTGACTTGCTCGCTCGGCTCCTGCCACGCGATTAGCTGTCAGTACACCCTGCAGCTTCGCGCCACAGTGTTCGTTATGTCACTTGATCGCCATTCTAGGGGTGTGAACTTGTTGTTGATATGTCACCACATCGGGTTTGGTTACAGGTAGCCGTACGAGTTCGACCGTTGAGAGGCAATGAGACGCTACGAGTTTTACGCACCCTGGGACCAAAAGTGAGTAGACTGAATTATAATAATTATTATCAAATGAATAATATATATACACATAATTTCGATCTCCCCATCCAACGATGTCGGGTTTGGGGGATGGAGGTGAATCCACCGTCGTTTCTAGGGCTGTATGGGATGTCGAAGACGGTGAGCCATTCCGTGATATAATGAAAAAATGAACTGTATGAATGATTAAAAAAATCCATTCTGATCAGTTGAAGGAGTTTTTGGGCCCGATTGTCACATGGAATAACGTCTCAGGCCTGGCTATAGCTCCAATTGATTAGGACTTTGATTGCTTATCAGGTACAGGAAGAGCTAGATTCTATAGCAACATGCCCAGTTCTTGTATATCCACAATGTTGTTAGAACTAAATCCCAGCCCTGCTCATGAGAAATACGTCACGTTTTTTAGATCCAAGAGATCGTGACTCTGTTATCATCTTGTATTGTCATGGCACTCAGCTCTTGAACACAATCCACTGAGAGTCCTATTCTCTCGGAGCTAGGACGTGATTTCAATTGACGGTTGATGTGAGTGCTTTGAACTTCGGGATCAGGCGATACTAACTTGACGATCAGTTCACTTGTATCCACGAGAGATGAGTGTCGTATACCGACATAATGAAGACAAATATTACAATAACAGCAGTGGTATTTTATGGGTGAATTGAGATGTTCCAGGAGAAGGTTTCCAGAAAGTAACGCAACTGCATCTTTCATGATCGTTCATTTCCTGAAGTTACAACGGAATGGTGTAATTGGCGAAGTTGTTACAATCATTCTGTTATTAGAGGAACTCCCCTGTAGATAAAAGTACTGCAGTGATATCCTCGTTTCAAGTAATGGCAGTCATTGTTGAGATAGGTGTAGAATATTGTATATTTGAATTATCTTCCTCAAAAATAACTTTGGTGCTAGCTCAATTGCTTGCCCCTAAGTTTCCCAACTTCGTTGTCATTCGGAAATCCTGAAATCTCCTATAAGAATATTCAGAATCTTCTCAGGCCAACTGCAAAAAACAATTCCATGATCGGGAAAAATTATACCCAATGCTAACCTACATTAATTTGGTTCGCACAGTCCAATTCATTACTGTAAGATCATAATCGTAGATATTTGGAGATGCAGATATAGTTTGGCTCACATTAAAGTCGTTAAGTATATCGAAAGACAAATGTTGACTTCATTCTTTATTAATTCAGAATCTAGTACGCATGTTATTCGGCGTTTATTATCTGTTAAGCGTGTAAGTGAATGTCACTCAAATTGAAGTCACTATCTCAGTGAATATCTGTAGTACTTTGAAAAGTAAATAATCAACATATTCATTCGGGATATTTGTCTATAATCTGGTGCAAGGGAGTTGATCATCACGATTAATTTGAAGTTCCTATTACATATGATATGTAGTACTTTGAAGAGTGAATTATTAACATATTCATTCAGAATCACATAGTATTAAAACAATCCATCGTTATTGGTCAAAAGTTTATATTTGTGTGTGCACCATGGCCTTGTTGGGGATGTACAGCAGAAAGTGCATGACATCAATTGTGACAATGCTGCATGTCACTGATGTCACTGCATGAGCCAGATCCAACTATTGTATCCTCGAAAGAACGTCGGCTACTAACATACACAATCACAGTTATATAGGTTTGAATTTTAAAATTTGAGGCTTTCGTGTTTCTCCATGACAATGTTCACGACAAGAAAGCCAATGCATCTTTCAAAAGAATCACATGTTTTGAATTATTGAGAGATTATATATAGTATGTTGAATATTACGTCAGATGATAGACGATTTTTTCATGTATATCAGTATATTTTAGACTCACTTGCATTCTCAGGATGTAGAAAAGTCATGTACCAAGTAGGATGAATGTGAATCTTTGGTAATAACATAACTTAGCTGCAATTCCAATGAATTAAGGCTTTTGAAAGATCCAGTTAATCTCTTTGATTTGAACCTTCTTCTTGAAATTCATACCCTCAAAATACAAATATTTACAGAAAAAAAAACGTGCTATCTGTGATTATTATTGTATACGACCTTCTCATTCTTATGTGAATACGTGTATAATTGATTCGATTAAACGTCATCATTCTCGCACGAGAAAATGCATTTTTGCATCGACCTTGTCGTAGCTGCTGTCACGGCTTCCTGTATGCACTGACACAATGTCACTTGTTTTTCTCTTTGTTGAAACATTCGTTCACACGTGGCTTTCCTCGTTCTGGAAGTGGCACTGTGAAGATTGTATGAAGTTGACGATAGTTCAATTTCATACAGTCTGTAATTATACATCATTCCTATTGTGAGACATTTCACTATTTGTCAATATAAAAGTTGGAATTTCTTCAATATAAAGTCAGATAGTGTGAAAATATGTCATATTATTCACAAAACGAATGTCTTGAGTTCTTCGCTAAGGGTACGGATCTCACAAACTGTATGGTTGAGAATATAGAATCGTTCATAACTCCATCCATATGCTAAGCTGATAAAGGTCTCATGTATATCATTTATATGCAGCTATATAATTCAAATCGTTTTTGCTTGGACTCGAATTGAACCATAATGACAGGAACAATATCCCATTAGTTGCTGTATATCGTATTGACTCAACATTGCCATGAATATAAATATATCATTATCTATACTTATTATCATAATATATTATTATAACGTACTATGATATTATTAAATAAGGAAGACTTGAGTAAAAAACTGTATTTTTACCTTGTTGAAGGTGCAAAAAATGTATATTTGCTAAATCGCCACCTCTACACTCTTGAGTACGATATTAACGAATATTCTAGTTTTTTCTCAATGTCATGTGTTCTAAATTAGCTCAGCAAAGTTCTTTGATCGCAGAAGCCTATTCATTTTTTCTCGTCCAAAGAACAACTCTAATTTAGGTTAGCACGAAGTCATTATTGATGATAAATTCGCTCAAATAAGGGACTCGTTGCTCACAAGGGTTGTTTGCCTCTTTTCTTTCATCATGCACAAAAGACCTGACTATATTTACCCTTCGCTGCTCCACGCACGTGTATCAGGAAACTAATTAATTTATCGCGACCTAACCTACTTACTAATTGTTGTTTTTCAGTTACGTTAGCTCACCCTTAACGTTCGACAACCTGCCAGTCATCAACGAATAGAAAACAGCCCTAAAAATGCGTATTATAAGGCTAACAAATTTGGATCAATATGATAACAATAATACTATAAATATGAAGAATGTATGTTTCCACAATTCGCAATTTGAATTGAACGAGACAGTGCTACAATAACTTATAATCTGATTACATTCCATGAATATATTCTACATAACATCTGACTGTAGTTCCAAACTGAAGTCTCCCACCGCGACTGCCACTTGAAATAACGAACCAAGCCAGCTAGCTCCAAAGAACGGAGGATTTTGATCGTTTTCATTCAATATATGACCTGAATACCATGACAATATGAGATGATGACAGAGTCACGGTCTCCTAGACTGTAATAATCTGACATATTTCCCAGCTCACCTCACAAACAGTGCTGAGATTTGTGCTCACAACAATGAAAATATACTGAATCGTTGAAATATATTGAATCGTATATTCTTGAATCGTTTAAATTACTTCCCTCACCATTGCATACTTTCTTCCAACTGTCACTAGATATTTCGTTACATCGAGTTTAAACGCAGACAACCATCTATGTTGATTGACTTCTGTCGTTGTCTCTCATTATGGCTGTCGTTAAACACTGTAATGATGACGTAATGATGATTGTAGCTCATTGATTTCACCGCCTTCCCAACACTCGGACTGGCGTTCTACGCCTGCTATTAAATACCGATCAGCAGTTTTTACAAGTCGTATATTCTTGTTGCGTGATTCAGAGGTTATACTGCCAATGTTCCAAGACAACCTTGGTGTTTAGTGTAGAGCAATTTCGTATTGTTCTCATGTCCTGTCTCAATAATGTGTGGAGATATATTGAAGCAACTAACCATTGTATTGGTTGAATTTTCAGCTCGGTATAATAAATTATGATGCCACAAAGAGCTCGGCATTCCCCGTAGCATAGTCAACTACGGCATCGTTTCAGAAACTGAAAACCACGTGGGCTCGAGTCCCGCATAATACATGAGTTTTTATAACGTCCTCTCACTTATTGTTTTTTACTCACTCAATTTTTTTGATGTCATTTGTTTATTCGTACCCCCATATAACCCGGTGGGTTCGTTAAGTTGGCAATGAGCATATAATCATCAAAAGAGTGTAATTATATACATTTTCAAAGGTAGAAGAAAAACGCTCCAAGAATCAGATTTAACCATTTTCACTACCACAAATGATTCATTTACATCCTTGAACGTTGATGACTTCCAACTTTTATAAAACCTACCTTCAATCCTTTTTAGTTCAGAATTTTATATCTCATAAACATGGCACCTCCACCAATATCTTTCTCCACCATCTACATAATACCTTCTGAATAATATAAACTCCTGTAGTGGCATCACGGTGTGACAATATCTTCTGTGACTAATAAATATTACTGGATCCACCGTAGGCTTTATTTTATGATACAATATTAAAATTCAATAGCTCAATCGAGTGAATTAGTCGATTAAAAATAACACTGATTCAAATGGATATACAAATGGATAGAAAAACTATCTGAGTATTTATCAATGCATCAAATAATGACTTTCCTCAGTTCCTCATCATCTTCCAGTTTCTTACAAACTCAATAAAACATACGCACATGTGCAGTGCGACAAACGTTGGCGTGCATTAACACGAAAGTTGACGCGCATTTCGTTTAACGCCCACACGATAAATACCGAACGACTAATTTATATAAACTTGGCCTATAAGTCATGAATGATGAAGTGGAATGATAATATTCTAATGGGAGTGACTAGTTTGAGGAAATCGAACTGTAAGTAAATGGATTGCTTGACGCCTATGCCTCACTAGACGTTGATATAGTTAATAACAATTACTATAAAATCAAATTTTGATTAATTCTCGGCTTGAATAGGATTCACATTTATTTATTTGGTGAATGTATTTTTGAAATTTCAGAATTAAATTAATGTGCTATTCCAATTTCTAAGAAGTATGCGAATTGTTAAAAATATATTAAAAGCTTAAACGTGTATAATTTTTATTATCATGAATATAGTGCTAATTATAAATGCAGACATAAAAGTATAAACGTACTTGAAATGATTCATTTCTTCTCCATAGAATTATGTATATTTCGAATTCAACGGAATATTTGAAACTGAACAATATAAGAATATTGGGCTCATATCTTTATGATATTATTCGTTTTCATGGTGAAACCTGGATTTGATCAATGATAATTGGAGAAATGTGACGAAATATGATGACAATGAGAAAAAATACGTTAAATTATATATACTATGGAAAAATCTGAATATTTTCACTATTTGTATATAAATTATATATAATTATATATACGTCAAATTGAATTTGAGCATATGATACATGAAACATTATCATTCAACTAAATTACCACTCTACAAATGATTTCATAATGACGAAAATATATTCCCATTAATTATAAATGAAACCTTGAATGAAGTTTAACACAACTTCGTGGTGCGTCTACGAAGTTTTGTCCACGGAAGCTTTATATAGTACACAAAGCTATATATGTCATGACAACAATATTTTCAATGCATGACAACTCGAATATTAATGACTAACCACTTTCCACTCTTGTCTATCGTGAGAAAATCGAATTCAGAATTAAGACAGTGATTCGGATTTTATATTGAATTCTGTCATTTTTGTATTCGTGAAAAATTGAATTCAAGAATTCGTTACAGTTGTAAAATATATATATTATATGAGATATTGAATGAGAAGCGTGAAAAATGACATGAACAATACTTTTGAACCATTACAAATGTGTATCAAGGTACATCATTCATCTTTCTACCATTGTTAGCTATTGTTTGCATTGTTGTTGTTATTTGGGAGCTGTTCAACTCCCTCGATGTTCCTTGAAAATGAATGGAAAACGACAATCTCTACCCCCCATTGACATCAGAAATCATAGAAAAAAAACAATAACAACAATTGATGAAGTTTCTTTCCACATTTCCAGTTTTCCTTGACATCAATTATTTGTATCACTTCTTACCAACCGAAAAGAAAACTTATTCACATTTATTCCAAGGACTAACTGAACTACAACTACATTCAACTTGGGTAATTATTATATCTATTACTAACTGATTTAAACGTGTTGATTTATGCTTACTTGATGTATAAGTTCAATAAAATGTCGAGATATCGCGTGTTACGATCCAGCGACAATCGATTATTATCCAACTACTCGAAAAACCTTGTCCTTGGCGTGAATACGTTATTAGGGTTTTGTTTGAGAACACACGTATATGAGACATGTGTCAATAAATGGTATGTATTTTACCACGTGGTAAGGAAAGGGGAGGGGGCCTAAACAAATATAAGTTTATCGGCAGAAAGAGGGACAGAATGAATGGATATTGATTTTTTATCATGTCAAAAGATGAGATGGTTTTGAAATAAAGTTGAAGGTTTTGTAGTACAGACCTAGATCAATCATTCACTTACCAAATCAGCAGGTGAATGCAAACATATTGGCACACACACACAGATATATATATATATATATATATATATATATATATATATATATATATATATATATATATATATATATATATATATATATATATATATATATATATATATATATATATATATATAATGTTCCTTGAATAATCTCTTATTTGTCCTGCAGACGACGGCTGCATCTTACTGATATAATTGCAGCATGATAGTTATATTGTCGACCCAATTGGAATATTAACTCTCCACACATTCATAACATAAGATAATGTGTATGGGCTGATAATATATATTCATACTTTCTTGTTTCTCATCATTGGCAGAATGGATTTGCTACTCTGTCTGTGTTGTCTTGTGAGTCATGATGAAATGTTCGTATGTTATCGAAATGAATTAATATGTTATATTTCTATACTCTATTCAAGTGTCACCATTACTATTCTCTATTCCTAATAATGGTACATTATCATAAATACAATCAAGTGCAAACTATAAAATATAGTATAATTATGAATGAGTTAAATATGCTAATTTTATTGTGCATAATAAGAAAATTATACATTGCACCAATAAAACTCTTAGCTGAGACGTATCCAGTATAATATATATGCCGTTATTGGTTTATTATTGCATCATATTAGCATTGACCTAGATAAAAGTGGCTTGGAAGTAGGCTTTGCCGATGCAAAGACAATTCATGTGGATTATTGAAACATATTCATAATTTTGGTGGAGGTGCCGGGTTTGAGTTTTCTACCCCTGGATCTTTATGGAACTCGACTCAAAAAAAACAATATTGAATTGACTGGCACTTTTAATCTAAGTCGTTTTCTCGTTGTTGTTATGATTGTATAAGTACAAGATGAGATATAATAATGAATGGAGAACTGTAATTATAGTTATACGTACATGTACGTACATGTAGACTAAGGGCCTACACAAGGATATACACAGTACACTATATATATACACCATTTATATCTTCGTCATATATAAGTGTACTTTATCAAACTGCCAGTGATGGTGGATCATGAATTATTCGATTGATTTGATGTATTTCAATTCATTCAATTAACTTAATTGCACTAGAAAGGAGCCATTAGCGTGCATAAGCAATGAGTCTGGAAAGGATTGATTATTTTGCTAAAATCCAAGTTCAGCCCTCATGACCACTCTCTCCGACATATATCCCATATTCTTCGGTAGCCTATATTCACCGAACCTTTGGTATATCACAGCAAGCGGACGTTGTTGTTGTTGTTGTTGTTGTTGTGGTTGCGCGCAACATAATTAAACCGTGATCAATCCAATCTGAGCAACGCAATCAACCAAACCTATCCAAACTAACCTGACCTAAACTAAACTCAACAGAAAAAACAACCTTCAACTAATTCAATCTAAATAACAACTAGTCTTTAACCCACAGCCTTCTGTATTGGATGAGACAGTCTTTTCTTTCTTTTGAATGAGACAGTCTTTTCTTAGTCTATTCAAAATCAGAAAATGAATTATCTAAATGAAGAAGGCTATACTACAACCGAATTCCGTGAGCCAATTAGCCACCTCGCATTCATTTCTTCTCACTCCAGTTCCCTCTTAACGCTGTACGAATTTTAAGTGAAATAAGTTTCCTGCCATTTTAGAGTGGCTGTGCTTTTGCCTGTTGCGTTTATACCTAGCCAACAATTGCATGTTCCTTCTGTAAACTGTCGGTTGGTCTTTCTTGCATGTTGCTACACACGCGATGTCGCCTGATTGGCTGGCCACTCGATGTAGTCGACACTGATTGGCTGTTGGTAATAACGGTGACGTCATGAATTAAGACGCCACGATAAGCGTGTGATAAGGAATTGAATGTGTTGCCTAAAACACTACTATTCAACATTAGTGATCGGCTGTTTCGGAAATAAGTCTAGAATGAAGAGTGAAATTTATTTTATAAATAGAGACTGACAAAGATTTATTTCTCGTGTGATTGTGCAATCAGTTATTTGATATATAATTATCCATACATGCCGGACAAAGAATATGTTCATTTCAAAATATATTGAATGTTTCCATTCTCGTTTCAATTACAATGGCAGCGCAATAAAAAAGAGTAGTACTATCTATTGAAATTCTACAATTGAATTCAATATTTGACCTACTATCGAAAAAAAATATTTCAATGATGATATATAGTCATTCTATCAATCAAGTTTTCTGATGAATTATATTTCAATTGCCATATCAAATTGAGATGTATCTGAGTCGTGGATCCAACTTTGAAACTTTGTTATCTCATTTTATTTTCATGAACACAATCAAGGGTTTCGTTATATTGATAACTTTTGAACGGTTTGTACATCTCATATTTATGCCTCAAGAATTTTTTGCAGCATTCTCTAGTACCAAAGTACTTCGTCGTTGATTGAAAAGATTCACAAAAAATTCGTGTTCATTTTTTAATCACTCCTAATCAAAACGTTACTGAAGATAGTGAACTAAAATGAACAAAAATAATTTTCAAAACGAATCTTCTCAGATTATTTCGGTACAAAGAAATGTGCATGACAAATGTACAACCGTTAACCAAAATTGTATTTATTTTTTGTTCATTTGAAGTTCCAGAAAGGAATGATACATCATATTTCTCACAGATAACTTGTTTATTCATACTATTTTCCCAGTTTTAGAACGAAGAAAACAAGAGTTCAATTATATAATCTCTGATTGAGTACTGAAAGATACAAGAATATATTTCAACAATATAATTCACTGTTGATCCGAAGGCTGTCACATTTATAATATCGATGTTCTTCGAATTTAGAAGCGAGAACCTTATAACCACTTTACGCACCCTTCATCGATTTCTCTGTCCATATTTGACTAAAACATGAAAAACCTTCCCAAAACATATTATGTAGGCGTTTTGTTTCACGTCACAATCTGTTGCCATAGATCAGAGAAAACCTAGACCTGTATTATTATTACACCTTCACGCGTGTTTTTTATATCGAGGTCTAGGTCTCGCGGTCTAGGCTAGGGTGATGATAATAACAGGTGTACATAGAAAACAATTATTTCCTCAGGATCACTTAGTACGACGAGTAATCAACTTGGTTTATCGTTTGTGAAGAAAAACATTGAATAAATTATATGAATGTTATTATTTTATGCAAAACATTTGTATTTATAATCGGAAATAGCCTTCAATGTCAGTCGAAATGAATGTAAATTAGTAGAATACAAAAAACTATATAATCATAAAACTTCAATGTGGACATGCATAAGTAGGCCCAACTTTAATTGTCAGTTTTCTCAAATATATATCCAGATATTATTAGATTGGGTCAGGGGATGTTTCCACCACCTCATCTGGGCTAGTAGTGGTGGAAACTGGAAACACCCCCAGACCCAATCTCATTCGTTATCTGGGTTTAGAAATATATATATATATATATATATATATATATATATATATATATATATATATATATATATATATATATATATATATATATATATATATATATATACATTTTCCAATATACACAATTTTGACTGTATGCTAATTCTCATGACTATTGGTGACAAAATGGTATCAACTCTGGCCCACACCTTTTAACCGTTATAGTGTCTTAGGACACGAAATGTCCTCCCCACTTAGCTATGGTAATGATAATCAACTTGTTAGGAACTTCGGAGTTTGTTTATCCATAATTCATGTAGTTTTATATACAGCTAACGTGCCTCAGCCAACTATATGACTTTCTAGATGGAGGTCAAGAGTCATCAACTCGCCGCTCCCGGTGGCTCATTCAACTAAGGCACTGCTTTGGTAATTGAAATCCAGTCAGACGTGGGTTCGAGTCCTGATTGGGTTGTGTTTTTTTGTGAACGTCCATTCACGCGTTATTACTTTATGTTTCTTCTTCATTTCTAAAATGTGGTCAAACCAATTCGTCCCAAGAAATACAAAATTTCGATTTGAATCAGTCCGCGTTTCCAGAAAAAAGTATGTTGATCAGTCACACCGTGTGACCTGTGAATTAGGTCAAGGTACATAAAACAAAAATGAAATCGCATAGACAAAGCTTCGTAAGAGTTCAAGAAGGTCTTCGCTATCACTCAGCTAATAATGCATGATCTTTAAAAAATTGCATTCATCAATAATTTTCTTAAAATGACATATCATTGATATCATATAAATGTTCGAAGTTATGAAGTTTTGAAACATTATGTAAACACATGGTAAACATGCATTATGATCTACCCTTGTAGAAAGTTGACCCAATTTATTTCCTTTTGAAGTATATCGAACTTCTCTTTCAAAGTGATGTATGTTCGACATTCAAGGGGAGGGGGGTAAAGGGGGAGTACAAACGAGTAGATTGAATTATTTCACAAAAACCTCTCTCATATCAAACAGTTTAGAGCACAATTTCGATCAAATAAACTGACCAAGGATTTTTTTTGTGCCACTTTCTCTGTATGTTCAATAATCCAATATAGCTTATAAGAAAGTGAATTATATGACTTTCTTTCAGGAATGACATGAAAGAATATGAATAAAACACAAGTGATAAATGGATCCACGGATAATAATGTGCTATCAGTGACGTCATAACATTAGGTTTCCGTGTAAAGATGTGTTATGTGATACTATAATACACAAACATGGCACTTCTGTCACGCGAAGTGTTTGGGGTGGAAAACAATCGAACTCAGACTCAATTAAATACGGGTTCGTTGTGCACTTGACATTTGACAATTATACTTTTTATCCACGGAAGAAGAAGGTCGTCTACTAACCGATAATTATCAACATCAGTAATTATATCATTCGGCTGCTAGTTCAAGGATTTGAAAACACTTGTGAAGGATGCAGAATCGTCTCCCATCATGACCTTTGTTCGGAAAAATCATGAAAAATATTAAATGCATGAAATTGAAACAATGATATTCTGTTCGTTAGGTCGGTAGACAACTTTTTTCTTCCGTTTCTTCGTTCTTATGCCATGTACAGGTAGGCTACATACAATTCAACATTCAACAATATATATATTTATATATTTTTTATTTATTGAAAAAAAGTTGGTTAAAGCTGAAAAATCGAGACTAAAAGAGTGAAATGATTGAGCTGATTATGCCTAGTAATCTCATGGAAGGATATATATAATTGAATATAGAATAATATATAATATTTGAATAAATTTGATGAATATAATATTTTGGATGTTTATATTTGCAAAAACTGAGCTCTTACGAATTTTTGGTATGCCGTATTTCAGTCCAAGAAAACTGGCCTAGCATACAGAAGTTGTTTGTAGTGTACAAACTCATTCTTGTTGAACCAATAACGATAACGTGTTCCATTGTTTTGATACCTTGAAACTCATTAGCAACCAAGCAACAATGCATGTAACAAGAAACCTTTTGTTCTCCCATTTTGGAGTTACTGAATTATTTCATGATACAAATCTTGATATGTGACATAGTAATTAAAAATCTTTTGTTAAGAACAATGTTTCCAATTTGCATGCTAATTCCATTTTCAAGGACTGACATGAACATGGTTTAATACTATGAAGGATTGGTTTGATCGTGAAGAATGAGTAACTTCTGAAGGCATTACACATATTAACTCTTAGAGATGAGTGATGATTTATTCATCAACTTTGAGTTTGACGACACACTGTGATCATACATGCGATCTATTGGCATCGGCGTAATGGGACACTTTGGCTCATATTCATGATAGTTATAGACTTAATTTTGACTGTAGGCACAAAGGACCGTTTTTGAAGACTAGAATACAACTCGCCGTTCAATTGCATGATACCAACAATTCAATTCAATCAGAGTGGAGGAAAACATTGAAAGGCTACTCATACTATATTCAACTAGTTGAATTGACTTTCAAGTATTGGTAGTTATATGTTATATAAGAGTATGAGTTTCAGCAATATGGAACTAAAAGGCTGATCTGATATATTAGCAGCAACAATAAATGTATACAGTTGGGATAGTGAGTGGTTGTATAAGCTAATGTCTACTTATGGGGGATATTTAACTCATTCCACCTAGCCTATCTAACCTAGCCCAGATCGAAGTTCAGGCTGGTCTAATCATTTTGAAAATATCTCATCCAAACTTGGCTATTAGTAAGGGCGCATGGCAGTCGATTTATAAGAATATCAGTTTTCGATTAAAACTTCTGAATGGGATGAAGTATCATAATTGTGTATAGAAGTAACACAGATCTCCGTATCACTTCCAAAATGATATGAAATGATATCAGTAACCATGGATTCTCTCATTTTCGAAAGATACAACTTGAAAATGTGTTATTTAGTTGTATACGTTATGAAATCATACGGTAGGCCCTAAGTCGAATACAATTTTCATTCATAATATCTTGAAGGTGTTAAGAAGATTAACACCCTTTTTAATAATATTGAAAGTCGATCAATTTCTGTCTGGTCTCAAGGAGAACCTTGTAACGGGTAGTCGATCGTTTTATGTACCGATTAGGCCCATTCCATTTTGTTTTTTACTTTCCCTTGATGATATCTCATCAGTAATCTTCGAATCAATAGCACAAACATTTGTAGTTTCATTCCATTTTTATATAAGGTACCTCTGATTGTATCTTGTATACAAAATAATGGAGACCATTTATCAATGGAAAAATCGTGTATATAATATATATTTATTTATACATATATAGACCTATATATCCACTATTGATGTTTGCTTTCCATAGAAGAACTGTCTGAATGTATGCGTGCTATGACAAATATTACAGGATCGGAACTGTCAAGCGATAGTGCTATTATATGAAGAGGACGGTCAATCGTAACTAATGAAAACATATGAATTGCATCACTGCTAGTGTGGAAGGTTCGAAACTGTCGAGTGATTGTGATAAAGGGTGGGAAGACGGTCGATCGGAAGAGTTGTGTGTGAGACAACATGTATGATATCGTGTCGCCATTGCGTTATACTGTTTCATAGAGTATTAAACGTTCATTTACCCCATAATGTCTCCATAGTCAATGCTTGAATACGAGAACTATAGACAGGTCAAATGTGGATGGTGAGTTTACTCTGTTTATAGTTCGTATTTTAGTAAGACAATTGAGGCAGTATATCACGTTGTAAAAAAAAGGTCAATATTTCATGAAATGAAAAAACTGAGAAAATATCTCCAACACGATTGATAATTGATATGTGTAGGCCTATGATCCTAATATCCAAAAAAATCAGGAACGGAAACCAACTTTTCCTGTTCTCCAGCTTTTCCAAACCGATCCTATATCGATTTATTGTTACTGTTTGAAATTTGTATTATGTCATTCTTACTGATGCTAATTTGATACATCAATATTTACTCAGCTCAACTACCATAACGTATTTCGTAGAACCGCGGAAACACGTGAAAAGTTGGCTTTCATAAGGTGAGTTTCTCGTGCTCTGAAAATATGTTGATAATCATTCAGTCACACCGCCCGAATGGGTGGGCAGCGTGTTAAAAATACAAACGAATATGAGCAGAAAGAAAAGTGACAGATCATGGAGGTCCTTGACTGAGACTCATTTTATGGGCAAGATATCATTCATACCATCTGAGAACGAAGCATTCCATCAATGTATCTCATTATATAAGCCTACGATCTATCAACCTTTTTCCAAATAGTCGTATAGATAACACGACTGGAATTCTCTATGATAAATCGAGAAATATAAATGAAATAACTTGAAGACAAAACTAATTGGGCTCATAGTTTTGACTGATTATTTTGTGAATTTATAGTCGTGACCACAAGTACTATGTTTGTAATATATTCATGTTCGAAGCCTTGAAAACTTCCTATATTATTGTCTATGAACTGAAACCTGGCACCTCCACCCATATGTTTTGATGGTATATTCCGTGCAGGGTAGATAATACTATGGTATATAGTTATATATAATTATATATGATGAGTTATATCAAATGTGAATATAACTGATAATTATAGCCATCGCTGATCGTAGTTCATAGAACCTAGCAGAATTCTAGTCATTACAAACAATAACGAATACGAATCATTATATTTTCATTGATATAGAAGGATTGAAGGGGGGGTGGGAAGGGGGAAGTCGAGTATAAACATTACTCAATTTAACAAATTACATTCAGGATAATTTTCATGCCATCATTTATTCACTGTGTAGCCTACTTATTAGGATCTTGAATTGGTCGAAGAGTTATTATAAAATGTATCCATCAGTTTTTGATCCCATTTCCATAGAAATACTATAGAAATACTATAGAGCTCGCATTACTTGAACCCTGATTATACAATCAGATCAAATAGTAACTTTTTTCAGTTTCTTTGTTCCAAATTCTTTAAAAAACATAAATCAAATTCAGTTTTATCGTGATTCGAATAATTTATATTCAGAGGAATTTAAGGAAACATGTTCATTTTCGTGTTTTCACACCGTATCACCTACTTTCAACTTTTCAAGTGACGGAATCAGCCGACCGACCCGGAAATGGATATATTACCGTGCCGTGGTGAATGGCGACAACCGGAAGTGTGTTCCTTTGCTGTAATGCCGTCGACCCCTTTACAACACTCGTTAAGATAAACACGAACCAGGAAAAGCCACATTTGAACGTAAACGTTGATTTGCATTAACCTTTCTAATAGTATTTGAACATTTAACAATCAAAATAGCTCGACGTTGAGTGATTAGACACGATCACTCTAACTATAACTTCGTAATGCGTGAAATTGTGAACATGAAATCGTGCGATAAATCAATAGAACAAGGCATTGGTTTGAAATGAAATATGTAATCATATTTTGGATCGATCGGATGATAATGAAGTAGCTAAAATGTTGGATAAAATAGCCATACGATTTCTTGTAAGTGTTTCAAACGTATGAATATAGGTTTGGATTGAATCTGCTATACCGATGAATACGCGACTCATGCTTATTAATAATGCTTTATAATGCTGTATAATGAAATTGATATTTCTTTGAAAGTGTTGTTACAGCAACACAACGAAATGTTGTGGTAAAACAATCTCACAAGTTACAATAATGACTAACTGTCAATTTGAGGAAATATGGACAAACAGTAAATATCAAACCAAAACACAAAAATGTTATCTGAAACTTCACCATCGGAAATTTCACTTCAGTACTGATACCACATTCAACTTCTTCAGGATGTGTGGATTCCTTGAAATCCACAACATTCTGTAGGAAGTTCACTCCACCCCAATCTACAACTCAGAATAATACCCTTGACTTAGCTAAGTTCAAGGGACTAATAATTTGATTGGTTCGAGGGACTAGAACTTGATTCGATCAATCCTAAGTAACGATGTAGTCACTATGGCAACATGTCCAGTCAGTGAACTTCCATTATTGTTATTTGCTAGCACAAAGTCTTTTCCTGATCAGGAGCTAAGCTACGGAAGATGTTATTTTCTCTCAGATCTGAAGAGAGTCTACGTTAGGAATAAGCCTTAGAATTATTCATCCATCTCTAATCCAAACATGTATTCTCGTTCATTCCAGACGGTGGTCGTGGAGGATGACACCGACAAGACGGACGTATTGCGCGCGAAGCGTACAGGCAACGAGCGTCGCTACGCCTACGACAACGTCTTCCCTGAGGAGACGTCCCAGGAGCAGGTCTACGAGGCGACGACGCACGGTCTGGTCAGGGATGTACTCGCTGGATATAACGCGACTGTGTTCGCCTACGGAGCTACCGGGTCCGGGAAGACGCACACGATGGTCGGGAGTACGAGAGAGCCGGGGATCATGGTCCGGGCTCTTAATGACCTGTTTAAGGCGGTCGGGGACGCGTCACATCCGGATAGATATGAGGTATGAATGATGATTTTACAAATGGGAAATATTATTTTTCATACAACATGGCATGTGATCGAGTGACTAGTGAACTGAACCACTTAAACAGGTTTCGATTCCCGTCATGGTCATTTGTCCGGCTTTTTGAAAACACCTTCGCGGGGGCACGAGCAATCTGCGCCGGCCAACTGAATTCGCATTACCGCACTTCACATTTGTCCGGCTTTGTCAATTTACCTTCGCCCGCGCAGACCTTGTTCCGCGCGCCAACCTGCTCCACCAGGCGCGGACTCGGGCATCTGCTAATATTTACAAGTCCCCAGCCAGACCAGTGCGGCTCTCTCCAATCTTTTCGCCCGCGCAGAAGCGATCCGCGCCCGCCAACTGTTTCCTATTGCCGGACTTTACACTTGTCCGCCTTTGTCAATTCACCTTCGCAAGCGCACGAGCAATCTGCGCCCGCCAACTGGTTTCCCATCGCCTCACTTTTCAACTTCCTACATTTCGCCCTCTTTCCCACTTAACCTTCGCGGGCGCACAAGCCATCTGCGCCCGCCAAGTGGTTTCCCATCACCGCACATTTCAACTACCCACATTTCGCCGCCTTTCCCAAGTAACCTTCGCCCGCGCACAAGCCATCTGTGCCCGCCAACTGGTTTCCCATCGCCTCACTTCTCAACTTCCCACATTTGTCCGCCTTTCTCAAGTTACCTTCGCCCGCGCACAAGCCATCTGTGCCCGCCAACTGACTTCCCATCGCCTCACTTTTCAACTTCCCACATTTGTCCGCCTTTCCCAAGTCACCCTTCGCCCGCGAAGACCCTGTTCCGCCCGCCAACCTGCCTCGCCCGGCTCTTACTCGGTCATCAGCTAATATTTACAAGTCCTCAGCTCGACTAGTGCGGCTCTCTCCAATCACTTCGCCCGCGCAGAAGCGATCCGCGCCCGCCAACTGTATCCCATTGCCGGACTCCACACTTGTCCGCCTTTGTCAAGTCGCTCTCGCGCTGGCACGAGTAACCTGTACCCACCACCGGTTTCCACATGCCCCGACTTGACACTTTTCACACTCCACCTACCGACCACAAGTAGTTGCCCAGATGCAAGGAGACCATGAGGCTACACAATCCTTCTTCCCACTATCCAAATCACCGGATAAAATTATTTTATCTCATCATCCCATAATCTCATATTTTTTCTCACCGACGCCAATAGATCTCTTAGTCATCAGTTTAGTGCGTTGTTGCATGAACCAAATATAAATTTCCAAAATATACATCATTTCAAATATTGTTGAAATAATTGGACAACCATCTCTATTTCATAATCACAATTGAGAGTGTTAATTCGATCGCTCAACTTTTCTAGTTACTAGAGTAACCTGACAAATCTGCACCGAAGTTCTTTCTTATTATAAGGTAGGTATACAATCGTCTTTTTTTGAGGATACAAGTATATATCCGTAATATCGATGAAATATTCATTTACTCATATGTAGTTTCTAACGGAAAAATGAATTCGTTATCTGATATCTTCACGAGTGGTACTTTAAAAGTGCATTAGTAAATATGCAATCATTTGGAAAATCATCAGGTATAGTCAGTATTAAATTCATGAATATGGCGTATATTACCAGGTTTGTTTTATTACCGTAATAATAATATATGATGCATTTAATAACCTACATGTGATTGAAACGGCATTTTATATTCTTCCGTTGACTTCGTCACTCAGGGTATCTTGAAAAATACAGCAATTCGAAAATTATAATCACGTATTGAAATAATTTACTACTAAATGAAACTTCATGATGATAGATGGTGATGAAGAGTGAGGCTAGAAGATCATAATTGCAAATGAATGAATAGAAGTATTTCTTTCCTCGAAATATGAGATAGCATGAGCTGATTCGTAAGATGAGCGAAATATATTTATAACAATGAATATTTCACATATATTGAACGACGGTGTAGTATTGTCAGTGTCGACTAATTAGGTAAACGATCGCAATGACTTTTAGTGTGAGCATATTGTGGTGAATATTGCTTTACATCATTTAGATAAGTGGACTATATTATGAAATATAACATAGCCATAATGGAGATGCACATTACGTGCTCATTCTTGCGGAACAGTCCGTGGTGAGGTAAACATAGATGGAAAATCGTAAATTTTCCTATACCCCTCTGCGGAAAGGGGTTTTCAAGAATTTTTTGCCGGAGAACCAGACATTGAATTTGAACGAAATTGGAATTTTCCGCAATAAATTGAATGGATCTTCAATTTGATACCACTGACGGCTGTGTAAAAAATTTTCCAAAGAAAATCGTAAATTTTCCGACACCCGATCTGCGGGGGGTTGTTCAAAACCTGTTTGCCGGAGAACCAAACATTATATCGGGTAAAGTTAAGATTGTTTGCAATCAATTGAATGTACCTTTGTTTTGATACCACACACGGCTCTGTAAAAAATTTTCCAAAGAAAATCATAAATTTTCCTACATTCGATCTACGGGGGGTTGTTCAAAACCTGTTTGCTGGAGAACCAAACATTGGATCGGGCTGAAATTAACATTTTTCGCAATCAATTGAATGTACCTTCATTTTGATATTACATATGGCTCTGTGAAAAATTTTCCAAAGAAAATCATAAATTTTCCCACACTCGATCTGCGGGGGGTTGTTCAAAACCTGTTTGGCGGAGAACCATACATTGGATCGGGCTAAAATCAACATTTTACGCAATCAATTAGATGTCCCTTCATATTGATACCAAGAATGATCCGAAGAAAATAGTAAATTTTCCTATACCCCTCTGCGGGAGGGGGTTTTCAAGATTTCCCCCCCCCCCCCCCCCGCAGAACCGGACATTGGATCGAGACGAAATGAAAATTTTCCGCAATCAATTGGATTCACCTTAATTCCGATACCAAACACGGCTCTGTGGAAAATTTCCCAAAGAAAATCATAAATTTTCCTATACCCCTCTGCGGGAGGGGGTTTTCAAGATTTTTTTGTCGGAGAACCAGACATTGGATCAGTACGAAATTAAAATTTTTCGCAATCGATTGAATGAACCTTCATTTCGACACCACACACGGCTGTGTAAAAAAATTTCCAAAGAAAATCGCAAATTTTCCGACACCCGATTTGCGGGTGGGTTGTTCAAAACCTGTTTGCCAGAGAACCAAACATTGGATCGAGCTGAAAAAAAGTTTTTCGCAATCAATTGAATGTATCTTGATTTTGTAACGACACACGGCTCTGTGAGAAAGTTTCCGAAGAAAATCGTGAATTTTCTGACACCCGATCTGCGGGGGGTTGTTCAAAACCTGTTTGCCGGAGAACCAAACATTGGATCGGGCTGAAATTAACATTTTTCGCAATCAATTGAATGTACCTTCATATTGATACTACACATGGCTCTGTGAAAAATTTTCCGAAGAAAATCGTAAATTTTCCTACACTCGATCTGCGGGGGGGTTGTTCAAAACCTGTTTGCTGGACAACCAAACATTGATTTTAGTTGAAATTAGAATTGTGCGCGATCAATTAAATGTACCTTCATATTTATACCACACACGACTTCTTGAATAAAAATCAAAGAAAATCATAAATTTCATGACACCCGATCTGCAGGGGGTTGTTCAAAAACTGTTTGCCGGAGAACCGAACATTGAATCGAGCCAAAATTAACATTTTCCGCAATCAATTGAATGTACCTTCATGTCTTAACCTTACACGACCCTGTGGAAAATTTTCCGAGGAAAATCGCAAATTTTCCTACACCCCTCAGCACGGGGGGGTGTTCAAAACATGTTTGTCGGCTAACCAAACATCGGATCGGGCCAAACTCATATTTTTTCGCATTCAATTGAATTTACCCTAATTTTGATACCACATACGGCCCTCTGAAAACTTTTCCAGGGAAAATCATAAATTTTCCGACACCCGATCTGCAGGGGTTGGTTCAAAACATGTTTGCCGGAGAACCATACATCGGATCGAGCTAAGATTTGAATTTTTCGAAATCGATTGAAAGTAACTTCATTTTGATACCACACACGGCCCTCTGAAAACTTTTCCGAAGAAAATCGTGGATTTTCCGATACCCCTCTACACATGGGGTTGTTCAAAACATGTTTACCGGCAAACCAGATATAGGATTTGTCCAAACTTAGAATTTTTCGTATTCAATCCAATGCACCTTCATTTTGATACCACACACGGCACTCTGAAATCTTTTCCGGGGGAAATCATAGATTTTCCGACACCCCTCAGCACGGGGGGGTGTTCCAAACCTGTTTGCCGGCAAACCAAACATCGGATTTGGACAAACTTGGATTTTTTCGCATTCAATTGAATGTACCATCATTTTGATACCACACACGACCCTGTCAAAACTTTTCCAGGGAAAATCATGAATTTTCCGACACCCGATCTGCAGTGGTTGGTTCAAAACATGTTTGCCGGAGAACCATACATCGGATCGGGCTGAGGTTTGAATTTTTCGCAATCGATTGAATGTACCTTCATTTTGATACCACACACGGCCCCGTCAAAACTTTTCCAAGGAAAATCATAAATTTTCCGACACCCCTCAGCACGGGGGGGGGGAGGGGGTAATCAAAACATGTTTGCCAGCAAACCAAACATCGGATTGGCCTAACTTGGATTTTCTCGCATCCAATTGAATCTACCTTCCTTTGAATACCACACACGGCCCTGTGAAAACTTATCCAAAGAAAATCGTAAGTTTTCCGACACCCCTCTACACATGGGGTAGTTCGAAACATGTTTACCGGCAAACCAAACATAGGATTTGTCCAAACTTGGATTTTTTGCATTCAATTGGATGCACCTATATTTAGATACCACACACGGCCCTCTGAAAGCTTTTCCGGGGGAAATCATAAATTTTCCGACACCCCTCAGCAAGGGGGGGTGTTCAAAACCTGTTTGCCGGCAAACCAAACATCGGATTTCGACAAACTTGGATTTTTTTCGCATTCAATTGAATGTACCTCCATTTTGTTACCACACACGACCCTGTCAAAACTTTTCCAGGGAAAATCATAAATTTTCCGACACCCGATCTGCAGTGGTTGGTTCAAAATATGTTTGCCGTAGAACCATACATCAGATCGGGCTGTAATTAGAACTGGACGTCATCAATTTCGATTATCTTGAATCTGATACCCCACACGGCTGTGTAAAAACTTTTCCAAAGAAAATTGCAAATTTGCCTTCATTTTCAAGAATTTTTTTTACGGAGAACCAGACATCGGATCGAGCTGAAATCAACATTTTTGGCAACAGATATTACGTACCTACATCTTGATACTGCACACGGCTTCGGCAAAAGAGTTTGACTTTTTTCCAAATTTTGGTTTTTTCCCCGTACCAACCCGTCGGACAAAAAAATATCGACAATCTTCGATCGGTGATTGCTCGAGAACCCACGATGCGATCGGGCTGATTGTTCGATTTTCGGAAAGCTAGCGATCACGCGAGCTTTTTTATGCTACTCACGTTTTTCCAAAAAAATTTTCGAAGAAATTCAAAAATTTTCCGAGGGGGTATTCAAGAATTGTTTTTAGGAGAACCAGACATCGGATCGGTACGAAATCAAGATTTTATGCAATCAAATAAACGTACCTTAATTTCGATACCATACACGACTCTGAGAAAAATTTTTCCAAAGAGAATCGTAAATTTTCCGACACCCCTATGCGCGAGGGGGTGTTCACGAATTTTTTTCTGGAGAACCGCACATTAAATCGAAACAAAATAATGAATTTTCGCAATAAATTGAATTTACCTTCATGTCGATACCTTACACGACCCTGTGGAAAATTTTCTCCGGGAAATCGCAAATTTTTCTACACCCTTCTGCACGGGGGATTGTTCAAAACCTGTTTGTCGGAGAACTATACATTGGATCAGAACGAAATAAAAATTTTCTGCAATCTGATGAATGAACCTTCATGTTGATACCTCACACGATCCTGTGGAAATTTTTTAGGGGAAAATCGCAAATTTTCCGACACCCCTCTACACATGGGTTTGTTCACGAATGTTTGTAGGGAGAACCACACATCGAATCGAGACAAGATAAGAAATTCTCGCGATCAAATGAATGAACCTTCATGTTGATACCTCACACGATCCTGTGGAAATTTTTTCGGGGAAAATCGCAAATTTTCCGACACCCCTCTACACATGGGTTTGTTCAAAACATGTTTGTCGGAGAACTATACATTGGATCGGAACGAAATGAGATTAATTTTCATGCGATCTAATGAATGTAGCTTCATATTGATACCACACATGACCCTGTGGAAAAATTTTCCCGGAAAATCGCAAATTTTCCTACACCCCTCAGCACGGGGAAGTATTCAAAACATGTTTGCCGGAGAACTATACATTGGATCGGAACGAAATGAATATATTTCGCAATCTGAAGGATATACCTTCATATTGATACCACACATGACCCTGTGAAAAATTTTCTGAAGAAAATCGTGAATTTTCCGACACCCCCCTACAAATGGGGTTGTTCAAAACATGTTTTTCAGAGAACTATACATTGGATCGGATTGAAATGAGAATGTTATGCAATCTAATGAATGTACCTTCATATTGATACCACACATGACCCTGTGGAAAATTTTCCGAAAAAAATCGTAAATTTTCCGACACCCCTCAGCACATGAGGTTGTTCTCGATTTTTTCCAGGGAGAACCACACATTGGATCGGGACGAAATGAGAAATTTCCGCAATCTTATGAATGTACCTTAATATCGATGCCACAAACGGCCCTATGAAAAATTTTCCGGGAAAAATCGCAAATTTTCCGACACCTCTCTACACATGGGGTTGTTCAAAACCTGTTTGTCGAAGAACTATACATTGGATCGGAACAAAATGAACATTTTATGCGATCTTATGAATTTTCCTCCATATTGATACCACACACGACTGTGTAAAAAAAATTCCGAAGAAAATTGCAAATTTGTCTATATTTTCAAGAATTTTTTCACGGAGAACCAGACATTGGATCGAGCTGAAATTAACATTTTTGGCAACAGATATTACGTACCTTCATTTTAATACCGTACACGGCTTCGGCAAAAATGTTAGACTTTTTTTGAAATTTCGTTTTTTTCCACGTACTAGTACCCGTCCGACGAAAAAAAATCGACAATCTTCGATCGGCGATTGCTCGAGAACCCACGATGCGATCGGGCTGATTGTTCGATTTTTGGAAATCTAGCGATCGCCCGAGCATTTTGATACAAATCACAGCTTTCGCAAAGTTGTGGGGAAAAAAAAAATTCCATATCATTTTCGACTTTTTTCAATAATGTTCAATAATTCGCCGATATAATGCATTGGATATCGATGGATAAGACGGATGGTCGAGAGAAAATATTGGCGAAACATACGAAAGCGAAAGAATGACGAAAAAAAATAATCGTGTTCGAAATGAGCAAAAAAGTCGACCCTGGTATTTTAATACCAGCCCCGACCTATTACCCGTGTGCAAGCAATAAATTTACAATTATCGTTTGGCGATTGCCGGAGAACCCACCATGCGATTGGGCTGATTTTTCGATTTTCTGAAAGCTATCCATTGCCCCGTCATTTTGACACCACTCACGGCTTCCGCAAAATTGTGGGAACAAAAATCATTCATATCATTTTTGTCATTGTCGATAATATTCAATTGTCACCGATCTAATGCATTGGATATCGATGGATGAGACGAGTGGTTGAGAGAAAATATAGGCGAAACATACGAAAGCGAAAGATCGACGAAAAAAAATAATCGTGTTCGAAATGAGCAAAAAAGTCGACCCTGGTATTTTAATACCAGCCCCGACCTATCACCCGTGTGCAAGCAATAAATTTACAATTATCGTTTGGCGATTGCCGGAGAACCCACGATGCGATCGGGCTGATTTTTCGATTTTATGAAAGCTATTGATTGCCTCGTCATTTTGTTACCACTCACGACTTCCGCAAAATTGTGGGAAAAAAATCTACCCTTTCTACCTTTCTACCCTTATCAGTATGAATTTTGACCAATTAGTATTTTCTACAAATATTATCTTCATCTTATGGTGTATTTAGTGGTTTCGTATCTCGCACTGTCCAAGTTTTATAATCATTATGGAATTCACTTGACGAAAACTAACTTGCTGCACACCAGGTTCAGCAACCACTGTAGAAACTACCTCATATCGACTCATGTGGTTCAATGAACTCGGAAAATTGTATATTATTTCTCCGATACAGCTTTTAACAAGCATTTTATCAATTCAGAAAGTATGTGTAATCATGTTGCACATGCACCTCATAGGTTTGCATGTCATGTTTAGCTGTGACGTCACTATGACGTATTGTACAAATCACTCGAAGTTCAGATCCTAGTGGCATTTCCATATACCGTATTTTACAACGCACTGTAATGATGACCATGATCTACTGGCGCCCATGAATGATGAATGACATGAATAGACGTTAGTTCATTGGGTGGTTTAGACTACTTGGAAAGAGTCGGTATACATGTTGCCAAAGAACCATCCTAGAAACGAATTGAAAAACAGAGGGATACAATGAAAACCCCTTGTCAGGATGGTCGACCATGGCGGGAATCGAACCCCGGTCTACTGAATGACGGTTCAGTGTGCTAGCCAATAGACTACCAGTGAGGCACTTGTTTTTACGGGGATCTATTTTCCATACGTGTCATCAAGTAGGAAGAAGAGTTCAGAAAAAGTGTTTGAAAATATTGTTAGAATTAAATATTCAGATAATAATGTAGTATTTTGATATTCTGGTTAGTTTTTTGAGATACGTGATGTAGAATCTGCACCTCTTCCCCCTCTCCTTATAATACCATTAATTACATTGTAGAATTTTATTTCAATTCAACTAAGCGATCAGAAGAATTTTTGAGTCAGGTACATACACCTAAGTAGGTGTGTACATATATATTTATATATACATGAGTAAGTCTGGGAACATATACATACACCTAACTTGACCTTACATATCATATCAGAATGAGCTTTGTCATGAAAGCGCGTCGTTAAACCCAATGTATATAAAAAAGCAGGATGAGCTAACCGAAATATCGAAATTTAACTTTGGTATTCGAACAATGTTTTCGAACAGTTCATGCGAGCAGTTTATTTTTCGGGCACTTTTTATCAGGTTGTCATTCTTTTAGTTGAATTCGTGTAATTTGGCATAGTTCATAGTTTTATCAAGTGATCACTTATGACAGTAACAATTCAACAAAGCCCTTGCTTTTTTCAATAATCTTGTACCTGAAATATTTTATAGAATCATTACTAGTACATTATCATTCATCATTACTATGACACATTCAAACTCATTCAAAATAAACGTTCACGTTTACGTCAGGATTTATAATTTATATATTCTAATGTACATGGTTTGTTGCTTCTACACACATAATTATCTCAAGATAATTTCTCACCGCCTTGAAAACGTCACCTAGAACAATTACTACTTGTCACATAGCTTGTACGCCATTTTGTTCACATTACCATACACGGCATCTCATAAAACTAATACAATTCATACACTTATTCAATACATCTATAAATACTCATTCATTTATGACCTTCATTCTCTTCACAAAATCATCACTATTCTTAATAGAGGTTAGCATGCTGAACTATATATAGTTTATCACAATAACTATTTATTCTATTATAGTTGTGTTGATATTTGCATAATAATATAAACCTCAGAGATTGAGGTAATTATACATAATATATATTCAAAATATTCAAATCATTGTTAAAGTTGATTATAGTTCTATTCTGTCGATCTTAATCGAATACATGAATGAGTTTCTATTGGGCGGTGACACTAATTATCTGTGATTCGGTTGCAACAATGAACACGGCTTCCTAGAAATATGTTGGTCTTCATTGGTGTCTGACGTCACTACTTCTCGGTAATTTGATAAGATCTAATATGATTGGTTGAGCTGATGGTTGCTTACGTCATCACTGATTCTAGATCTTGACGATATTGTAAACATGCACTATCTTAGACCTCATTCATGATTGTATTTTTTCTTGATAATATCATGAGTGAACGTTGAGAGTGTTATTGGGAATCGTTGAGAGAAAAGTGTGCTACGACTCAAACTATATTGACATTATTTGTATTTAGTTTAGTTTCAGTTTTCAGGTATTTCTGAAATGAAGACTGATTTTTCTTGAAGCTTGTTCGTCAAATACTTCCGCAATTAAGCGACGAGGTAGTGATACATGGGAGGCATTTGTGGTTTCTTACAGTCAAATCTCCTTGTAAAGTAGATGTACATAAGAGTGGCTATACAATACCGGTGACATTGTTGACTTTATTATATTGTTGACCTATCATTTTCGTGCAAAAAATCCTAAGATAATAATTGCACAACGATAGTACCATCGTTGAGCATTGTTGTTTTATATAATTCGAAATAAAAGCGTTAGTTGCGCTACAGGCAAATGGGACCATGGACTCAGATTCTGACCCTGGAAATATTTCACTTGGAAGCGCGAATGGATACACCTTCTTTATGATTATTATGATAAAATATATTGGTTTAACTACATCGTTTCAAATCTATGACGTATTAAAATACTAATTTGGGCTCGAGCTTAGAATTTGATCGGTTCCTCATTTCAAACACGCGTAGCCTGAAAAATGCACACTCATAAGCAAACAATTCCTTTCTAGTATTATGTGACATTGAAGTCTGACTGTGCTCGTCTGATAAGCGAAGGTTATTAAGATTTTTGAGACTTTTGTTCTACTGATTAAATTATATCTCAAGAGCGATCTATTACGTAATTACTTCAACAACTTCCATTAACAACAAGGCAAAGTCTAGAATACACATTTAAAATTATTAATTACAAGCGATCACGCATTCCACGTATTGATGGCTGCGTTATCAATATTGACGTTTATAGTTGGATAATAGATATTTCTTAACTTTTTCCAGTTCTTAACATAGCAATTGAAGACTAAAGATAGGCGTGTACGTGGTGTCTTACTAAACGGCCAGTAAGATATTTTAGATCTTTGAGATATTTTAGACTATGGATTTGTGAATATTTAGAGACACTCTGATTGAAGCGTCAATTTTATCACAGTTTAAACAATCACACTTGATTGGGTGTTATGTTTTTTCAGCGTCATAGAGGAGGAGAAACGAACTTAAAAAAAATGATTTTACCATATTCACATGAAAAGAATGAACACATTAATATGCACTCAAAGAAAATATGTTTAGTTAGTAAATATAGGAATACTAGGATAAGAAGAGAATCAAATTCCAATTCACATCTTGATTGGTATGAACAAAAAGTAGGTATTGATATCTGAATGATGTAATGATTTAGCAGGAGAAAGTGGCGGAAACACCTGCCCTGATATGATAATGCATATTTAGGAGCGAGAAGAGAAGTCGGAATAAGAGAAGTCATGGTGGAACAAACTGAAGCATATGATAAAAAAACTAGGAACATCAGTATGATCCTATACTAAAATCTGGTACACACCCACATTGGATCTTGTGGGTTTGAATTGAAACTGGATTCACCTCGTACAGGAATGCCTTCTCACATGTGTAGACTTTCTTCATTCCAATTCTGATACAGAAGTAGCAGAACACATTTAGGGTGCATTGTTGACGAATTATTCAGAACAGTGCGTGAAATAACTCAAAAACAGACTATATATACTTATATACGGTACATGAAGGAAAGAAGTTTGCGCAAAAACATACAAAACACAAATGTGACTGGTAAATTTATATAACAGTGGTGTTTCCATTTCCAGGATGAGATTTCGCGCGGTTGGAATGTAAAATCCATCATTCGAAAGCGTTAACTATTCCTAGTGCAGTGAAATCAGGAAATTGTCATAGTTTTGTAGAATTATTCATTGGGTAAATCATCTTTTCGTGGGTTTTGGCCTTTTATGTGTGGAATTGATTGATTTAACAACAAGAAAAACAAAATTATTGATCCTCATTTCATTTTGTATTCTCATCGACTACCATGCATAATTGATTATCAATCTCCAAATTGGAAATTAGGCGAAGGATCGACTTCCATTCGCACCCTTACCTGAATAACAGTAACTCACTTTATCGACAGAAAACCACTTCAAGCTTATAGTTCCATACCCCAGATGACGCTACCTTACAACTTGGTTATAAGATACACGCAACATAAACCTACAAGTACCTTCGTGACCTGAGACAATACGTTTTCCCTGGGTTGAAAATAGAAGACTTTTCAACCGATTCAAGCTAGTTCTCTTGTTTTCCGCTAGGTGACGATGTCTTACTTGGAAATCTACAACGAGAACATCCGAGACCTGTTGAATCCTGAGTCTGGCTTCTTGGAGCTGAGAGAAGATTCTAGAGGGCGTAGCATCACAGTTGCTAGGCTGACGGAGGTGTCTACTATATCTACAGACGAGGTATAAATATATTGAAATGAAATGAATTCGTTATTAAAAGTGATTACAGAATGCTCTCATTATTGTGAAATTGGCTGTTGAAAAGAAATGAAATACCTGACAACAGTGACAAATGTTTAACTAATGCTTCTGCTGTAATTAGCGCACGCTTTTTTCCTTGTTATTTTTTGTGAGTTCTTTAGTTAATCAGTAGCAACTGCAACTTCCAGAATGAATTGTCACCAACTGTCACTTGGATGCGACTACATTGTGCAGCATCTGAGAGTTTTTGATCGTTTTCAAAAAAAGGATTGAATGAAAAGACTTTATGATGAAAGGCAGAGAATGAATGGCGCTTGCGAGCTGTGATCTCTCATCTGACTTTATGGAGTGAGAAATACACAAAAAGAGATAACTCTATATTACTATTAAATCATTGTCATATTTCAATGATAATTTGTTACATATAGGCCTACTTCATCAGAAAATGAGAAATTGTTACCTCCCGCGTCAATTCAAACAAGGCTTCTCGTTATTAAGATACCAAACTGTATTCTGTATTTCCACGAAATGACTATATTATTTGAATCCTGCTAAACCGAAACAACACACTCCCACTGTGTACAATCATTTCCCTAAACTAAGAAAGTGAATTATTCAAATTTCGCCCTATATTGACCACGATAAAAACTCTCCTGAACTGGTCTTGAAACCGGAGTCAGAGTCCATTTTGTCTTCAAATAATCAAAATGAGGTATTCAGATCGTCCTCTTGGTGCCCCGTCCAAACGATCTCACTTTCATCCATAGTTTGAATTGGGTAGCTAGGATTTTGTATCAAGTTTCGATATTGAAATTTAAAAAAAAATGTAACCACATGTTCACGTTCTACCAGGTAATGGGTCTTCTCCACACCGGCAATAAAGCTCGAACTGTCGAATCCACGGCAGCCAATAAAACGTCTTCCCGCTCTCACGCACTCCTGAGCGTCACGGTGCGTCACACGACGCCTGAGTCGAAAGGTTCGCGCGTGCGCATCAAGCAAGGTCGTCTGTTCATGATCGATCTCGCTGGCTCTGAGAGAGCGGCAAACACGAAGGTAAAAGTCACCGTTTACTTGATAAGATTGATAGATATGAAAAAGAGAAATGATTATGTGATTATTATGCATGAGTGCAACGATAATTAGAGATTACTTTATTAATAGTGAGCAATAGATTTTATTAGAATGCAACCTCATTTTGCTCAATCCTTAATCAATATTGCATGTTGCTATATGACTACGTGTTGATATAGAATTTACTTTTGGAACTACTTCGTAACTGAATTGCTCGAATCAAATTCAAATCAAGTCTAGACATCGAGAGTGAGAATAATGCAATTGGTTCATTTTTATGTTTCATTTTCAAGCGAATACTGAGAATAGATCCAGAAAAAGAAATGTTATCTCTGATGGTTAAATTCAGTACACTGTTCGTTGTGGCAGTTTGCATAGCTGATTATTTGAATAGCATATACGGTATCAGATCTTGTATTGAGTAATTCAAACTACCCAAGAAATGTATTTGAACTGAGCCAATTGTACTTCAAGCTTGAAAAGGCTCGGTTTTTCAACTGCTCTTCATCAAAGAATCCGATGTCCTTATCAATTTATAAGTCGATGGATTGGAACAGATAACCAAAGAGACGACAAGTTCGAATTATATAAACTCTATATCGATTAATTAGATCCAACTGTATCAAATTAGATCAACTCGAATAAACCACTGGAAATCCACAGCGAAATCATGAAAGAATTCTTTCTCACAAATCTCCGACATGTTTCACCCTTAACATGAGTACAACATTCAACTATAAATTAACAATTGTATACCTATCTTGATTCAATTTCTTGACACTAGCTAAACGTGTTCGGTTTGGATTGGTACAAGATAATCTTCGATAACCCCATTAGCTCTAACCCATTACATGACACAAATAACCTACATTACACTTTTATTCTGAGACCTGGTATTATAAAGTGCAGCTAGTTTCAATCGTCCGAGAGTTAAGCCTGATTTGAAGTAACTCGGTAAAGAGTGCATTGGAGTCAAATTAACGAAATATCACTTTTTTGGTGATATCTTCCGAACGGTATTAGATATAAACATTCGAATCCGAGTGAAACACAGATATTTATGATACCTTTGAGATGGTTCAATAACACACAACTATTCGACTTATATCGCATGATTGTCAAACGTATAGAGTGAAAATAAACATTTTATAGCTGTGATATAAGGCTACGTTTGACAAGAATGCTATTTGAATTGAATAGTTATAACTTATACCCCACTCAAGGAAATGTAAACATCTGTAATTTGCCCTTATTGGAAGGGCACCTCACCTCCTTATTGGAGGCTATAAGTTCGTTTGAGCTTGAGAAATTGATAAACACCCAAGATGATATTCTCAAAAAATGAACAACTATGTGAATTTGAAGATTCACTTTTCATACAGTATAATTTTGGAATGATTACCAAACTGCATCCGAGCATTTGGTAAGGTCTCAGTGTTAGCATTCACTACAGCGAACCTTTCACACCACAGCGCAGAGTGACCCAATTTCTTCCAGTTGAAATATCAATTTCTACAGCAATAGTTCATGAAAATCCTGACTCACAAACTGAGAATATTCTACAACTTCCATCTATCCGTAGATTACTGCTGTCAGAAATCTTGTTTGTCTTGATCACGGGGAAAATTCGAATCTAGATTTCAATCAGAGGACAAGAGTGAAACATGGAAGTTACATGGTTAGTGAAATATAAAGAAGATGGTGTAATTTGGTTCATATATCAGCTGTTGGTAGTTATTTAGGAATTTGTATTTGGACAAAAAAGCTCAGGACAAAAAAACACTCAGTTCTGTTTAAACAAGTAGCAAACTACAAAATTCAAACGACGAACGTATAACCTCAATTGCGTATACAAACCTGATGGCTTGATAGTTAATAATCACTGATATAACAGTACCATCGAAAAATTCAATAATAGAAAACCATTATTACGTCGGATCGACGAAGTCACACGAATTGCAAGGCTGAAAACACCCGAAAGTATAAAGACAAAAGGCTCTAGAACCACTCATTCAATACCCCGTTATCTTCTTGTAGGAAACTTGTAATGCCGATAAAACAGCACTGTGCAACTGTATCATCGACACACCTTATATCACGAAGCCCTAAATGAATGTGTAAATGTTACTTATAACGAAGGTCAAGAAAATTGAGTATGACATGCATGTATAACATTTAAAAAGAGAACATCCAATATTCAGAACTTGGCTCTATCTCTTCATCTAAAGTACGTGTACGAGTGGAAAGGTCATTCAAGTGAATATCAGGCACACCAACGGTGAGCTACGAAGATAGAACACAAACGATAACACTTTTAGCACTTCTTTTGACACGAACATTTGCACGTCACTCTATGAATATCGATATAGAATGAAATCAGAAGGGTGAACCGCCCTTATTCTCACTTTTATGTATTGTTTGAACAGTTCAATAAGCTGAATCGAGGGCAAAAAACGTCTTAAGAGACATGTTGTAGCCCACTTTTGATATATTTGCCTTCGATAATGGAGGTAAGCGACCATTTTGAAACATGATGTTTTGTCTGGAAATCGAGTTGGTGACATGTCCAATTGTTATCATATCATTCAGCAATAGGGCGTGAGCGACATTCAGCTTCAAAAAAAAACAGAATGATTGTGCATCTTTTGTTTTTGGCGTGATCGCCATAAGTACTACCATCTCATTGAATTAAAGTCGAGTTGTTTCTGAACTGGAAAAATATGGAATAATATCCCTCAGACGTACAAGCAAATTCATGACAGCTGATACAAAATTGAATGCATATTATATATATTATATATATGTGCGTATATATATATATATATATATATGAGTGTGTGTGTATATAGGTCCATATCAAACATGTCACCTAAGTAACATATTATACAATAAATTAAGTGGCTTGCAATAAAAACTTATATGCAACGTTCATTTGAGATTTCAGAAAGTTTCTTATGTGTCATTATATACCATAAAGGTAAAAATTAACGTATTTGAAGTTCTTAAATATCAAATATCAAAAATCACAACTGTTTCTGGTTAAGATCAACCGTCTCCCCTATACTATTCCTCTACAGTTCGAGAGTTCCAAACATTCAACACGTAAACGAACACCAATTTTCAAGTTCGTCTGTGCGTGTGTGACGTAGATATGTTCTGTCTGTACGAAGTATAGTTCATGTCAGTGTGTCTAGTAGAGGGATAAATTTATCTCTTACTTCTCAACACGAATACTTGGTCGATTATTAATAGTCGGCTTGCAGTCACGAAGATCGGGATCGTGAATTGAAACGGTTGTACCATGAGAGGTAACAGGCGACGCTTGTTAACACAGCGACCAACACCTTCTCAGTGAAGGTCAGGGGTCAGAGGGGAGATAGATACCGGTGACGTGTACGCTATGCTACTTATCTGATGAACCTCGTCAGTTTATGAAGAAATGGCATTGAGTATTTTCGATTGGAGTGAGAAATAATTCATCTTACTCATACACGTATATCAGCTAGAAACCAAAATTTATTTTTGAAAAGTATTGAAATAGTGATTTCCGATACAATTCTTTTTATTGATAAGTTACCCCATATCACCACAAATAAGGGATACCGTTTGTCCATGCAATTGGCCAACTGCAGAAGACCCGAAGATAAGACGTCTGCTCTTAATTCTTATAGACTGATATCAATTACTGTCAGTGCTACTTTTATTCCGATTTGTGAAAATCATCCGGCGATAGGTTATGGGTCAGGTGATTATTTTTTCTCCTCGAACGTTGGATATAGAATTTAATGTCGATAGTTCCCGACAGAATAATCGAATTGCCAAACAACTGCACTTTTGCCCTTCCCTACCGTTTAACTTGTGACAACAGGCTCACCCCATTCAATTTGGTCACCATGGCCTTCTGTAGTACATCAAGCAACAATAACTTATGCATTTTCAATCTAAACATTGTTGCAGAATCGTGGTAAGCGTCTTCAAGAAGGCGCTCACATAAACCGCTCACTGCTAGCGCTCGGTAACTGCATCACCGCTCTGTGCGGCGGAGCCAGATATGTCAACTATCGCGACTCGAAGCTGACTCGACTGCTGAAGGAGGCGCTCAGTGGTAACTGCCGGACTGTCATGGTGGCCCATGTCAGCCCGGCGGCGAGGCACCGGGATGAGAGCAAACAGACGTTGTTGTATGCTGAACGAGCTAATAATATATCGAATAAGGTAAGAAATGGTTTAATATTCGGAAATAATCTTGAAATTTTTGTGAAGATGTATATGATTGGTCCATGCATACATTTAGATAACCGATTATGAATTTCGAAATTTCATTTTATAATTTCTTATAATTGCTACTTTCAAGTCCAGATAAGAAATGTAAGTGATAGTTACAGAAAATACGAGAATCTCTATGATCACTGACAATCTGATATTGGTAGAATAAATTATTCGTTGAATAGCTAGTCAGTTGACTCATCAATACGAGGTATTGATTTTTTTTTATTTTATATAATTTGTGAATTGGAATTTTTTCATTCGAAGAATTATCATAGCGATAACTTGTAAGTTATAACACCCAACTAGGATATGTTGCAAAATATCAAGTTTGACAACAAATTTAAAACCTGGCACCTGGCACCTCCACCGATATGTTAGTATAGTGTTTTCAGATGGGAATTATTGATCATTTAAACAATAATTTGACACATTACTGGGAAAACATGCAAATTATTTTTCAATTTCCAGAAACTAATTCTAACAATTTTAGAGAAGTGCATAAGCTAGGGCCGAACATTCTGACTTGTGTTTGTATTCAATAAACTGAAAATGTATTTTTATTTTCTACTCACCCAATAACAATTTACAGAGTCTAATTATTATTATGATTATAACTATAATTCTACTGTCAAAATGTGATATGTACATATATGTACTGTCAATATTTCTTGTTCATAATTGTATTCAATCAATAAATCATGTAATGACGATATAGGCCTGATTATTGTGTTATTGTGTTATTCATTATATTTTTGAGGTTGTACTCCTCAATAATGCAGCATTCAGTGTGTGAAGTGTTATATCTGACTAAGAATCAAGATATTCAAAGTCGATCTGATTCGATAATTTGATTCAGTTATGAAAGCAATTAAAATGAGTAAATCGAGAAAAATGGCATTCCTTCTGAAGCCTATATCCATAGCAGGTTTTCATGATTGCATCTAGGATTGACTGTAGAACAAATTAGGACAAAAAAACAACTCTATATGAGACTCGATACCGAGTCCCACTGAGTCGATTACCGAAACCGTCAACGCTAACGACTCGGCTACCCAGACATATTATATTTGAGAAGTTGTTGAGGGACTTGAAGTAGATCATTTCAATTGAAACTTAACCTGTCGATTGCTCTGCTACCCTGGTAGAAATACTGGACCGTTTACCAATTTGCTCGAAAACTTTTGTTCGTGGAAAATTGACTCAAGTACCAGGGAAGCAGAATACCCCAACAGGTATTCCACCTGACACAAATAAATTCAAATAATCTTTAAAACCTCAGCTTTCCTACCAGAGGAGCAGAATATACCAACAGGTTAGGTCATGATTCAAACGTCTTTTCAAGTATATCAATAACTTTTAAAATGTTCCATGTCTAGGTAGCTTAGTAGCTAGCGTTGACGGTTTCGGATCCCGATGCGAAGGGTCCCGGTATCGAATACCATTGGGGACTGCTTTTTTTCTGTCATATTTTGTTTAATATACCCATATGCAATTGTACAAATAATCAATGGACATTAGCTCAGAGATATTTCCTTTCTTCACTGTATAAATAAATCACCCTGTAATAACTCTCATTACTGAATTGATCCAATTAATTGCTTAGTGAAATATGACAAAAAAGCAGCTCTGTATGAGATTCGATAGCGAGCCTCTCCGGACCACTATCCGAAATCGTCTACGCTAGCCACTCGGCTACGTGGACATATGAATTTTGCGAAGTTGTCGAGATACTTGAAGAAGATATTATAAATAAAACTCGACCTGTCGATTGCTCTGCTACCCTGGTAGGAATACTGGACTGTAACCAATTTGCTCGAAAACTTTTCTATGTTGAAAATTGACTCAAGTACCAGGGAAGCAGAATACCCCAACAGGTATTCCACCTGACACAAATAAATTCAAATTATCTTTAAAACCTCAGCTTTCCTACCAGAGGAGCAGAATATACCAACAGGTTAGGTGATAATTCAAATGTCTCTTCAAGTATCTCAATAACTTTGAAAATGTTCCATGTCTAGGTAGCGTAGTAGCTAGCGTTGGCGGTTTCGGATCCCGATGCGAAGGGTCCCGGTATCGAATACCATTGGAGACAGCTTTTTTTCTGTCATATTTTGTTTAATATACTCATATGCAATTGTACAAATCATCAATGAACATTAGCTCAGAGATAATTCCTTTTTTCCCTGTATAAATTAATCACCCTGTAATAACTCTCATTACTGAATTATTCCAATTAATTGCTTAGTGAAATATGACAAAAAAGCAGCTCTGTATGAGATTCGATAGCGAGCCTTTCCGGACCACTATCCGAAATCGTCTACGCTAGCCACTCGGCTACGTGGACATATGAATTTTGCGAAGTTGTCGAGATACTTGAAGAAGATATTATAAATAAAACTCGACCTGTCGATTGCTCTGCTACCCTGGTAGGAATACTGGACTGTAACCAATTTGCTCGAAAACTTTTGTATGTTGAAAATTGACTCAAGTACCAGGGAAGCAGAATACCCCAACAGGTATTCCACCTGACATATGTAAATTTTCAAATATCTCGATAACTTTGCAAGTGTATAATGTCTAGGTAGCTGAGTTGCTAGCGTTGACAGTGTCGGAAATTGATGTGGAAGGGCTTGTTATCGAATACCAAGAAGTTTACTTTTTTGTCATATTTTGTTAAACTAGACGCAGTTGTGCTAATCTGTGATGGATATAAGCTTGAGAGAAAAAGCCTTTTTGTCCTATATAAATTACTCACATTTTTACATTTATATTACTGAATCAAACTAGGCTACTGAATTAGATTGAATTCAATACCCTGATTTCTAGTGAGTTATAACATATTTCACACTGAATGATGTATTATTAGAATTACAACCTACAGATATGGAGAACAACACAATAAGTACAATGTCATTACAAGATTGATAGATTTAATGAATTTATGGACAGGAACAACAATACATATTTTCTCCAAAACGGCTGGTCCGAATATCAAACCTAATTTTCATTCATAAATAATATTTTTGTGTTCACATATGTGGAAAAGTTGAATCATATTGAAGAGATTTGATTTTTACATTTTTTCCGCTCAGTCAAATCTTATGGGGTTTTTAGAAACTTCTAAATGATGTTTCTCAAAAATGGTCCAACCGATTGGACCTCAAACTATACAGTTCTGAGTAAGTTTGCATTTAGGAAAATAGTTTCATGTCGATCGGTCGAACCCTGCGACCTGTGCAGTGCTTACAAAAGAAAAAAAAACAAAAAACGCACAGACAAAGTTCCGTAAGAGTTCAGTGAAAATCTTCGCTACGCTCATCTAACAATTTAAAAATGTATATATTCAAAAACTAGGATCTATCAGTTGAAATTGGAGTTCAGATATTCGAATATTGTATTCATAGGAAACTATTTCAAACCTATGTTGTATAAATTTGTACTGGAAACAGAATTTTCAATTATATATATTTTGGGCGATTTCACTTTATCTTCATTATTCATCGTCCGACTCCGAATATATCCCATATTTTCAAAACACACATGATAATATACCATACATGCATCCTCTATTTGCTTTATTGTTAGTTTATACATGGGTTGCTTTCCCTTGCAACGTGAATATAGAACAGCGATAGGAGGTTATTACTTCCTTGGAAGACTGAGAAATAATAGTATACTCATTAGCATTATATTTTTTCATACTCCATTTTTATAGTTGGGAAGTGTATCCTGAAGATCATTCGCGATTAAAGCTTCCCATTAATTTCACTTCATGGAAGTATAATTTTGTAATCCTTTCGCAAATCTTTTCCGGCTTCATCCTTAGTATTTTGTATACCGGTAGGTCTATATATATATATATATATATATATATATATATATATATATATATATATATATATATATATATATATATATAAGAAAAAAATCTCCTTATAATTTTGATCACGAAACCGACGAGTCTTGCAGTTTTACTAAAACTCGTCTTATTTTGATTTTCACATCCTGTAGCAATAAACTATGATAACGCTATCATTAACACGGTGTTAAAGTTCTCGGTGGTGTTCAGAAATCTGTTCAGAGTTTCCTTTGATAATATGTTCACAATTTATCATGGACTCTTCTTTTATAAGATATTCAAACATGCGAAATAAATTGTTTCGAATATTATATATTCATTTCAAACCCTTTCTGAAACTATGTGTATTTAAATTGACTTTTCAAGGGCGCTCTCTTATGAAAACTTGGATCTATGGGCTTGAAAATGTGTGATTGCTGAGATGATGGATGATGAGATGATAATGATGTGAAGATTTCTCGGATAATAAGAGCGATGATGTGAAGGAAGCGGTCATGACCTATATTTTAGAAACCATATTCCGGCTTTTATCTCGACTTCTCTGGGGTCTCATATCAAAAATGGTCGAGATAAAATCAATGTTGGTGAAGAATTTCGAAATAATTTGATTACATCAATTATGACTTATACTAGGATGAATTTCATTACAGAAACTCCAAATGGTAGAATAGAATGGAGTTTCATTTTCGTGAATTCGAAGCCATCTTTTCTGCTCGGATCATAGGATTCAGTGACCCACGGTGATGATATAATCCAAGGGTTGAGATGAAATTATATGAGAATCATAATCCTGCAGGGACAAAATTGTTTTTAATCATGTCAACCAAATATATCGATACATTCATTATCCCTCCTGCACGATGGAGCTGAAGAAAAGAAATCCTGAAATTTGTCAATATTTAAATTCAAATTTTCAAAATTGAAGTCTATTGGTGTTTGGTTGGAATATACTAATTTCAAATGAACATCAAAACTTGCTACAAAATCATTTTTCCACGAATAATGCCGAGGATGAAAGGTAGAATCGTTCGAACGGGGCACCACAAGGGTGATCTCACCATCTCAATCGATATACGATTGATAAAAAAGTGTATTCAACTGTATTCATCCTGAATTTACTATAGAAGCAATCGAACTATAGTTGATATATCATAACTATAAACGAAATAATATTTCTCTCCGATACTCCTACTATAAATGAACCCGACAAATCATATTCACTAAGCTCAACAAACAATAATAGCTCCTTCTAATCTCCTTATTATTCCGTGTAGGTCTCAATCATCTATTTTAGCTCCAGAGCTCGGAAGTCACCCCGAGTTAATCCTCCTCATAAGCAATCCGCGTCATGGAAATGCTAATTCTCTTCTACATACACTATTATCACTCTAAATCGCAAAGTCATTTGCATACGCGTCTAATCATTATTTCCCACAGGCGCGTGATTCCAATCGACCAGACACTTTGCATAAGACATGATGTAAAAGAGAACGCCTATAACCTTGTTAAATTAATCATCTTCATTTATTTCACTTTATCAAGTTTTTATTATAATTATTGTAATTTTTCATTATTATTCTGTTAGTAGTGAGTCGGACCATTACCCTCTCCATAGTTCCTAACTACTAGTCTTGACCCCTCTACCATCCCTCTCCTCACCTGGCTGAAATTATCACTGTTTTTTATCACAGCTTATGCACCCTTACCCCCACCCTTCACTGTTCTCTCCCCCTCCACCCCCTCCCTCCCTGAACGGTCGCAGCGCCACGCACCTTCGTGTTATAAAACACAAACAGAAGGAAGAATGGTTCATTGTAACAGTTAGCTCTCGGGTGGCAAGATGGGGGAAAAAAAGGATTTGAAGTCCAAGGAGGAGATTGCGAAAAATGTGGCGAAGGTAGGATATATTTGAATTTTAATTGTTGGATGGAATTACTTTTTTTTCATTCTAATCCTTTGTACTATATACATATTCATATTTAGTGTCAGTGGGCCTATATAATTATAACGGAACGATTATATTACTGACATTGATATAATGTATCGATAATTTATCGACTATCGATAAATGAAAGTTTCATGATTCCTAACAATAGGCTACAAAATTATTATTCCTCTCAGACAATATTCATTACATCGAGTGTATATATACTCCTCGTAAATGTTCAATGTCATTCCTACTAATATCGAAATGTTCATAGACAATGGTTGATTCCCAATCAAAGCATATAGAATGGACTGGTCAGGCAGTGGGAAAGTCACATTGAGGTAGTTTCGTCCTCAATATGAATAATCACGAATGGTACACATTATAGTTAGTATAAAAACATTGAATTATAACTTATATTTTTTCTATTCATAATCAAAATATAAATTGAACACTAATGCTCATCAGAATCAACACTTCTCTAGATAATATGTATTTAAATCATGCAAAGCAATTTCATTACATCATCAAACTGGAAAGTCGTCACACATGATAATTCGTGTACAAGATATTCAGATTGGAAATATCTTACCTTCCACCTGAAATTTCGCTGGAACAATGTATTCTCCTGAAATTCTGGAACCTTTTCATAACACATATAGTTAACTAGCATTTTCAACATCCATACAAAATTGCGATTAATGGATGATATTTATCAACAAACTTCTTCTATCAGCTCACTTTATAATTTTATTCCATCGTATCCGTTTTCTATCGAAAAGGAAACCAAAATTCAGAGATACAAACCAATAATATCGAATAATATATATATAGTTCATATATTTCCTCCGGACAACTTCGGAAATGTCATCTCCTCGTGAGTTTTCACATAAAACCATTCATTTGTGGCATTCTTTGTAAAATAAGCTTCTCGATCTCCTATGTCAGTTGTGAAAAATACCAGGTTATTCTAACCAAGCTATAAATAGTTATGTTTCCATAATATAAATTGGCATGCAATATTTATTTTCTCCATTCAAATTCTCCGCCATAAATTAGATTTCCATGTCGTTTATGGATTATAGAATTAAGATATGATCTGTAACAACAATTTCAAGATATTTCTTTTTTTATCAACTCCCTATTTTTATAATTGATGGAGATAGTTGCTCTGATATGTTAAAAGTTGGCTATAAATCCACCTAAAATTAAATTTACTTGAAATAAAATGCAGTTTTTCTGTTATAATAGTTTGCATGTTGCATGACTATTAGCCACATTATGTATTTGCATTTCGCAATATGTTCCAATTGTTAATAATTTATGTATTTACGTTATCGAAAGTGAAATATGATACCATCATGTGCATTTAGATCGTTATTCCGGTATAGGTACCGGTTCCGTACCTATATATACCGGTTCCGAACCGGTATAGGTATAGCCTACAGTTGATTGACAGGCCTACAACCAAAATAGGAGGAGAAATCAACTCGAAATAGTCTGCATTTCTGAAAGAAAAGTTGTGTTAATGGAAAACAAAAGTTGATTCGAAAGAAATTCAGTATTTTATGTGAAATAAGTAGTATTTTGATGACAATTGCAATTGAACTGGATTAAAATGATATGCCGAACTTTTGAACGATGAAATTGAACTTTCAATGATACACCAACTGTAGAACTGCGTTCTACATACTTTTTTGTGGAAGTGATCGAAATACAATCTCAATCCATGCTCAATGTAGAGTAAGATCTTGATTGTTATCAAGGAGTAAAAATGAGAACCAAAAAATCAAGTGATATCATGATAGTATTATTGCGACCTGGACCCAGGATCATACGACTTCCAGTTAATCTTATTCTAAGTATATTGAATGCATGAAAACAACATCAGAAATCTGGAACAATCATGATAACAACTCTTACCCTCCATTTGGTTATATTTCCCAGATGTTGATCCCAACCCTCATCAACAAAATCGAAGAGATTCCAGTATTTGAGAAAATAGTGTTTGTGACATCAATACATATTCTTGTCAATAAGTGGAATCACCTTTTAAATAAAACTGTTCATTATTGCTGAAATCAACCAATTCAATCAAATATCATTCATAATTTCACTTTGTATGGGTCGTCTATATTCATCCCCATCATGATAAGTGTTTGTGTTTGTACAAATGATCGAGTGATAACGGAATTTTCCGTGTCTAATGCGAGACTCGATGTACCGTTCCGAATTGACTTCAGGCCTTAAGTTACCTTGACTATACGTTCTAATAACCACAGTTTCACATTCAGATTGATGTTAATGTTCGTATTCATATCATTCACAGAAAACAAAATTTGTTCCCTCAATATATTCACCTGACAAAGAAAGAACCTCAACGTGAACCTTAACAACTTATTTGAATACAAATCATTGATTTCGTCATTTGTTGCTGAAGAATTACAATTTCTCCTCCGTAATGGACATTTGATGTTTCAATGCAATCACATATTTTTATATATCCTGTTTTTTTAAATCGACGAAAGAACTATAAAATGTACACTAGCATACTTTATGGATTCGATTTTAACGTGACAAAATACTGTAAACGAAATGGTTAACCTAGTCACTGCTGACCATGTTAGGTAAGTATGAGATAAGAATATTTCAACGATAGTTGGAGTGAAAAATCATTATTTATATACTAGTGGCCAAATTCGTGGCACGCACATTAATAAAATAGCACGCGAAAGATAAAGAGTTATTATTTTAATTCGAATATCAAAACTTGCGTTTGTAATTTTAGTTATATGATTGCCATGATCCACTGATTCTACGAATATTTTATATACTAGAACCTCGGATAAATTTTGTCCGATGATGTCTGTGCGTATTTTGCGACATACGTACAGATGGTCACTTAGAATATAGAGAAGTCACAATCACAATCACAATCACAATCACAATCACAATCACAGAAAAGTGTATTGACTTTTGTCCGGGTCCGACATTTTGTTTTTATTCACTATCATCAATGATCAGTTATCATTTTTTGATTACTTCAACAGTCACTAAAATTTGTTCGAAGTATATTTATTCGGTTCCTGCATTGATACATCCTTGATATATCACTTATTGTTGTGATTATACGATTTTTCAGAACCCACAGTATAATTTCGTGATATTGACAAGATGAAAGCTCGAAACTAAAATCTTAATTATACGAAGAAACAAATTAACATTTCCATTTGTGTTCGTTAGGAATTGAGACGTCATCAGTACTGCCAATAAAACAATAAAATATATCTGTGTAGGTTTAACATGACCGCGCAATGCAGGAGTAATGGCGATTATCGTGCTAACATGACAAGCTGAAAAGAAGCACACATATATTAGTGCTCACGGTTTATATTATTCCATGATTAAACAAAGTTATTTATATTTGAGAAAGGGTGGAATAAATTGTGGTTGCATTGAACCACCTTGATTCGTGCAGCGATAAATCGTCTTGACCGATTTTGTTATGGGTTTTCATCAGTCGTGTCAACTAACCACTGCGTTACTTTCTTAGTAACATGCGAATATTAGTATAAACCAGACAAATCGAATATAGCAATACATGTATTGAACTTATTATTATCCCCATATGAAACATTCTACTGAATGTCAAACCACATTAGCCAAGGATAATAGGCCCAATGTAAAATCGTTTGTATATGTAGGATGTTCAAGTATATGTTCAATATGTAGGACTAGCAATAGTTCTAGATAGTCTGAATAGTCCAAAACTAGTATGGACTTCACGCGTATAGACCCACCAACACGTAGCAATAAAAAACGTGAACAGTGATGTTATTTTACAGGTAATCCTAATAATGGTGGAGGTGCCGGGTCCATTCGTGTGGATAATACATCCCTCTCTCTTTATCTCTCAACTCTCTCTTTCTCTCTCTCTCTCTCTGTATGTATATATATATACATGAATATGTGTTAAAATATCCATATTTTATTACCATGTTTCACGTAATATATTTAGGTTCCTTGTTTCGTGTGCACTCGTTGTTTTTTATCGCTCAAAGACCAACTAAAACATCGTTTCGGCCGAAAAAATCCTACACATTTCTCACCTAAAATATATTTTGTTTTCTTATTTTCTCAACGTGCTCGTGATTGGCAGGTGGAGCGTAACGTCCTCGACGTGTCTTACCACGTCAACCAGTACCAGGGCGTCATCAGCGAGCTGCGTGACGAGATCGAACGACTTCGCACGAAGATGACCGAAGAGCGACCTCGGCTGCCCAGCGGGCACGTCAGGCAAGCGGCGCAGGGGAAACATATCAAGAGGATAAGGGAACAAATTGTTAGCACGTTCAAGGAACAAATGAGATTAAGGTGAAATGAGATTTTAATATCTGGGCGATGTAATTGTACAGATTAGGAGTGATTATATGAATTTAATGATAACACATGTGGTAAAAACAAGTGTTCGTGATACATATTTTTATTATTCCTTCATTACATGTAAAACTTGAGAAGAATCCATTATTTCCCTATATCATGGAGTTTATTCTGTAGAATGATCAATGTGCTGACCTTCATATAAATAATGAAGATATCTTTACTGAAATTTTGTCACAATTTGAATGCATTTAGGGTTCTGAAAATAACTTTTCTGTGCAAAGTTTCACCTGGCATCTTCAGGCGACGGTGATAAGCAGTTTGAATGTGTATCATGTTATCTCGCACACTCAAATGATTCATAACGTATCAAATATATTAAACTGTTGAATAATTCTAGTCTTTAGGATAAAAAAAACTTTCAATACAAAATATACACACTTGGAAATATAATCTTCAACAATATATACTTGCTATCTGATGGAACGTCACGATGTATAGACGATAATGAAGTGATGAATGGTGTTGTGCGCAGGCGCAAGTTGATGGACGTCGACGGACAGTTGCTGAGTTTGAGCAGCGAGGCTGAGCGCCAGCACTTGTTGATCTCCAACTGGGAATCCAGAAACAACAAGTTGTATAAAAACAACAAGAACTACAACTCCAAGAATTATACCGACGATAGTGATAAAGGTAATTAATTTGGCAAGCGTATGATGCTGATGAGCGAGATGTTAGTATATTTTCATAATTTGTTTGAAAGTTTTTATTCAAGTTACTCACTGACTTCGTTGTGAAGCGCGATTTAGTTGTCGATAGCTAGAATTTATTTTCTCATTCATACTTGTTGAACATTTCGATTGTTTTGCTTCTGAACGCGCTGATTATCTTAATTCGACTTCCATCTATAGAGAGTGAATTAGTTTCACAAAACAGATAATCCATCATTTATGTTCAACTTTGTATCATTCTTGTGCTAGAATTCATTGACAATTGGAATTATTCCAGAGTATTTTCAATTTTTTTTTCCGGGTTTCTCTGATGGAAATTTTCATAATTTTCCATGAGTGGTCCAACCAATACTGCCCAAAAGCAGTACTAAATCCAAATGTCGAATGGAAATGTGAACTTTTGTTTGACCATGTGAAGAGAGGGAGAAAAAAATCATGTATTTTCTTGACACGTTCGAATTAGTCTAGACCCTACTCTTATACTTGAAGAAAAAAAAAACATCGGAACTTGATACAAAATTATTGCGTCTCAAAATTGGTTATGGATGAGATATCGGATCGTTTGAACAAAGCACCTAAAACGTACTCTTATACGCTACGATTCAATTCCTTGATATATTTCGCACTTGAAATCTCACGAAATATCTATAAGATGAAATTTGTTTCAGAAACTTTAGAGCCAGAAGCCTCCGAAGAGCTTCATAAAGCGTGGGCGGCCCTTGGGAACGTAGAACGAGAGCAAGAGAGACAGACAGATCTGAGAGATTCGATTGAGAGAGAACTGGAGGACTGTAGACAGAGAGGCATTGCTCTTGAGGAAGTGAGTTACAAATATACCTAATCATATTTGAAGTCTCTTCAATAATTCCTTGATCATATGAACTAAATTTCAATGTGCTTATAACTTGGAGTTATCTGACGAATAATTTATAGCATTTTATTGATTAAAAGCGACAGTATTTCAATCAATTTTATAACAAATCAAAGAACAATTTTACATGCTTTAGACAAAAAAGTGAGAGGGAAAATGTCGAGGCGAAGATAATCATTGCAATAAATAATCATACGTATTGCTTGTATTCGCTTTTTTATTCATGAATAATTGAATATAAGAAAAATGTGGAGACAAGCAGTTAATAAATACTCATTGTCTCCGCTTTCTTCATGTATATACATATCTTAATCGATATATTCAATCATTGTTTCCTCATCAATCAGCAAGGTATCAACGTCTTGACGTTTTTCGAATTTTCAATCTAGAAACAGTTATTAAAAAGAAATTTAGGCCTATATTAGGTTATGAAAAACAATGTTGAAAATTCAGAAATTTCAGAAAAGCCAGAATAAAAAGTTATTAATCGAGTAACTTTTCCAATATTCCGAATAATTCCTCTATTTTGTCCTTGTAGGAGCTGCCGAGTCAGACGAGCACGGAAGATGAGGCTGAGATGCTAGCGCTAATGCTGCGGTGTCACGAACTAGAGGTGGAGAAGATGGCGCTGCAGAGTGAGCGGCTGATTAAACAGCACGAACTGCGCAGGCGTGACGTCACCATCTTGCGTTTTGACAGACAGAGACAGTTGTGCGAGACGATCATTACGAGACAGCGTGAACTGATCGAAGGTATGAGTAAGAGAGAGATCAACGTCAAATTGAAGAAGCGATTAGAATTTCAAGAAGCTATAGATTCCAGAAGTTATACTATCTTCTATTAGAGATTGCACGTCAAAATAATTTGAATAAAATTTCTCGGATGAATCTATCCAAATGAGAGAAAAATTCCTGCCCGGGCAGCGTCGTTACAAACTTGTACAGGCATTTATTGCTTGATATATCAGAGAATAGATAGAGTAAGATACGTTACCATAGTGACGCTGCGGTAGCGTGTTTGATTTTCTTACCGTTAGCGGTAGCGCGTACCCCGAAGGTATCCAGTTCAAATCTTGCTGCATGTAGTCAAACGCCAAAATGTCAAAATGTCAAAGCTGTTATTTTCAATTCATTTTCGTGAAATATCAAATATTGATCCAATTAGAATACGTGTAAATTGAGAATTTGTCCAATGTTGGTGAAATTGTTCCGCAGAGGGCTGTATAAAACTACCCCCCGACTTGCAAGAACTGTACCGGTTGTACCAACAAGAGATCCACGCTGCCACCTACACTGAAACTGCCACTGCACCGCCTGTCTATCAGCATGTAAGTATTTTCAAGACATACCTCCGGGAGGGTGAAGAATTCCCTCCAGGTTGATTTTCACCGATACAAATGATTTAGAACCATTAGTAATGTAAGATCAAAATAATATCAGATATATCATAGAATGCAGAGAATAGTCGAAAAAGCTTGTATTCTGATTTAAACTTAATAATATCACGTGAAGAGATCAATTGTATATGGAACAGTTATATTTTTTGAAAGATTGTCTGTGGGTCGAAGGTCATCTGAATCGATTCAGATTATCTTAAATCGTTCAAAAAAATCATAAATCGGATTAAATATGGATAGATTTCAAATCTATACGTGGAATTCATGGGCCTACATTACACTATCGCGTATAATGAAATTACACTTGTGATTGGAACCATCTGAATGTGGATTGATCGACCACTTTCTGTGACCGCAAGGGAACATGGAGACAACAAATTTCACAGTTTTCTCACATAACAAATATATACCATATTGAATATGTTATTTCATTACAGCCTATCGCAACTGCAGCTGCGTATACGAGTAAACTACCGCCAATACCACAAAGGTACGTTTCATGTTCATATAGGCTCAACTTGAGATTGTTTCCTGTTTGTGGGCTGAATCTCAATTGTTTTCATCAATTCTCTTGACTCATCTGCTGAAAAACTATTCCGACACTTGTTTTGTATATTCATTCATCATCAATATTTCAAGATTGTATGTGAGAATATTCACATAGTTGCAAATATATGTGAATGATCCAGAGAAGGAAAGTATGATCCAGGACACGAAAGTGTCCATGGAAGAAAATGTTCATCTACCAAAATAACAAACCATTCATTCACCATTGCTCATCTAATTATACTGATACTCTTGATACGTATGTCATTGTTGTGTCAGTGTTGTGATGTGTTTGTCTTGTTGGCAGCATTGAACCATTGTTCCAAAGGTCGATGCGCGTCACAGCCGAAGATAACTTGATGGGGCTGCTGGATACAGAACGACCGCTCTCCCGAGGGAGGTAAGAATACGATCAAGAATAGCAAGAATAGCAGAGAAGTTGTTTGACGTAGTTCTATAGAAATATGATATTATGGGGTCAACAGATGATTATTGTTTGTGCAACGCGGCACGCCCCGGTCAACATTTAGGTTATTTGAAGAACGAATGAGCAGGTGATGATAATAATGTTTGAAGTGATGATGAGTGATAGAATTTTCGGAAAACATATCTTATGCGTTACTCTAACCCATGCACATCAGTGAATTTTGGTTCGGAAGCTATGTGTTAGCCATAGGACACACAATATGGACTGAAAATCTCATCATATTCTGTAGGCCACTCCAGAAACAGTTATGGGATTTTGGTACTGACAACAATGGAGATATAGAAATACCATACATATTGCCATAGTGACTAGCTCGTTTAATAGACATTCGAGTATCAGTGTTTGAGTTCCTTCGATCTAGGCTCTTACTTCATTTCTTAGTTTTGGTGAGGTTCCTAGAAATACTTACATTTTGTTTTCCAGTTCCGGCGATGGTTCCGAGTTCTCCACATCCCCAGTACCCAACGCAATGGCCGATGGAGACCGGATGGGCCATTCAAATCACCTGCCACCCCCTGCCGTACTCTTCCCGCCTATATCAGACCCGAGGGGACTGAGGTGATTATTAACTTTTATATATTCGAATTTTGTATTATTATAACATTTGTATTTTGTGAGGGGATTGACATGTTTGAGTGGTAAGAGCGCCCTCTCGATATGCCCCATCCGATTCATCCACCGTTCCATTCTTAGCTTGTGAGCCAAGTTTGCAATGATGATGAAATGAATGCAAAGTTTACATTCTGATCACGTTGTTGATAATACATTTTTGTGTTATTATTTATTCAATTTTACACATTTCAAACATTGTGAAAATAATCAGGGTCGACAAAGCAGTTCTACACTTTTACTTCCATGGAGTTACATTCCACCTCACAAGCTATTCACTTTGATATGATTCGTGTGAATCATTGAAACTTGAAACTTGAGAATGTGTACTTTCAAATACGGAATCGTGAATATTGCGTACTTTTTGGGTTTGATACATCAGCTGTTATGAAGATAGAACAATGTAAATTTCTCTGAACGAATTACACAATCGTGTGACAACTTCTAACTCCATCAATTTCACTCCTAATGGTGAAGAAATATAGAAAATCAACATTTTCAGTATTTTTCCATATTGAATGAGAGGAAAAATGTCATAATTCATCACGATGAATATTACCCAGGAATAAATGAACAAATGTATATATTTTCCATTTTCTATATGATTTATCCTTTTCCTCAATCTGGAAACAATATAGTCATTTATCAACATTTCGCTCTTGATAAAGAATGAGATAGACTCTCGGTTAGTTACTCAGAATACGTCATTTTCAAAGTCACTCTCTACTTTTGATATAAGTAACCGTGTATGAACTGACCTGACCCAACCTGCCCTGTCTCGATTAAACCACACTGGGCCGGTAATCATGTGTATGTCATTGAACTGTGTTAGGTCGGAACATTCGCCTCAAAGAGCTTCCAGATTGCCGGTTCCTTCGAGCCGCCGCAGCTCACTTAGGTGAATAGCTAGCATGAGCAACCAGCATGCGCTTACGGAAGAAAGAAGACTATTTATACTGTCATGATTGTCTGAAAGCTCATTCACAATGCAACGTAACATTCACGCGTAACTCGTGGGATTATAGCTATATCTACGATGAATACGCAACTGAGACAGACATTGTTCTGGATCTGTGAAACCGATCTGAGCCACTGAGATCTACTACTCGGACCAGCAGTGCCTTGTAACTAACTCATAAAGGAGATCTAGGTGGCGTCGAAAGTTTCTCAGCACTGGAGATGATCGTCAGCTGGGAGAACATGGGAGAAATTTGAGTTGCGTATCCATCGTAGATAGGTTTATTCCCCAGGTGGGCCTAGCACTAACACTAACGCGAGAAATGTTTGTGTGAGGGTTCTTTGTCTATTCACAACCACCACCAACCATCACGCCAAGATGAACGCTAAGATGAAATCTTACAAGCTCCAAGCTTTCACGTTGACGTTAGCATATGAAATAAATGTATCAGCCAATGGGAACCTTCGATTTCGGATCAATGAGAGAAGTTCCAGGTAAACTCGACTATCTAGACAGGTCGCTATGAAAAGTTCACTGATTGAGGGATCAGTGATAATGGCAATAACTTTTAATTCTGATTGACTGATATTTTCGTGTTTGATGTGCTTTGTGAATAGACAGTATGGATTTCATGTTCTCGTCATACATTGGGCGTTAGTGTCACATGTGAATTTGAGTGTTATGTTGCAATGTGAATGAGCCTTACTTCAAGATGTGTTGAAGGTTGCATTGTTCGGCTGGTCTCTTGTGGAAAAAATCATAAATTTTCCTAAACCCCTCTGCGCAAGGGGGTGTTCAAGAATTTTTTGCCGGAGAACCAAACATTGAATCGAGCCGAAATTGAAAATTTTCGCCATCAATTGAATGCAACTTCAATTTGATACTACACACGACTTCGGAAAAAACTTTGACTTTTTTTGTTTTTTTTGGTTTTTTCCACGTACTAGTACCCGTATGTCAACAATAAATCGACAATCTTCGATCGGCGATTGCTGGAGAACCCATGATGCGATCGGGCTGATTGTTCGATTTTCGGAAAGCTAGCAATCGCCAGAGCATTTTGATGCTTCTCACGTTTTCGAAAAAGAGTTTCCAAAGAAATTCATAAATTTTCCGAGGGGGTTTTGAAGAATTTTTTTACGGAGAACCAGACATCGGATCGGGACAAAATCAAGATTTTATGCGATCAAATGAACGTACCTTTATTTTGATACCACATACAACTCTGTGAAAAATTTTCCAGAGAAAATCGTGAGTTTTCCGACACCCCTCTGCGCGAGGGGGTGTTCAAGGATTTTTTCACGGAGAACCACACATCGGATCAGAACAAAATAAAAATTTTCCGCGATCAATTGTATGTACCTTCATGTTGATACCTTACACAGCCCTGTGAAAAATTTTCCAGAGAAAATCGTGAGTTTTCCGACACCCCTCTGCGCGAGGGGGTGTTCAAGATTTTTTTCACGGAGAATCACACATTGGATCAAGACAAAATTAGAATGTTCCGCAATCAATTATATGTACCTCCATTTCTATACCTTACACGGCCCTGTGAAAAACTCTCCGAAGAAAATCGTGAGTTTTCCGACACCCCTCTACGGGAGGGGTTTTTCAAGATTTTTTTTTACTGGAAAATCAGACATTGGATCGGGTTGAGATAGAAATTTTCCGCAATCAATTGAAAGTACCTTCATGTGAATACCTTACACGGCCCAGTGAGAAAATTTTCAAGGAAAATCGTTAGTTTTCCGACACCCGATCTGCAGGGGGTTGTTCAAAACATGTTTGCCGGAGAACCAAACATTGAATCGGATTTTTAAATTAAAATTTTTTGCGATCAATTAAGTACCTTCATGTGAATACCTTACACGGCCCAGTGAGAAAATTTTCAAGGAAAATCGTTAGTTTTCCGACACCCGATCTGCAGGGGGTTGTTCAAAACATGTTTGCCGGAGAACCAAACATTGAATCGGATTTTTAAATTAAAATTTTTTGCGATCAATTGAATGTACCTTCATATTGATACCACACACGGCTCTGTGAAAACATTTCCAGAGAAAATCGTGAATTTTCCGACACCCAATCTGCAGGGGGTTGTTCAAAACATGTTTGCCGAAGAACCATACATTGGATCGGGCCAAAGTTAGAATATTTCCCAATCGATTGAATGTACCTTCATTTTGATACCACACAAGACTCTGTGAAAAATTTTTCAGAGGAAATCGTAAATTTTCCGACCCCCGATCTGCAGGGGGTTGTTCAAAACATGTTTGCTGGAGAACCATACATTGGATTTTGCCGAAGTTGAAATTTTTCGCATTCGATTGAATGTACCTTAATTTTGATAACACACATGACTCTGTAGAAAATTTCCCAAAGAAAATCGCAAATTTTCCGACCCCCGATCTGCAGGGGGTTGTTCAAAACATGTTTGCCGGAGAACTATACATTGGATCGGGCTGAAATTATAATTTTATGCAATCAATTGAATGTATCTTCATTCTGATACCATACACGGCTGTGTACAAAAATTTCCGGAGAAAATCGCAAATTTTCCGACACCCCTCTGCGCGAGGGGGTGTTCAAGAATTTTTTTCTGGAGAACCACACATAGTTTCGGGACAAAATAAAAATTTTCCGCAATCAATTGGATGAACTTTCATGTCGATACCTTACACGAACCTGTGAAAAATTTTCCGAAGAAAATCGTACATTTTCCGACATCCGATCTGCAGGGGGTTGTTCAAAACATGTTTGCCGGAGAACTATACATCGGATCGGGCTAAAATTAGAATTTTATGCCATCGATTGAATGTACCTTCATTTTGATACCATACACGGCTGTGTACAAAAATTTCCGGAGAAAATCGCAAATTTTCCGACACCCCTCTGCGCGAGGGGGTGTTCAAGAATTTTTTTCTGGAGAACCACACATAGTTTCGGGACAAAATAAAAATTTTCCGCAATCAATTGGATGAACTTTCATGTCGATACCTTACACGAACCTGTGAAAAATTTTCCGAAGAAAATCGTACATTTTCTGACATCCGATCTGCAGGGGGTTGTTCAAAACATGTTTGCCGGAGAACTATACATCGGATCGGGCTAAAATTAGAATTTTATGCCATCGATTGAATGTACCTTCATTTTGATACCACACACGGCTATGTTGAAAAAATTCCAGAGAAAATCGCAAATTTTCACGCACACACGCACACACGCAAGTTCTCATCCTATCAATGTTTAAAACATGTTCCTCTCCATCGTCCAAATCTTCAAACTCACCGATTGAGACTCATATATAGTGGTTATACAAGGAACTAACTTCGTTAACAAAATCAAGAGTACATTTACGTCTTCTCAACTAAATGATTATGCACTGATCTGTATATGTGGATAGCGTATGGTAGCAATCTTCTCGCAAGAGCCTATGAATCCAATCCGTCGGCCATCTTACGTTTTTTTTCACTCGAATAATATTAACACCTAATGTTCACATGTATCAAAAGAACCTTTCTTCCATAGAATTACACTGTCAATGATCCCATCTCGAATCGTCACCTTTCGTGAATCGTGAATTGAATGTTTTAAGCACTTTTTAAGATGAGCAGTGAATCAACTTGACAGCTGACAGCCACGTCAGCATGCATGCTTCGTCAGGTATACCAAAATGTCAAGCAATGGTCCATGCATGCTAGCCCGTCTCCCATCTGGCTTCATCTTCTTTTTTGAATACGCTATCAACTATAAGTATAGAGATTAGTGACAGTATGCAGTGATAATCAGTTATACCAATATTCGAGATACGTATGGCATGCCATATAGTTTCAAATTCTAACACTAGGTAGAGCAGAGATCGGTAGGTTTTCAAAGTGAAGCTGAAACACCTCGAGAGACCAGCCGATACAACCCTTGATACAATTTGGTTCTAATTATTAACAAATCACACCTAATGAAGAGACGCGCACATAAATTTCGAATTACAATTTTATTCGAATCCTCAAACACGCTTTCTGGGAGCTGATTGAAAATCATACTTCAGGTGGTGATGGAACGTGAACTATGGTTACTTTCCGTGGTTACTATGGCTATCAAGCAAACATCCAATGAAATGTGTTCGTTCACGGCCGTCTATAAACATTTTATGAGATTCTCAGAATGTAATAACCAATAAATCGATCAATCAATGTAATGGAACTATTGATTCACTGCATAGATGTTGAGTAGCTTAACCATGTTTTGGAAATATTTACAAATTTCTCGATGATGATCACAAACGAATGCAAACTATGATTTGATATCATGAAACGAAACTATTGGCATCACAAAATTACAATGAAACTTGACCATATGTATTCAAAAAAATAATTACATGTGTTCTGTCAACAGTATTACAAATAATTTTCATACTTGGATTCCATTTTTTCAATCGGTTTTTATTATTCTCACATTTTCCACGATTCTGAGAACGGTAATATTCATACAGGTGTGATTTCTAAGCATGTACATTTTCTTCATAAACATAACTGGACATGGCTTAATATTACAACAACGCCACGATTGCTCGATTGTCGCATCATACTATGTACTGCGAATCTATGTGGTCATAGTTCCAAATGTCATCAATATCAGTGCTTGATATATAACTGTCCTCTCTGTTTCAGTACCACCACGACCTCCCAAGGAATGAGGAGGATGGCGAGTGACGAGAATATGTCAAGCACGCCTGATACAGTAAGCTAATCACTGATGATAGTTGATTGAGGAAATACTTATAGAATCACGAGGAAATTGAAACGTTGATCGATTCGATCGGGTATACAATTGAAATTTCAATCCACCAATCAAAATATGGTATTTGAGGAAGTGTGTTGCACAAACTGTATTATGTATTATCTATATATTATCTCGAACTCTGGTGCTTATCAATCGGTTGGATAGTCACAATACAAGGTTTCAGTTCCACAAACTGATGATTAGATGATTGAGAAATAGTTTGCACATAAACCTGCAGCTATTGCTCTTTGATTAATTATGCTATTCTGTTATCTCAACTAATAATCACCTCAGCAATATAGGCTACTTGATTAAATGATGATATAATGGAGTGGAGTGAACAAAGTACAATCTCGTTTCAACAACTACAGGCATGAGAGGTGGTTGAAGTTTGCTAGAATTTTGTTTCTGATCGAAAATCAACCATATATATTAGTAATGCTTATTGAGGAATTATTGAGGACCCCGTTACTTTTGATTTAGTGCGTTTTCCTGGTGTGTCAAAACTTCAGTTTACATTAAACTTATTGAAAATATCGATTATTGGTTCCATTGATTCATCTATCCAGGGAATTCCAGAATGCCTGATAAAATTTGAAGAAATGAATATTTTTGGTGGAAGTGCCATGTTTTTATTCTAATACCACACTGAGTATATTAAAAACTCTCCATTGAAACCCTGTATGACTCTTTCGTGTTCCATTATTGAAGTTGCTACATGAACCTAATATTCCATCGATATATCCAATCAAGATTATACAGTTTTGATTTACATACCCATTGGAACATCAACCAATACTAATTTTAAAATTTTAGAACATATGCCTATTCTCATCTTTTATGTATCTATTAGTCCGTTACCGATACGGTTGACTTCTACTTCGTTTCTCACAGTTCACTCAAATTTTCTCCATCTTATAGTTCACTAATTTCTCACTGTTATACCATTGTTATATACCGGCACATGTAGCTCAGTTGCTAAAGCACTCCCTTCAGGATCACTCCCTCCGTGATCCGGAAGGTGAGGATCACTGTCCATGTTTACAGGGTTTTTCCTGGTTTCCCTCTGTTTAGTCTATAAAGGCTAACTTCAGAATTGTTCTCACAATCCTTCACATTACCTAAGAAACCTTCACTCATCTTCACCCCAAAATAAATTGTTAAAACCATTGTATAAACGTTACTCTGTTATTTTCTTTCAACAGAGTCGATCACGGTCAAGGTCACGATACCGGTGGGGTCGTTGAAAAGCATTTGTTGTGCTCTGAGAGGTACAATCAATGATACGTAAGCATTCTGGATCGCTCATTGCCATGTCAACCCCTTGGCTATGACCTCTACTGCTGTAGTATCTGAATTCATTGTTGAAGACAATACCCACAACAGCTGTACCCCATGGTTACTATAGATAGGTCCCATCTGTTTGCATATTGTAAAAGATTTGAGAGACATATCTACGTACTTGTATCAACGAAAGAAGGAGATCGTCTCCGTCTACTTCAATATAATTGAAATAACTTGGTTAACTTTTCAATCGCGCCACAACCTCGATTGGATGTATCACTTTTGGAAGATTCAGTTCCATTTCTCATTGTTAATATTGTTCAGAGCAACCATAATACCCTGAAAATACCACGGGGGGCGCATTTTTGTACGCTTTGATTTGGTTTCACTGATATAAAAAAGATGAACCAAAAAAAAGCTGAAGAGCGGAATTATCTCAAACTTACAGCTGTTATCCTATACACAACCACCTTGAACCATAGATTGAAAATGTTAATTACGCCACGCTTGATTAAATCTTGGGTTCAGTTAGACAGGGTTTATTTCGTACAAGAATGCATCCTCCGGTATAAAACCATAACGGTAATTGTTACATTTATTATGGTAGACGATCTTTTGCCTCCGTGAGTTCATGTCTACCATAAATCAAAGTCCTTGACAAAATAGTTCCATTTTTGTCGATGATTAACAATGGGCGATCTAGCAAATACTATTATAATAAGTATAGGCTTTCTAGATCATTGCGGGTACAATAGTCTGTACTCGTGCAAACTATACTCTGGGATGTACAACACTCGGATCTGTTGCGATGTGATTGGTGGAATAGTTTCGTGCGACTATTAAAGAGGGCGTTCCTCAAGGACTCACTAGTAACTGATATGAACAGTTTTGTGCGACTATTAAAGAGGGTGTTCCTCAAGGACTCACTAGCAACTGATATGAACAGTGTAATATAATCAGTGACGTCATATGATGGTGGTAGGTTGGTACCGCTTCCTCTGCTTTGTGACTCTGCAAACTATTGTCTGAGAGCTTCACTTCCAACCCATAATTAAATAATACAATCTATATAATATAAATAGATAATATATTGATAACATATCAATTTATCACTGGAACAGTTAACGAGTCCATGGAGTCGATTCAGCGAACTAGCAGTTTTCTGGTAATAGAAATTGAAAGGTATGAGATATCAATATTCTGATACTGACGAAACCCGGATATTTTTGATACTTTCAAATTGGTATGAGTTATAACTATTCAACTTATATCGCCTGCTTGTCAAGCTAAAGAAAACATTTTGTAGACGTATACGATCGACCTAGCGATATGAATTTTATACCATCTTGAAGGTATTAAAAATAGCTGTGTTTCCTCCGTATCATAATTTGAATGTCTCATACCATTCAAAAGGTCAATTATTATTTCACCAGATCGACTTCCCTGCACACTTAACCGTCTTTAATACGTGACTGGATCGATCCATATATAGCCCAATATCTTTCGCATTCGAGAGTCAAGAGAATTTTACAGCGCAACAAAATTACAAATTTCATTCAGATAATGATTGATGAGTGGGAAGATTGACACACCAATCAATTAATCAAATCTGCTAGAGATGAAAGACATACCCTAATGAAGAAAAGTGACATGATGCATAAATAAGTGAAAAAATCAACCATTCGGAAAAAATCAAAGCTACATGTTGACGACTCAGAACTAAATACAGTGTCCTCGTTTTGAAATCTATGTATATAATATTGCTTTTTTAGTGGATTCATCATTACCTATCGGATTCACGTATACGTAGATGCATCGTGCAGATGCGACTGTTACAAGTACTTCAAAGTTCAATCAATTGGATCTAGACAGCTGATGCTTGTGACTGGGTATGACTACTGACCTAGACACTATTTTGAAAAAGTGATACTGATGATCGTGATAGTGATAGTGGGAGTGGAAAATGATTAGGATCACTGGACCCCTATTCCTGAGATAAATGAGATGTGAGAAAATAAAAATTAGTGAGAAAACGAGTATCTCACATAAAAAATACAAGATACATGATGAATATTTGTCTTCAATATATGGAACAGTGACGAGTCGATTTAGCGAACCAGCAGTATTCTGGTAATAGCTTTTGAACGGTATGAGATATCAAAATATAGGAACTTTACTATCTAATATGTATGACAAAACGATGTTGAGCTTGAGACAGATTTGACAAGAGAACAGTAGAACACAATTGATCGAGTGTCTCAAATTTTAAACACAATTCTGGAAGGATTGCTGTAATAATGACATTGTAAAGATCGACCATAGCGTCAAATTTTTATTTGTTTTCATTGTAAATATATTTACTTCATTTAAAAATGAATGTTCTCGAAATTTCCAACATATAATTGTTGCTATTGTAATAGATTATTTTGTTCAAACAAATCAGTAGAAGAAGAGTCCGTATGAATGGAAAAATGAAAGTTTTCCGAACAAGTGTATACATCTAGAAAATGCAGGCATTGAAAATGTTACAGTGTTGTTCGCAAAGGTGTATTCAACATTCCTTGTACATAATTGAATAATTGCGTATTGCGTATTAGATATCAACTTTGTCGGGTGCCGATTTTGTTTTGATTCACAGCCGACTGTTGCCTAGAAGGTAAATGCTTCAACCATAAAAAATTCAATTATTTATATAGTATAGGCAAGTATCTTGTGAAATTATTCATTCAATATATCATCAAGGAAAATTTAAAATTTCGAATTATTATTAGAAAATCACTTTTTCATCTCTCAGGATCAATACCAAATAATGGGCGTTCACACTTTTATAATAAATAATCTCCATTTTCAATGTATACTTACTGTAGACAGTAGACACTCTTCGTTCTTATCAGCTACATTTATCACAAATGCACCTAAATTACCTTGTATATAGGAAGACTATGGAAAATCAAATAGATATGTATTATCGATTCATATATCCATGATTCACTTGAACTGTGACGAAGAAAAACATCATTGTACAATAATTTGAGCTGTAGAATCAAGTGAGGCACATAAATAACTGTCCATATAAGACTATTAAAAATATGAAAGAATGTTGTACTGAGGTATCATTTATATCAGAAAATTCCAGAAATTTTTTCATGAAAATATTTCAAGAGAGAAGAATCTTAATGATATTTGTGTCAATCGAATCATTTTCCACTAAAACATCTTGAAAGATCATTTCAAGTTGATATATTGCCGATTTTTCAAGTCCAAAAATTAAAAATAATGAAATTTCGTTGGAATAAATTATATTCGAATCCTCTTGAACCATGATACAACTTGTCCGTGACAATTTATGTCATTATTGAACCTGGAGTACCTTTATTCATAACCATAAAATGAAAAGATTTTCTCATTTCTAGTATTTCTACGTGATTAGATTTCGGAATAATTTCCATTTGCCATAAATTCCTTTCAAAAATATATATTCGGCAGCCATAACTTGAATTAGCTGTAATATTAAGTCTTCTCTTTCGAGTATTCTGAAGTTTTCTGAAGTATTCTCTCACTTTAATAATGTTTGTTTCTTGTCAACCAATTACAGTCTGTATGATTTCGTCTCATGTGATTTGTTTCTGTGAAGTTTCTGCCCAATGCGTCTGGATGAACTGCAAACTTTCACAAATAGAGTAAATAACATTTTGTAACCATTCAATGTTATATAGTATTGTAATAAACTGTCGTAGAAAGATCGACCGTTCTTCTTTTAAGGTCACTGTCACACTCTTGTAAATTTATTGCATTTACTATCTCATTAACAGTCACTGTGATATAAACAAATAATGAATTATATATTAAATTATAATATTTTTAAGAAATCATCAGCAAATAAAATTGTTACATGAATTGCTTTATATTATGTGTAATTTATTTCTACCTATGTGAGGTCTGATTTGAGTGGCATGGTATAATATTATCATTGTTTTATAATCATAGGGAACTGTATGAAGAGTTTCGTAATTAATGTTGAAAATTTAATCATTAAGATTATGTTCGGAAATCAACGTTGGTCTGCTGAATTATAATTATCGAAAATATCAATTTAAAAAAGCTCATCAATAATAATTCCATATTTGCCTGAAAAATCGAAGTGGTAGTAGCTCTTTCGAAATGTTATGAAAATCAGAATATCAGACCTAACTCGAAGCCGTGTATCTGGTAAGTCAATATTTTTGTCAAGTACCAATAACGTCAATCATATTTTGAACTGAATCACTGCATTGATCAAAATCATTTGATAGTCGCAATGAACAAACAATCAATTCATAAACTGACGGTTTGAGACTTTGAGGATCAGCATCCGATGCTTCAAATTGCAGTATTTTTTATGAAGCTTACAACTTCATTCATATATTAAATCTACAGTACTAATGAACTAAAAACTCAACCCCAAAATTTAATATAGCTTCTTCAATTTTTCTCTGAGATTTTGTTATTATTCATGATTAATTGGCGTTCCATTATAGCCCAATTAGATGTATCAAATAGAGTTCCGAATCTCACTAATTTTTCATTTGTTAGGAAGTGTGGGGTGAAACACAATTATTTATAAGAGATGTTGAACTTTTAATGCAAGTCCAAATGAAACTCAGGCGTTGAATATTTTCTATTGGTCCATAATGACACAAAGAGTTAACTGAACATGAACTGATGAAGTTCAATAGAAAGCCTGAAGGTCAAGTATTACAGTCCAGTTCAAATTTTACATCAATCAGTTTAAATACTACTGTTAACCGCGATGATAATAACACTTGGCTACCAGTTAGACTTAGATTATCTCCCAGGTTGGTATTTCCGACACTTGGTGTGATAACGAATCAGACGACATTGCTTTACTTGTCTATTCCTCGTTATCAGGGAACCAATTAAGCAACACATGAAGCAGATTAGTTTTACATTTTATTTCAATATCATACAAAGTAATGAGTTGTAAAAAACATATTTCTCCTATTAATAAATAAAAAAGACGGAAACACTTCTACATAACAAAACATTTTATTAAACAATCCACTATTGATAATTTTCAGATGACCACATTTTATTGCTTTAGTAAAATCACTTCAATATCACAAGAAATCATGATTGTATAACTTATTAGTAACATTGATTATTATCTTTGCACGCAAACATTGATAAGAGCCTATTTTTGATTGGTTGAACATAAAGCTAGCCATGGAAAGTCGCACACGAGTACAACCGAGTTGAATTCAAGACCAGGTGGACACTTGATCAAAACTGGCTCCTTATCATCACCACATTTGTAAAAACTTCCACAATCTTCGGGATTTGACAGATGAACAACTTCGCTGGTACTATCAGGACAAACTACAGGGACTGCTTCAAGTACGTCTTCATGCATGGTTGGTAGGTCAATTGCCTCGCATCCAGCAGCCCAAGGGAAATCACAGACGCCAAGCTCTTCGTGGTACTCCAAACCAAGAGGACAATCTCTGATATGAGCAGCACCGTTATCACAGTACCAGTAATTGCTGCAATTGTAAGGATTCGGGAAGACAGTGACATTTCCTCCGCTTCCTATTGGTGGACATGTAGGTGGAGCCCCGGTAGCGAAGATATATTCCTCGGGAGGTGGTTGGGTAGCAAAGAATGTTTCGCGAATACTCGCAGCAGAATCTATTATTTTAGGTTGTACAGTTGTTTCTGGTTGCACGGTTGTTTCTGGTTGCACGGTTGTTTCTGGGAGAGGTTCTTCAATACATTGAAAGGCCCATGGGTAATCACAAACTCCATTCAATTCGTTGAATTGAAGGCCGGGAGGACAGTCCCTCAATCTAGCTGCACCATTATCGCAATACCAATAGTTGCTACAATTGTAGGGATTTCTGAAGACAGTTACATTACCGCCAGAGCCAGGAGGTGGACAGATTGGGGGCTCGCCAGTTGCAATAACGTATTGATCAAGGTCTATAATAAGGTTTGCCTCCTTGAGCATGGAGTCCGATTGAGTATCTTCGGTTTCTGGGAGAGGTTCTTCAATGCATTGGAAAGCCCATGGGTAATCACAAACTCCATTCAATTCGTTGAATTGGAGGCCGGGAGGACAGTCTCTCAATCTAGCTCCACCATTATCGCAATACCAATAGTTGCTACAATTGTAGGGATTCCTGAATACAGTTACATTACCGCCAGAGCCAGGAGGTGGGCAAATCGGGGGAGTCCCTGTTGCAGTGATGAATTCTTCCGGGAAGTCAGCTTCCAATTCGTTTTCATAAGAAGGGATTTCTAGGTCTGCAGTAATGATCGATGAAATTTCTTTACAATTTGCAGCAAAAGGAAAATCACACACCCTGATTTTGGCATTGAAATGAAGTCCTGGAGGACAATCCTTTACATGTGGAACACCACTTTCACAGAACCAGTATGTACTACAGTTGTAGGGATTCGTCAGTACAGTGGCGTTGACCTCGGTGCCAGGAGGTGGACACAATGGTGGTGGTTGAGTGATCGGTATTCCAGACTCGCCTTCCAAATTCAAATTCATTTCCATTATAAGTTCTTCCACTTTCATGGCAATAGATTCAGGGAGAGTTTCCTCCACACATGTAAATGCCCATGGGTAATCACATACTCCGTTTGCTTCATTAAACTGCAAGCCAGGAGGGCAGTCTCTCAATCTAGCTCCACCATTATCGCAATACCAATAGTTGCTACAATTGTAGGGATTCCTGAATACAGTTACATTACCGCCAGAGCCAGGAGGTGGGCAGATCGGGGGAATTCCGGTTGCAGTGATGAATTCTTCTACGTCCAGAATCAAGTTGTCTTCTACAAGCATAGATAACAATTGAATATCCTCAGTTTCTGGGAGAGGTTCCTCAATGCATTGGAAAGCCCATGGGTAATCACAAACTCCATTCAATTCATTGAATTGGAGGCCGGGAGGACAGTCTCTCAATTTAGCTTTACCGTTGTCACAATACCAATAGTTGCTACAATTGTAGGGGTTTCTGAAGACAGTAACATTACCGCCAGAGCCAGGAGGTGGGCAGATCGGGGGAGTGCCTGTTGCAGTGATGAATTCTTCCGGGAAGTCAGCTTCCAATTCGTTTTCATAAGAAGGGATTTCTAGGTCTGCAGTAATGATCGATGAAATTTCTTTACAATTTGCAGCAAAAGGGAAATCACACACCCTGATTCTCGCATTGAAATGAAGTCCTGGAGGACAATCCTTCACATGTGGAACACCACTTTCACAGAACCAGTATGTACTACAGTTGTAGGGATTCGTCAGTACAGTGGCGTTGACTTCGGTGCCAGGAGGTGGACATAATGGTGGTGGTTGAGTGATCGGTATTCCAGCCTCGCCTTCCAAATTCAAATTCATTTCCATTATAAGTTCTTCCACTTTCATGGCAATAGATTCAGGGAGAGTTTCCTCCACACATGTAAATGCCCATGGGTAATCACATACTCCGTTTGCTTCATTAAACTGCAAGCCGGAAGGGCAGTCTCTCAATCTAGCTCCACCATTATCGCAATACCAATAGTTGCTACAATTGTAGGGATTTCTGAAGACAGTTACATTACCGCCAGAGCCAGGAGGTGGGCAGATCGGGGGAACCCCTGTTGCAGTGATGAATTCTTCCGGGAAGTCAGCTTTCAATTCGTTTTCATAAGAAGGGATTTCTAGGTCTGCAGTAATGATCGATGAAATTTCTTTACAATTCGCAGCAAAAGGAAAATCACACACCCTGATTTTGGCATTGAAATGAAGTCCTGGAGGACAATCCTTTACATGTGGAACACCACTTTCACAGAACCAGTATGTACTGCAGTTGTAGGGATTCGTCAATACAGTTGCGTTAACCTCGGTACCTGGAGGTGGACACAGTGGTGGTGGTTGAGTGATAGGAATGACATCATCTGTAATTCCATTCCATACCAACGTATCAACGTTCTCAACGCAATGAACATTCCACGACCAGTCGCATACGCTCAGCTCCGCGTTGAATTGCAGACCGTCTGGGCATCTCTTCTCGACTAGTTCGCCTTCCAAGCACTGGAAGAATGTGGTGCAGTTGTTCTCGTTAGGGTAGATGACGGGTTCCTCATCAATTAACGGGCACTCGTACTGGGCTGTTGCCAGGGCAAGTGTTGCCATGACACTGACCAGCAAACCTGGTGGAGAGAAGAGATGAATAAGTATAATTCAAACTTCAAAAATATAAAGGAATTGTGATTTTTCAAAATTTCGTTCCGATGTTTGCTAATCAAATTAGAGAAATATTAGTTCCGTTCATTGTTCAAGTTCAACTTATATCTCTGTAATGGAGGGCAGGCATTATGGTGTATTTGCATGGACCACTGAAGATACCCCATTATAAATCTGCGTACAAAATAACAAACTGGTTGTTGATATGAAATACACCAGGAATTCACACAGCATGTTTGCATCGTCATGTATATTCGTTTGACACAAATACCATGAGATTATGGAGTGACTTTAGGTGGAAAAATAGTTCCGAATACACGCTACAGAAATCATGTGCTTATCAGTTGATTATCATTGATAGTTCATCAGTTTGCTGAGTTGCTATGGTAGCGGTTGTTCACGAAAGGTGTGAAACAATTAAAAAACCATTATTGAGTCCTTGACTAGGCTTAGGCTTATAGTTAATTACTCGAGACAATGAGTTATAATTAAAAGTAGGCGGTGAAGATTAAAAACCTAATCGAGTATAGTTGCCATGGCACTGATTCAACTTATTGTGCAATCAATTAATTTACGCCAAACTTGAAGATAAATATCGTTCCTTATCATGGCGATGATATTGAATGACAATTTAGAATATTAAGAGATATGAGTTGAACTTTTTATCGTTGTGTAATATTTCAATAATTTTATTGAAATAACCTCGCTGAACAGAAGCTACGATAAATCGAATCGAAATGAATCGAAATGAATCGATTCGATTCGATTAATTGAAGCTGTAATATAATAAATGTGAACAAGACGTGTTTATAAGCTTTTATACGTTAAAAAACTGAAGTATAGTGTATGCTTTTTAATTCTCTGGTAAAGGAGAAATTGAGGAGAGATTGTCTAATAACTTGTAGAAGTATAGCTCCACATTCATTAGGTATTGAACCTTCATCCCAATGTGTAGATAATTACATTCAATATCCCGAAAACGTTCATGAAATATGCCTTTAATTCAAAACCCAAAAGTGAATATCAATTGAAATTTAAAATACAGCCCTTACATATCTGAAAGATAACAATGCAATGTATCTAGGTTTCATTGAAACATTCCAATTTTTCACAATTCGACAGAACTTCACGTTACATTATCAATAAAATATAAACGGTATTATGTCATAAAAAACGCATACAGCTAACTGAACTAATAGCTAACTGAACTAATCGATTAAATTAACTTGTTTAATCTAAATGTGGCAAAACTGCGTCAACTTCTACGAATAAATTGTAATGAAATTAGTTTTCAAATTTGTTTGTAGTTTCACTATTCCGTTAATAATAACAATTATTGTATAACTGATTCAATTTACGGGAATGTAATCCCAATTTTATCAAGGAAAACAGCGATTTTGTGAAATTATAGCAGTCTTATCTTACAAAAAGAAAATGACGCAACCCCGTTGTTGTGTTGTTACACCACACTGTCACAACTGAACTAATTTATATCTTAGTTATCATTACAATGCGTCGTTAAACCCCAATATATACTAAACGAATTTTTCTGTCAAATCAGATATGCGACTGACTCAAATATGACAAACCAAGTGTATCTGGACTTGAGTTATTTTGACTAACTATAATTTTTTTGTACCAACGTCGAAAACTTGACTCAAAGCCATTGTTTCCCAATGAAGGCAAAGGATTGAAGTTCAGGATCATTTGAACTGGGCGATTTTACCCCTTCAATAATGTGATATCGATTATGATAATATCGTATTATGATATTATATTATTATATTATGATATATTATTATGAAATTCGAATCGTCCAATTGAAACCCCTTCAACGAAATAAATCACTAGCCGTGAATTCAAGAACACATACTAGCATTAACCTAGTATTATCACATACAATAATTGCATGCAATTATTGTAAAATCATAAGTTATCAGTGATATATAATGATAATAATTGAATTGGGTTGAATCAATAACTCACCGAACATCCTGTATGTCGGTTGCGCTTTACTTATCAACATCGATGATACTGTAATGAACTATCCTCAGCAATACAATCCTATATAAACTCTTCACAGATGTCTTATCAAGATTATTCAATCACGTCATCGCTTACCTGACGAATACATCAGTTATTTCAATGCCAATAAATACACTGATTACAAATATATTATCGTTGTTATATTATCTATTTTTTTAAATCTCAATCGTTTTAGTATTGTGATACCGCTGAATGACAAGTGGAAACTACAGTGGCTGACATATATTTTCTGAGATTTGTCTGATAAAATCTGCATTTTAAGATAATATAATGCATTTCACTAGGTAAAAACGTGGTGTTTGAAGAGTGTACAGTATACGTTTAATTGTACTATTGCAATAAAAAGTAATGCAATTAGTAGAAATGGGAAATAATTGGAATTCGCCGAAGTGGTTTGGTTATGTGATCGCACCGGATAATTAGTTGACAACAAAATCAAGCGGATTTCCCATGAATGAAAGAATGTGAAAATCAATCGATTTCAGTTTAGGTGATTAAGATAACCGGGTAGACTATAACAATAGAACACGTGATGTGTATAGGTGGATCCGTAAAACTTGTGATAAAGGTCGATCTCTTGCGTATTTAATGTGGCAAGAGAACTATTGATGAATTTTAAGCTAGGTGACAATTATGGAGGAAACGATTCGGCGGATGTGACGATTTTGTTAGGCAATCAGGCACTAATCACATGTAAATTACTGGTGTTTCTTGATACTATATCATCATTGATTGTTATCGAATATAATAAATGTATTGAAATGTTACAAACATTTCAAAAAAGTGTACGAACAGTACACTGTTATGTACTAAATATAATCATTACTGCGGAAGTCATATACAATGAAAATCAATTTATTTCAATACACATATTCAATTAACCCACTTTTATCTGTTAATCAATTTTATGATGTTAAAGTTAATTAGTTTAACTTACATATTCTGATTTCAATTACAGTAGACAGGATAATAAATTCAAAGTGAACCATATTATAAATTCTAGGATGCCTATCATAGATATCATAAAATTGACAGAATCTTACAGCAAATATAGTTAGCCATGCTCATGCTAATCCCAACTCATACCATACCATGTTCCGACAATGATTACCCATAACAAGTTACTGTTATGTTTTTTGTTTATTCATTGTGGATTAAAGTCTTTGATTTTGTGTGGATGAAAACGTGATTGAGGTCCTGTTTACGGAGTTCATATATAAAAGAAGGTAATATTTTTAATAATATCTCTCAAATCTCAAGAGATGTCACTCATTGTTGTAATATAATAATAATAAGAAGAAACTTCATCTTTTGAAGCTGAAACAGTAAATAATAACAAAACAAGGGGACAACTAGAAAAAGGCGATATTCAGTATGTCCTAGCAACTGCTACTTTACATCAGCTGCTCTACTATATAACCTTAACTGCATACTAAATTGTATTTCTTTTGATATAATTATGAACCGAATTTAAATGATTATGGTGAAGTGGTGGTTATGGTGATATGGTGGACAACAATGTCCCCCGAATTGTGCTAATCAATCACAACGTCTGTATTAGGTTCTAATTGCACCCAACTTTTATGGACGCAGGATGAAGGTTGCTATTGCATCGTGAGACAAACATGCCATTTCCCTACTGATGAAAAGTTGAAAGTAGGGTTGTCAACAATAACCGATAGGCATCGATCACAGTCAATATTTTTTCAAGCGATACGATAATCGATCTAATTTCTTCAAAGATATTTTGAAAATGTATAATGACAGATGTCAATAATTAAGATTTTTTTTTTTTAATGCTGCTTAATGACCCCACCAACACTCAACAGCTAGACTATTTGGTGGTACGAATGAGCGGGTGATAATGGAACGATGAAGTGAGGATAGGTGAAAAGATGTTCACAAAAAACTTATGCCTTATGTTGGACTGGAACCCACGCCCAACCTGACTTCAATTTCTACCGCTAGCGATAATTTACTGAGCCATGATGGCAGCTAAAATTGTTATTCCCTCAAGTAACATGATATGGTCTATCTGCTCTATATAATATGCAGTACTTCCTAGGTTCAATGATGTATTCTAGATTAGGTGTTGGTTGCCACTACGTACTTGAAGAATACTGGGAATTCAATTCAATTGTCTTTATTTTTGTACATAACACAAAAAATGGCGAAATTCAGGTTTACATTAATCAATTACTCAATTACTATAACTTCTACTCTTCCATTTAACCAAGCATTGCTCTATGATGATAAGAATTGGGGTATCAAAGTAAGCTGCTGCTAATTTCAAAGATTCAATATTTATCATTGTATGATCTGCGATGAGCATTTTTTTCTAATGTAGTTATAGAGAAACATTTCCAAAACATAACAACAAACTAGAAGTGTAGGCATATAGCCAGGGTATATCAAAATTGAAAAACAGGTAGAAAAAAGTACAGTAAGACGTATTTATAAAATTTTTAATAACTTCAGTCTCAACAAACTTTATAATGTATTAGACCTATGGACAACGTATTAAAGTTACAAGTATGAAATCAATGTCATCATCAACGTTATGCACTTTGAAAATACAATGTTGTTCATATATAAATTGGTCAAGTATTTTTAAGGACCTACACACATGTTTTGGGTTCGGCAAATAATCATCATCAACAATTCTAAATCCTGATGATGGTCAGGAGGTTTGCATGCGGCTTCTGATGAGATCAACTATCTCTGGTGACTCTAGAAGGCACTGGAAAATAAGAAAGAAACACGTTAAATATAAATCGAGATTCTCACAGTAAGAATGTGTTACTCTAGTATTTAGACGTGGAAGCAATGATCTGATAACAAAATGATCTTACGAATATTGGTAACGACTAATGAATAATTGGTATAATTGGTAATAATAACTATAATAATTGAAATAATTGGTAACGACTAATGATATGGCGAGTTATGTTAAATTTTCTTACTCTCTTCTTATGATTTAATATCTCGTCCAGTATAGAATTGTTGACGGATGTTTTCCCGAGCATTGCATGTTGCGTGGTTGCAGGGGTTGAATCTTCCCCGTCCTCTCCATTCTTCGCTGCATCTTGGCTACACTCATCAGCCGCAAGGATGTCAGTCTGAGCAGTCTCTTTACATTGTTTGTCGGAGTGCTTTGATCCGTGAGACTTCCTCTTCTTCAAATGTTTGGAAGAAATCGTTGCACTTGATTCTACCTCATCTACATTAACAAAAGTGGAGACAGTTGTTCAAACAACAGTATCAGTGTTCTCACTGATAGATGTTGTGAGATTAAAAAATACAATTAAAAAAAAATGTTGTATTGAGCATTCTACACTCTCAAAATTGCAAGATCTCACACAATTATTCATTTTTGCTTATTGGCAGGAACGACAAAGATCTAGTGGCAGTGCATTTTCAAGATGGGGTAATCACAAGCATGGCAAGCATGGTGACCATCAGAAAACAAGCAATTATACCAAGAATTTATTCAGTATCAACCAAACTATAAGAATGAGCTCTTTAGTTGAATACTGTACCTACTAAAATGTTTTTTTTAGTGCAGTGGCTCATAATATAGGAGAGCAGACTCAGTGTGAATGCAATGAAAAAACTACAAAATAGCTGAACACTCTTCGAAATATTTTACATAGGGCCTAGACTAAGAAAGGTATACCGGTAATGGTAATTTGATAGTAATTTGTTATTATTACTCGACCCCATGTGAGCCTGGGCATCGAGTCTGTCAACTACAAACTCAATGCCTACAGAGACTTGGGACGTCCTAAACTTCTTTGTGATTTGTTTTGCATGACAACACATACTGATAGCATTATTGGGTAATCTCAACATTCTGTACAGTTTGAAAATATTATTGTGTAGCGAAATATAGAATACTAAATGCAGAATGAAAACAATCATCGATAAGAAAGATGTTCCATTCAATAACTTACTTGATGCTGGCCGAATATTTGACTGATCTGTGCTAATTGAGTCTTTATCACGACCGACAGTTTGAACTGAGCTTGAACGGCTTTCATCAGAAGAGATCGAGAATACAGTAGCACTAACCAGATCTACTTCTTTGGAGCTTGTTTGACTTGCTGCCATTGTCGTGTAGCTGCCTGGCAAATAATATTCATGAGAAGCATAGAAAATATATTACTCAAAAATTATAAACCTACAGTATTCAACATCAACTTCCGACAACAGTGTCACCTATTCCCTGAAGTAGGACAAAAGTCAAAACATAATAATGGAACATATGGTAAATTTGCCATTCGCTTATCAACCAATCTTTTCTATGGTAAGGTAAGGTGATGAAGAGTGATGGGTTGGCAACGACAGTTACCTAGTTAGGGAGTGTTATTGTCCAATGAACAACAAAACTATAATTTTATAGTTCAACAATGGTTTAACCCAGGAACCGATTGTTGTCGGATATTGGGAAGGATTTTATTATTTATTATGTACAGCCAGAAAGGTTAACTTTCGACAAGAAAATGGTCCCAAAATCCAACTTCATTTAAATGGTTCACAACCCACCACCATATTGAAGAGAACACTCTCTGAAAGAACATCATTTACCTGTTGACTTAACTACTTGTAGTTCTCCTAACTTATTTCATAAGACCTGCCTTCATTATTATTATTTTGAAGCTACATCAACATTCCTGCATGGAAGCTGCCATTACGAAGTTCGAGTAAATCATCAGCTGTCATCAAGAACGAGCTCGCATAGAGGGCTGTGATCAGCTGTGAATGTCAAAACACTAGTTGCTACTATAGGCCTATAATGTCAAATTTGCATTATTTACTTTAGGAGTTGTATGATAATATATCTCAATCTTTCTTATCAAATTTTGAGTAGCCATTAATGTTATTGTGAAAGTAGGTAATTTAAAACAGGTCTTGACATCTAGGTCTATTGTGTTGTAAAATTAAACAGTACAGGCACTATGGTACAGGGGTAGGGCCTTATTGAGATTGAATTGAGCTGAAGTGTCAGTGAAACTTCAGATTTTAGATTGATTATTGCATTGTTAAATGGCAAGATCTCTGTTTTCTTTTCGTACTGCGTTTCAATGTTTGTTATTAAAACCTGTTGTCACGTCTAATAATGTCCTACCATTGTTGGCATCATGCGCTCCGCTAGCAGCGACGAACAGACCGACATGTGACAGTGGCACCTCATTCTTTGCTAGATATAAACATTCATCTGGTAGGTGACGCTTTTCATTTACAATGTTCACGAATTCTTAATACGTATTTTAAATCTCGTTTCCCGGAAGGCTCAAAAGTCTTGAAAATATATTCTTGAAAATGGCAAACAGTATAGGCCTACCGGCATAAAAACTTCAATATTGAATTTTGATCGAAATATCTTGAGTTGTTGTATTTTCAATCAAGTGTACCGGAAGCCCTATGTTGAAGTGATATTATTGGTATCTTGAAAAATATTGATCAAATTGGTATTGATGAAATATCTTGAATTGTTACATTTTTAATCAACTGTATGTTGAGTAATTTTTTTGGTACTGTAGCATTAATTCATCATACAGGTCTATCTAAAATTACATGGAATAAGAAAGGAAGACTTTAATAACGCACACTAAAATCAAGCCTCTCACAGTCGACCCACTTGACTTTCAAATTCCCCCATGCCTTCTGCGACCTCGCATTTCATGTGACTGCTGACTGCTGAGCCACCGTGAACATAATTATGTAAACAAAGTTAGTTCCTGTACCACTATTCACTACTAGATTGGGCCTACTTACAATCGGTAGGCTTAGAGATTTGGCCGGTAAACTGGTATATAATTTTAACAAATTGGTGGGATAGGGAGTTTGGCCACCTTTACAGACTTGCAAACCAATGCAACCTTCAATATCATTCCTTCAATTCATTGAATAACGGTACCTTCAATTCATCTTGGTATCGATATTGAGTTGATTGAATGACGAATATTCGGTAGTCCTTCAACTGAAAAAATCTCTAACTATGTGTGTCCCAGTTAGTTACAAAGCTTACACCTAACCACGTTATTATTTTTCAGCTGATGAGGGTAGCAGCCAAGATTTGTCAAAGATGAACGATGATGAATGGAAAAAACGTTTGACGCCCGAACAATTTGCCGTTTGTAGACTTAGCGGAACTGAGCCGGTACGTCATTCAACTTTAAAACATCTATAGGGGTCTACGTATGCCAGGAATAGGATTGAGTTGAAATTTTCAATGAAACTAGAGAACTCAATAAAAATTTCCAAAAAAATAAATAAATAGAATAGAAACATTCATATGCTGAGAAAAATTCTCAATATAATCAACAAAAATGTTACCTGAAATATTTACAAAAATATAGCAAAATGTTAGTGCGACCTTGGATCTGAGCAGCTAATCTATCTATGGTCCTATATTGAACAGTAATATTGAAAATATGAGCTTCTTTGGTCATACTTTATTAGGTGGGTCTACGTTGTACATTCCTCAAGGTTAAACTCATATGTTACAGCCATTCAGCGGAGAGTTCACTGACCACTCTGCTCCAGGCACCTACTCTTGTATCGCTTGCGCTTCTCCCCTGTTCAGGTAAACTGCAGTTCAAATTTCTATAATTCCTTAATTAATTTCTTGATTAATTTCTACTAGCTCAAATATCACTTCCAAATAAACTGGGCTTATTCTCGATTTTAAACGCTGACACTGTATAATAGTGTGACTGAAAAGATGAAATTTGTCATATAGTCTGCCAACTTGATATGGTATATTGCTTTTTCATTTTCATAACTCTTCACCTGTTATTTGAGAACTAGTTTGTTTGATAAGACTTTTTGTAGGCAACTTGGACAATTAGGTATTACGTAATTAGATACGGTACCTACTCAAAACTCTACAAATGTCAGATCAGAGAGTAGGCATTGACATTTTGTATTTTGGTTATTTTAGTTTTAATTCCTTCTGAGGTTATTAATTACACTATTTTAATCCATAATATTATGCTAGTAGTAAGGCGCATGACGTTACTGGGCTTTCACCGCCTATATAAGCCTACTCATTCTCACTACCTGTATAGTGTTTCTCCACTATATACAAATCATAATAAATAATGTAGTAATCTGTCTACATCTGTATATTATTTTACTCCAAATAGTTCCGTGTCCAAGTTCCAGAGTGGCTGTGGTTGGCCAGCATTCAGCGCGAGCATCGCGTCGAATGTCGAACGTCACCCTGACACGTCTCACGGCATGACGCGTATAGAAGTGAAATGCGCCAAGGTAAGAACGCGGAGATCTGTGGCGTAGGCATTACAAGGAAGTAAATTTAGTGTTCAGAGTGCAAGTCATTTTATTTCAATCAGTTTGGAAATCTGTCCGACGCGAAAGACGTTAACTTCGAGAAAAAAGAAATATAGTTCTTGTTTCACCAATATACGGAAACCTCTATCCATTGTTCATTCAAGGGACTGGAAAATGAAACCATCCGTGCAGGAAAATGAATCATCCAGGAAAATTTAACATTGATTATATGGGAGTGGGTTGAGAAAAAATTAATGATACAAGCATGAAAACGGTGCATCCAGTAACGGTGAATAGTGGTTTCACTGTATATGAATATTCATTTTCAATCTATAACTACCATTTAAGAATAATCTTTGGCTTTCATAATCGAAATTTCTAATATACTGGATCCTAGTGGTAACCCCTGTGGAGAACAGCCATCAAATGAACGATTTACTCTCAATTGCTTTCAACCGTAGCATGCACTGTTTCTCTTCCAGTGCAAGAGTCACCTTGGTCATGTGTTCAACGACGGACCGCCCCCAACTGGGGAGCGTTACTGCATCAATAGCGTGTGCCTCAAATTCGTCCCCAGAGATGGCGGTCAAACGTAGCGTCGTCGACAGATAATCAATACAAAATAGACTGTGCAAAATATTACGGCCCTAGGCCTGTACTGTTAGAGGCATGTGAAAATGTATAGATGTGTGTATACAAAATGAGAGATTTTAAGTTTTCTATACCGTAGCGTCGTACCGTACCGTACGGTGTTTCCGGGTTATACCGTACCGTAGGACATATTTGGACATATTTGATGTGAATTAATAGATTACCATGCATAGCCTACATTGATTTATGTATAAATGATATAACTTATCTTGTTATTTAATATGAATAAAATATTTTGAAATGTTCTTAGCTTTATTTTTTTGATTTCAAGTTATATGATGACATTTTCATTTCACTTATTTCGACGGAAGAAGAAGGTTCTTAGTGATCGTCCTCCCCTAACCACACCTCTAGTACGTATGGGTGGTTCTCGTCTTCTTCTTTCGTAAATAAAAGTAAAGATTGTACTTTCATTTTACTAGTTATCTCGACAGTATTAGGGTGAATGGTGAGTGATAACACAGAATATGGAAATTCTTTTTCCTCTTCTAGATACGTATAGGCCTACGTCTAGATACGTACTATGCCTATGTTCTTTGATAGTATTCTACACATTATATTCCTCTTTGGCAATACCACTTATTTCAATGAAAAACTAGGCCTCCTCGTTATGATTTTTATATTCCAGAATTCAATTTTGCTTGTAGTCAACTCTTGTGCCAAGTTCGGTATGTATATAAATTTTGTATCGGCATAAGCCATATAGAAATATGTACAACTAGACTTGAGAATTTTACCCAACAAAATGAAACAAAAATCCAATTATTATTTGGAAAACTACGGTCGTGCGAGTCTATGATGTGAAAGCTCGGACGACAAACAAAAACCTTCAGCCTCTTGATATCTTATCAAAAATATACTGTTCAAAAATTATGTAGATATTGAAAATCTGTATGGGTGAAATCCAAAATAAATGGCCTTCATTATAATTATATAATTTATATTCAATCAGAATTATAATAATTTCTTTCAACGTCGTATATAACGAGAGTGTCGCTCCCAACTGTTTGTTTCAAACTCTGCTCACTGATTGGCTCTGTATCGTGTTTGTTTGCTGCACTGTAGTTGCATTCGCGCTGTCTTTACTGGCGCCCAAAACAAACAACTTTCTCCGGACCGCGTAATGGACGTCAACGTTGGCGAAACAGAAGAGGCAGCACACACAGAATCCCTAGAAGAAACAGAAAATAGTTTCAATATTTGAAATGATGATACAATACCGGAATTTTATTGTTTGAAATCAAATCGATTATTGTATCGTTCTAAAAAATAACGGCACACCGATTATTATTAGTAAGAAGCCCTAACAACGACCATGCAATCACAACATTATCTGGGAAAGCCATGCAATTATTAGTATTTGTTCATAAAACAAAATACTGAATTATTCAGTATTTATAATAATTATAGCCTATATGAATATTATGCATATATATACTGGCACATGCAGCGCAGTGGTTAACGTGCTCGCTTCGTATGATCCGGGAGGCGAGGGGAATCGCGAACCCAGTTTGATATTCCATTTTTACAAGGGTTTTTCATTGTTTCCGTCTGTAGTCTAAGCTAATGCCGGATGGTTCCTACAGTAAGGCGGCCATGACCGCTTCCTTCCCACTACCTTTCCCATTACCCAAGAACCTTCATCTCATCATCCCACCATCTCATAAATCATCCATTCGACACCATTAGATCTGCGCTATCATAACAGTGCATTGCTAAACCCAGTATAATATATTATAAATAATTAAATACTGATAATTATTAATAAATAATATTATAAATACTGACTAATGTAGGCTACACCAAAGTTCTCCGAGGTCAAGTCATTTGACAAAGTAAAAATAAATTTCAAAAATGGTTGTGGTAAATATTTGCTATGCACATCCTGATAAGGTTTTGTGTATGATGGGTCAAGTAGTGAGATAAAAAAAGGTTTCGTAGAATAGATCTGAAATATGATGCAGTGAATCCATAATTTATATGCTAATGATCTCACTGCATCACGACCCCTGTGACCTTTGATAACTTATGGTTCTAACGATAACTTATCGTAAGCCAAAAACTCAGTTTGATCAAACTAGACAAGACTAGCAGATCTATTCAACTCTAACAAACTAACAACTGTAGTTCACAATGAAAGGTATGCTCATCATTACGTACTTATTGTTCCTGATCTAGTGTAGAATTAAAAATAATAGATATTATACAATATAAAGTTATAAACCATTAGTTACAGTTGAATAACTATTAGCCTATAAAATAGGGCAGGCCCTAGTTAGATCTCATCTAGAAATAAATATATCAATAATTAGTAAGTATTTATTATGCACATGAAATAAATTGATTAGGGCCTAGTATGTAGACGGAAATTTTGGTAATTTGAATATTTGATAATGGTAGGCTATCTTTTCAAAATGTATTCTTGTTAATAAAGAAGATATTCAATCTCAAATTGGATGGTTTGAATCAGGGACTCGGAGTGAAATGAGACTCTTTTTTTCCAACATTCCGTAATGATCGGTACAATATGTCAAGTTTTACTTTAATGCTTTACCCACAGTTAGGAACAGAAAATCAAATAGCTTGTTGAATAATCTATAACAATACAAATTTCTATATAATTATTAAAATTCTATCAATTTCGATCTCAATTCTATTCAAGACAAACTCAGAATTTCCTCAGTTCTCAGTTTCCTGGAATTTGGAATAAAAATTCCGATTTCACTACGAATCCTTGCTTTGAATTATTGGGTAGTATGGAATAATTTTGAAATTATTCCAATATTCAGTTCTAACAAAAATATATTTCAAATACCAATAGCTTATAATAACTATAGGCCTACAATATGCTATTATATTTCGTAAAATTGGGTCAATTATTTCTCTGAATAAATCACCAGTCGAAACGTTTCTATTTCAGTTTTCATCGCCCTCTTATTCGCTTTCCTGGCCTTGGTCGGTCTGGTGTCCGGCGGAGCTACCGTAGCCGGTGCCGGCTGCCCCAAGGGTCATGACACATCCACCCGCCTCGGCGCCTTCCCCCGCCCCCAGTACTGCACCCACTACTACAAGTGCGAGGGCGGTAAGGCCGAGCTGACAGCTTGCCCAGCAGGCATGCACTTCAGCGACACTCTGTCCATATGCGATCTACCAGGCCGTGCCAAGTGCAGTGAGTAGACGTTACAAATTTGAGACGTTTTTTATTTCCGTTGTTGGATTTTTGAGAATTTTAGTAATATTCTTAGAAATATGGCTATGAGTAAACTCTAATTATTGAGTGTATATAATTGTATGAAATTTATAATTTCCAGTACCATATAATCATATTTTTGTGTTCGTTCATCTGCTTTCAGAGAATACATAATTATAATTTGATTTTAAGAAACAGTCGTGGATGTTTGATTATGAGGATCATAGCCATATACCTCACTCATATTTCTTTCATCTTATTCACTACTCTTTCTCAATCAATGATAATCTCAATGGAACTAAATGACTATAGATCACTACTACAGTAAAATAATTTTTATTTTGCATTATTTATTTTTCTCCTCTGTTACAGCTTAAGCGACTGAAGTACGTAGCAGCCTACCTACTAACGCAGTGTATTCAACTTCGAATCAATTGAAGCCTATCAATATGCAAAAATGATGCCATTTTTAAAACTCGTGCTTACTTTTGTCAGAACTTTTTAATTGGTTGATACAGATTTTGAAAATCTTTTTCTCGAGTGCACAAGCTTTTATCATGGTTGTATTTCTGTTTTTCAAAATACAATTTCATTAATATACCAAAATTTAACCCTTATGAAAATCGTTTTTATAATTTCTGTTTATGGATATTCACATACATATTATAGTACCCTTATTATTGTACCATATTGGAACATCCAAGCTCCTTTTACCTTTCCCGTATACAATTTTCACCCTCTAGTTGCATATAAGGATTGCATAATAGGTGCAATACTTTATAGTCTTGTCTTCTGCGACAATTATTCTACATTCTTTTTCTTTTCCTTAAATATCTTAGCTTAGAATACATCAAGTCCGCATTCTCTGAAGCAAACACAATATTAATAAATTGGCACATATCGCGTGCCTCTTTATGGCAAATCGGATGCACAAAATTAATTAATTCACTATTTTTCTGTGTGCCAATTCTTATTTAAGGAGTTTCAAGGACAATATTCATCTTTATATTACCTGCAATGATACCACCACGGCTGAGAAGACTTGATAAACGTGCTCGCCAATTTCCCCCGGATCTGGTCTGAACGGGAGCAACAAGTGTTGTATACCAAACAGTGGTATGAGTATCAAGGTGGCTCTGACTCCCTTCTGCAGTCCAACTGGCACTGACTCGCTGTGCAGCTTTGTGATGAGTACACGCACAACGATGATAAGGAATACCGTGCTAGCCAACATCGATATGAAGACAGGTGCCGTGAGAATCCACATGGATAGACTGTCCGACATCCAACATCTAAACGAGAGATAATTGTACTTACACTCTCGTACATAAAGAAAGTTGCTTTATACTTGTGATGAGTTGATTAGGCGAAGACAGCAAAGACAACTGTCCAACTGTTACAGAGCTTTTCTTTTCGCACTGTACAGGTCCCTTATTCTATAACGGTAAACGAAAAGGATGCGTGACGAAAGTGTCAGAGCCCATATGATACACCATGTTAAAGTACACGAAATAGTTTGGACAAATCAAAGATTGCTTGATTTCGTTTCGTTTTAGAGTTATAGAATAACCTTTCAGGACACACATTGCACCTAATCAACATGAAACTTCTTGCTAGTATGCAGACTTATCCAACTTGGAAATTTATAGCTTTGGGATCAGATCGGTTTTGCCACTTTTGGAAAACCATTCCAAAAAGATAAGTTCTCGATAACCCCCATGAGACTATAAGCTATACTTGATAGTTTTCAAGTGGAGGTGCCTGAAGTTATCGAGTATATCGAATACAAGCTGCTGCCGTTCATTCGGTCCATAACTGTCGCAACGTGAACTCCCACAAATTTGTTTTAAAAAATCAATTACATTTTTTTCCTTTAATTTCTGAAGGAATAATCTATATTTTTGTCAATACATAATGGTAATCAAATCACTTACTGAACTTGACGTGTGATTAATCAAAGTTCTTCTCTAACACTAGCCGACCTGGTGGCTCAGTCAATTATCGCTAGCGGTAGTAACTGAAGTCACCGTTGGGCGTGGGTTCGAGTCCCTTATAAGGCATGGGTTTTAGTAAACGTCCTTTCATCTATCATCTCTTCATCGTTTCATTATCATCCGTTCATTCGTACCCCCGTATAATCTAGCTGTTGGTGGGGTCGTTAAGCAACATTAAAAAAAAAAAAAAAAATCTCCAACACCTGCCCACTCCTCTTGAATAAATAATCGAATGAATGCAGTATTTCACATCACCTCTCAAAATAGAAGGGAGAAAGCCTATATTACCTGTCTGTATCCTCGGTCAAGACACGAACTGTAGCGTAAATGGTGATCAGTACGAACGGTAAACACCACCCAATCGCATGAAACCATCGCATCACCTTCTTCTCCGTGGTGAATACAACTACGAGAGCAATATGGAGGTGCAGACCTTCGCAGAACATCCACATGTAGTTCGACACCATGAAGTAGTGGAGTAGAACGTGTAATGCTTGGCACCATATCTAACAAGATCGTTATTTGCATTATTCTGTTCATATTCTATTCAACTAATTACTGTTTAAGATTTTAGAAAGGTTAATGAAAGTCAAAAAGTCGTGAAGGAATCAAAATTTGCTCTCGATTTCAGTAAAACTTCTCCGTTATCATGTTGGATATTTTTTGACATATCACAATGTAAACCTTGAAAATTCGCAATGTATTTTCCAGCAAATATGGATCTGAAAACAATGGACGTTAGTATTCTTTTCAATAGAATCTTTCGGGGTTTTCTGGAAAAAATTGAAAATGGATGTTATTTTTTCATATATAAGGATCCAATTGCTCAAGTGAGAAAATTATAATCAATTTGATAGTTTTTGACATCTTTCAACATCGTTATGACGTATGGACTTATCATGTTGGATATTTTCTGACATATCGTACTGTAAACCTTGAAAATTCGCAATGTATTTTCCAGCAAATATGGATCTGAAAAAAATGAACGTTGGCATTCTTTTCATATCGAACCCTTTTAGATTTCCCAGATAAAAATTGAAAATGGATTTTCTCTTTTCATCATATATAAGGATCCAATTGCTCAAGTGAGAAGATAATGATCAATTTCACTATTTTTGACATCTTTCAAACGTCGTTATGACTTACGACCTTGACAGTACGTTAGTCCTTCCTTAGTCCTTACCCTATTTTCCTTCACTGCATCGCTGTCGTCGACCACGAGTGAATACCAAGCAATCCACAGTGCGTTATTGAAAGTGAACGAAGCAAACAACTGGACGTGGATCAAGATACGAGTACAACGCAGAGACCTGAAATGTATGTACAATTTTCAATTATAATCATTTTATAGTCACAAGAAACTGATGAACTGAGTACATAGAAACTATGTATATGATGAAAAGTGAGCAGAAATAATTGGTTGTTATGTTTTTCCTTGTTTGAAATGTCAAAACTCGATAACAAAATCATCGTTTTTCATACAAACCATGATGAACATACGGGGATATCGTTTTCACTTTTTTAACGAGGCATACATTATGGCGATCTCATTTGTTTATTTCAATTGTGGTCAACGACCCCACTGACAGCTAGGTAATTTGGATATATGAATGCATGAGAGGATGATGATTTACTCATGAAGGTATCATGAATTCATTCATGAATTTAGGTGAAAGTTTACAAAAACCTGTGCTAATAGCTGCCCGAGCCAATTGCAAATGGCTATTCACGGTTTGTTTCATATTGCTCCACATGCATATTTTCATGTAAGGCTTATTAAAACTAGGAATGCTGTGAATTGAGCTGTTGATTACCGAAACGAGAGGAAGATGGCCAGAGAAATGAGAAGTGTCGTCACGGATAATGAGTAGCCAGTCACGTAGAGACGGTTTACTATCTGACGAAACTGCAAGAGATTGGGAGATATTATTTTTTATATTTTTTATATCCTCTTTTGAATTATCCTATTTGATAATTGCGTTACTTTTTTGTGGGCGTAAAGACTCATCTACCATATATGGATGTGGGCCTATAGTGTGTAGCAAAATTGGTAGACCACTTTCAATGATAAAAAACTAAAAAGAAAAACCAAGGAAAATGTAATTTTTTTTCTCATCACCGACTCACAAGATTGATGTGTGAGCTACATCAAAATAAATATTTACCTATATTTCAGTAAAGCGGCTGATTTGAAGAAAACAATCGAGTATTTATTTGTTCCAGCGTATATCATGATCAACAGGTGCAATCATGCAATTAGAAATGGGAACTTGGACAGTGAATGACTAGACTTGATAGTCTCAAAACTGAGGTGTATCCATTTCCTAATAATACTTCTCTTATCCTACTACGCATACGCTGCATTTGTCTTGATTTAACAAAAACGACAGTTAATTTTCACCTTTTGAAATATTAAGCAACGTAAGTTCTTTACGCTTTGCTACGAACATATCATCTTGCGATGCACTTACTTCCAAGTCTTCTATATCAACACAAGTCGTGTAGTTGGACCATTCCTTACCGGACTGCGGATGACTGAACCACGTACCGTTTTCAAGACATCTTTTAAATGCAGTACCTGGAGAAGTAACCAGGTGATATGATTTCGATATTCAACATTTTAATACTACGCTCATTCAAAATGATGATAATGAAAATAATAATATTCTTCATTGTCAGTTATTTGATTTTAGGTGGTATAATAGTTGACAGGTCATGATTTACAATTATTTATGAGATACTTAAAATTTAAATTAATTATTACTGAAATATTCTCAAAATGAAGTGGTGATTATCATTGATGTTGATGGTTTGATTTTGATTTTTGTTATAAAGAGAAAAGAAGAATGGATGCCCCGTCAAGTCGGACTCACGTGTTGGGTCGAATCCGGTGACGAAATGTGGGCAAGGTTGGTGAGCTGTGTTACCGGCTGGAGTGGCGTCCCAGCATGAGTAGCCGTCGAATACGACGGGGCAAAAATATGGCGTCGACTCTTGAAACAGTAAATGGTGTAGTATCGAATGAGGATGATTTTAAACTCTCACTATTATCAGATTTAATCAATTTTTTTTCTATCCATTCAATTTCTATTCGATATTTCTATTTTCAACGTTGTATATTAAAATGAGAAATTTGTATTTTACTTTTGACATTATTTAAACATTTTTTGATCCTCTGATTCTTTTAAAGTACAGAGTAACTATAACAATCAATATTCATGCCATGTCTTAAAAAATATTCTGTTGTTACAAATATTTTTTACCTCAATTCTTGAGATTTAATGATCTTCATCAAAAGCCATTTATAATTTTGATAAAATCAATATTTGAATTTGATGAATTGCCTAAAAAAATATTGATATTGATTATGTTTCATTCTCATGATAGAACAATAATAATAATGATAATTTATTCACAGAATACTTATTTACAAGTTATGCAATATGTAATATTGCAATATGTAATTATGTAATACAATACATTAAATTTGATCATCAAATAATAATGCAAATCGAATGCTTAATAAGAAATTCACCTTATCTTGCTATAGTCTAATCAGGCTCTAGAATAATTTAACATGCACATTTTACCATTCTTTGTCGACTTCATATTTTGTTTTATTTTCTCGTAACATTTGTAAATTATTTTCAATATCACTTGATTGTAAAATCCATTGCCATCGTTTCCCTCGACTTTCTCCACTGCTAAACAGAACAAAAATAGAAACGAAATCACAAAATAATGTGACAACCTTGAGAATATAAAACAAACACATGCTATATCTACTTTTAGTTTAATGGGTGTGAAAAAAAGGGTGAGGGAATTGACGAGAAAAATGTGGATATGATTTTGATTATTGTGATTGGAGTTCAGTTTTACAAACATTGTGAACGGTGATTAAACATTGTTCTTACATACGCTAAATCATTATAAGAAGAGCGTTTAGCGAAAGCTAAATTTCATACTGAAAAAATCTGACTTCGTTATTGTTTTTTTTTTATGTGTAATTCTATTTTTTGGTGCGTAAGATATAGTTCAGAAAATGTAACCAATCGACTCAAAACTGTTTCTGGACATTGATGTAATACCAGACACAAACAATAGTCGCTAAAAATCTATTGGTATATTGGTATATATGGTATACAAACTTCTGAACTTTCTCAACTTTTACTATGGTAACTTTTACTAGTTTCACATTTACTATGGGTTTTATACTTTAAACAAAAGCCACCATAACAAAATTTGTATATGCGACTTGGTTTCAACAATAAAAAGTAGTTCCACAATTTTAATTATTTTTTCGACCATTCGTGAAGAATACAAATTTGTATATTCTAACGTTATAGTGCTTGCGTGGGTAATTCTACCAAGCTAACAAGAATTTTAAATATCTTTTAACTAGATAGTTTACTGTTGGTCCGTTCATGATCTTTTTTATGCGATACTTAAAAGATCGAAAGAAATACAAACTCTAGCTGAATAGTAAAAATACATTTATAACCCAAATGTCTGTATCATACAGACTTGATTTAGTGATGTGTTTTTGTTCAGAATAGAAATTGTGTTTTAAATAGAATGTTATTGTAATATGGTTCAAGATGGACCTACACCAAGAAGCATTATGTCTTGAAAGATCAGAAGTTTATAGAGAAACTATTTAAAAAAAAATACTTCAGTTGTCCAAATGTTTTTCTATGTACGACAATTGAATTTGTTTGTTAGATCATGTCCAATAAAGAAGGAATAAATACTGTCGGGGTGTGAAAACGTAAAACAGAAGAATCTTACCCATTTTTGGCTTCTGTCCAATCAGCATAAAGAGTAAAATAAACTCACAGATGTATGAGACTTTTCTGCTATAATTCCTTGCAATCTGAAATCAAATGGTAATACGTTCTAATTATAAAATATCATATTCCGTACGCAATTTGATAAGGAATCAAGAGATCTATAAGGATGTGATTTTCAAAAATAATCAATATTGAATGTAAAACTATTGTATGAAACAAACATTTTTGAAATCTACAATGCATCCGAATCGCTCATTCAAGAGATAGTTTTTACGATCTTACGCAAATCTTTTCACATTCTCCATAATTCATATTCTTTTCAACGCTTCCTAAATCAACTTCAAATCCAATTCGAATTTATTTATCTTATTCATCATCACCACTTGTATCACATTACTCATTACATTTCCCATTGCATACCACAATAATTTCATTACTCGTTTTCACTTTTGACAATTATAATTCCAAATTTATAGTTAGCTGGACCTTCTTGGTCATTCATCGTAGAGATGAACAGCCAACATGAATGAATGATTTTTTCTCAGATAGAGCACTCAAATACCATAAGTTTCAAAACACTTATAAAATTGACGTCCCTGGCTCAAATAATGAATTGGGCGTTCTAGAACATATATTAAAAATACAAAATGACAAATAGTAAAGTGACTCTTCACATTTTTCGTCGTGATGTTGTGGATTTTATATAGTAATCCAATCCTGTACACTCAAATCATATGTATTTTTATTGTTATATCATCTACCAAATAAAATGTATTATTTTTATGATGAATATAATATTTTTCAAATATTTGAGTGAATATTTTTTATTTCTCATCACATTATTCATTTTATTGTAATCTTCTATACTATAGTCTTCAAAGTCCGTGGGAGTCGAATTACGAAATTTCAGTATTTTGGTGATAATTTTGAACGAAATCAGATCTCGAAATTCTAATACGGGAGAGACACAGATATTTTTACTACCTTCAAGATAGTGTAAGTAAACCCTTTCCAAATCATATCTCATAATTGTCAAGCGTATACAACTAGAAAAACACATTTTTCCAGACTTATTCATTTTACGTACTCCTCTTCATTTGATAATATATTGTCAACTTTCTCGCACACAGCAATTGTTTCGTTTGCGGCTCACTTATTTCCTTACTTTCTTTTATGGTATACTTTCATGGCTTTTTATACTGTTTCTAATATGTGTATCATTGAAATAGAGACATGAGAACAATTCTGAGTTTGAATGTAGGAGTTTACATCTTGTATGTATAGGCCTACTACACATTCGATTACATTGTCTCCTACACATTATTGTTTGATGATTGATAGAACATTACAATTATTTTATGGCAACTCAAAACCAAATGTAGATAATGATAAGCTGGAAACAGCCTTACCTCAATTAGTTATTCTTTCCCATTTCGAGTATGTAATGCAAATTATGGTTCACAATTAATTCCTTCCTCACTTATTTAGTATATTGCATCATTATTACAGTAATACAATAAATTCACGTATTTCTACATAACGTCCACAAACGACGACCAAAGTACTCATCAATATTATATCATTCCAAACACTATTTAATTGAAATAAGCGATCAAACACCAATAAATATGATAGTATAACCAACAATATCATAATTTGAATTATATTTCCGTAGGTAACGTATATTCATAAAATGTGCACGTAATGTTCAATATGTATTCTTAGATTATTATTTCTGTCGAGTCGCCATGTTAAACTTGAGTACTGTTTCTATAGATCCGTACGATTGAGACTTCTTACATCTACTGAAGATGCTCTCGGTAAATTATTTCTACCACCGAAAAAATAAACACATGTTATTTCCTTGTTTGCGTTGTAATGAATTACTACGCAAACACGCTACGGAAGATGGTTCTAAAAAAGCTTAGTACACCTTAGCTGTAAAATGCTATTTGCGAATACCACTTTCACGATACTATATAGATATATAGTTGATATTGCAAGCAGCTTGCATTATCGGATAGAAGCCAGAATACCACGTTTTCTGTCAAGTACTTAAAAGCGAGATAGAAAATAAATAGATGAAAGAAATCACTTATAAATAGTCGCGTATAGTTACATATTTATCTATTGAATGAAGAATGAAATGTATTCGTGCGATGTATTTATGATTATGGCTTGGTAATTTTTCATTCCATGTTATTGAATAACATCTTACAGAAGTGGATTTGATTGTTGGCTTTACAAAATGAGTTTATATAAAAATGAAAATTAATAACACATGATGGTAGTGACTCCAGTGAATCCAATTAATTTTTTCTTTCCATATTTTGGTTCGATATTATGTTATGTACGCTATATTCATTTCTTTATTATATGAGTCACAATAATACAATGTCAAATCATTCATATTTCACATTGCATATCCGGTCGACTTCACTTTGTTTTTGCATGCTATTGATTGAATTCATCCATTATATTTTTATATGAAGAGCGGATTCAACAAACTCGGATAATTCGTCCTGTGACTGGATGTGTACTGCTTTTCAATAATGCTATGGTTCAATAATGAATCCAGTATCTATTTTACCCAAAATCAGAAAAATATGTGATGAACGAATCATAATTACTGAACATAGTTGTAATCTTTATTTAATACATGAATAACTAAATCGCCATTGTAATTGTTTCGAAACTCAACTAATTATCTTGAGACATACGAATAGAAACAGCAACATAATCGTCTATACACTATAGTCGGCTTGGGCTTTTGTCGTTTACGACTACAATTTCCATCTTTGTAATATTTACATCTCGGTCTCTTATTTTTGACTTCAGATTCATGCAAGGTCTTGACAACACTTTGTGATTTACTTCTCAACTCATTTGTACTTTGTGATCTTTTTCTGTGCGATTTATCGACGGTTTGTGATGCACTCCTACTCATCTTCCGACTATCTTTTCGTTCCTGTTGGATATTTGTTACTCCAGGTTTCAACCTGGGACCATTTTGACATCCACCCTTACAGTGTTCTCTTCTGAAGTCTTTATCAGTATATTCGTAATTAGAAGCAGCCATTCTCTTCTTTCTATTTTCACATCCAGCTTTACAATGATCTCTTTTTATATCTTCCGAAGTATGTCTGCGAGGGCCGTTAGGCATTGCTACGGAACTTTTTCTTTTTTCTATGATCATCTTTTCTTCTTCGTAATTTTCTCTTTTCTCTTCCGCATCAGTTACTGCTAGCGTCTTACTTCGGCGCCGAGAATCTCTGATACCGTCAGAAGAGCGCCGACGTACTTGTGACGCCGAACTTCGACGTCTAGATTCATCTGTGTCTTGTTCAATACCAGCTACGGATTCTCTCTTGTTGTTTCCAGCTCTGATACCGTCGGAAGTGCGCCGACGTGCTTGTGACACCGAACTTCGGCGTCTAGATTCATCTGCGTCTTGTTCAATACCAGCTACGGATTCTCTCTTGTTGTTTCCAGCTCTGATACCGTCGGAAGTGCGCCGACGTGCTTGTGACGCCGAACTTCGACGTCTAGATTCATCTGCGTCTTGTTCAATCCCAGCAGCTACGGACTCTCTTTTGTTGTTTCCAGCTCTAATACCGTCCGAAGAGCGCCTACGACCTTGTGATGCTGAACTTCGGCGTCTAGATTCATCTGTGTCTTGTTCAATCCCAGCTACGGATTCTTTTTTGTTATTTTCAACTATAACACCGTCGGAAGTGCGCCTACGTGCCGAACTTCGGCGCCTAGAATCACCCGTTGCTTGTTCAATCCCGACTACGGATTCCTTTTTGTTGTTTTCAACTCTAATACCGCCCGAAGAGCGCCGCCGTGCCGAACTTTGGCGCCTAGAATTATCTGCGTCTTGTTCAATCTCGAATACGGATTCTTTTCTGTTGTTTTCAGGTCCAACAACGTCCGAAGAGCGCCGCCGAGCCGAACTTCGACGCCCAGATTCATCTGTGTCTTGTTCAATCCCAGCCACGGATTCTTTTCTGTTGTTTTCAATTATAATACCCTCCGATGTGCGCCGATGTGATGCCGAACTTCGGCGCCTAGAATCATTTGCGCCTTGTTCAATCCCAACTACGGATTCTTTTTTGTTGTTTTCAGCTCTAATACCGCCTGAAGAGCGCCTACGTGATGCCGAACTTCGGCGCCTAGAATCATCCGTCGCTTGTTCAATCCCAACTACGGATTCTTTTTTGTTGTTTGCAGCTCTAATACCGTCCGAAGAGCGCCGAAGACCTTGTGATGCTGAACTTCGGCGCCTAGAATCATCCGTTGCTTGCTCAATCCCAACTACGGATTCTTTTTTGTTGTTTCCAGCTCTAATACCGTCTGAAGAGCGCCGAAGACCTTGTGATGCCGAACTTCGGCGCCTAGAATCATCCGTTCCTTGCTCAATCCCAACTACGGATTCTTTTTTGTTGTTTTCAACTCTAACACCACCGTCCGAAGTGCGTCGACGTGCTAGCGATGCCGAACGTCGTGCATCATCCTGAGAACCCCGCTTCATGTTAGGATCTTGCTCAATAGTTTCTCTTCTCACAGGACTCGACATCTTACTATTGCGTTTAGATTCTTCAAATGATTGATGAGACCTACGTCTGGTCTGAGTACCTCCACCCGATCTGTCGTCATCATCAATATTTGAAGCATTAGTTTTTCCACTGATAGACTCCCTAGTTAAACCGTCATTCTTCACAGTATGTGCACTGTCAGTTTGGTCTTCTGACTTCCTCCTCATACCTGTAGGTGAAACACTGAAGGACTTTCTACCATCATCCTCTTCAAAGTCTGTACTGTCAGTTTGGTCTTCATCTGAATTCTTCAGCTTTGTATGTGAAATACTGACGGACTTTCTAGTCGAAGAGTCATCCTCTCCAACGCCCGAACTATCGTTTTTATTGCCTCCCGATTTCTTCAAAATGGACGATGCACGCTTATCATAACTCCGATTGTGCATAGTACCTTCAGCAGATTTATCGTCCTGTGGTTTGATAATACTTCTGTTAAGGTCTGATTTCTTCAAAGTTTCATCTAAAATATCGTCACAGCTACACGGTGAACACGTACAACATTTATTGTAACCAGGATGCACGCTGACTGCCAACGCACATGGTGACGGTGTCATATTCAAGTTGAAACGTGAATAACTACCGTCTACATGTTTTTTTTCCTCACGCTCTGCCACCTTCGATCTCTCAGTTTTCACTGGGTCTGTGTCTCCTGTTATATATTCTTCATCTGATTCTGAAGAAAAGTTAGTATTATAAGTCATCACTCTGTCGCTAGCATCTGCAAAAACCACTCCGCGTTTACTAACTCCATATCTTCCATCTGTCCATGCCAGGAAAGTTACGTTATTGTTATATGTCAATTCAGTCTGAGTATCTTTGTCTTTAGCTGACATTCTACATTTTGATGCAGTACACATACCTTCTTCCTCAGAAGAGATGTTAGGCGCAGGTGGAAGATTACAATTATCGTCTCCGCAAAACATTGTTGTAGTGATAGATTTCTCTTCTTTATGCATCTTTATCGATTCAGTTCGTTTTGGTTTTTCAATACCCACTTCAGTTGTATTCATATACCGGTGGGTATGCTCAGTTGTCGGACTAATTCCGTAAACAACACTTCTTTTGATACTCTCATTCATTTTAGGTTCGATATCACCCAATACATATGTTGATGTAAGAGTATCTCTAGCATAACTAGTGATATCATTTGTGCGGTCTTTAGTCTGACTTTCATTTTTATTTTTATCGTCCAAGCCTGACGATTCAACTGAATGTGTGCTTGCGGTAATCGTCACAGCTTTTAAACTCGATTTTGTTCGTTTCTCGGTAGGTATTTGCTTACTCAAACAAGTCGAACTATTGCGTGTGATCATCTCCGATGGATTAATTGATGATTTTTTGCGTTCTTCATTTCTCTCTTCCATGTTAATGTTCAGCATTTTATCATAATTACTTCCCTCTTGCATTTTTATATCCAACTTCGCACTTTCTTTCATATTATTTTCTTCATTTCTATGACCTCCTTGCTGATCTTCGTTTTCTCTTTCATCACGTTTCATCTCGTCACTGTGTCGCTCATGTGAACCTCTCTCTGTTGAATTCGCTTCTTCTCTTCTTTGAAGTGAAGTATTTTTTAGAAATTTATCGTCTCTACTGACTTCTGAATCTGATATAAGGTCAATTTTTACATTTTTCATCGTCGACTTTTCAGTTTCCACTTCCTTTGTTTTCAATTGTTGTTCGTGCTTATTTCGAGCAAGTGCTTTTGTATTAGTCTTCACTGAAAGGTCATCTTCGTTATTCTCATAGTCTGTACTTTGGAGCACAGTTTCATTACTTTTCACAGTCTGACAAGATTTTATGTCCGGTCTTTCGGTGCCTAGAATACTTCTTTCTCCAACTATGTCCGATCTCATAACAGTCACTTTAAGTTCAGTTTCGCGGTTATTATTGGTGCTTGGGTGAAACGTATTGTTGGATGTTTCATTCTTGGAATCATTAACAATGGATTTTTCAGGAGGTATATCTATTGAATATCCCTTCACTCTTCCAATAGTTTTGATCTTGTTTCCGTTCGTATGTTTGGAATATTTTTGATCAGTTGAGCTATTAACATCTGAAGAAGCTTGCTTAGAAATATTTTCAATAGAATAATCAGAACTTCTCTCGAGTGTAGAATCAACGCCACCTTCATTTGATTTGGAATTATTCGAAATTGTTTTCGAGTTTGACTGTCCTGACTTATGGGTCGAGTGGGGATTTAGTGTGCTGTCTATATTCGCTTTCGTACCAGCATTGATTTTTTCCCTTGGTTCTAAATGAATTGATTTTGAGGTTTCATTTTCACCGTAAGTTTGTATAGCAGGTGTATTGATAGACATACCTGATTGAAAAGTTAATTGTCTCACATCTTGTTCTCGAACAGTGGAATATAAGTTTCTTGTATGATCATCAGTGATAGATGTATTAATGGATCCTTTTTTGTACAATTCTGGATTGTATTTGTTTTCAGACTTTGTTTTTAATTGCTCACTATTCGCAACACATTCACGATTTATATGCTTCACATCATGAAAAATAGTTGATTCACTGCCATTTTCTTCAAACCATTTCCGACTGGATTCACCAGACCAGGTGCGACGTGGCATTATCTCCCTCAACACAGCAGTTCGAGGTGATCGTTGTACGCTTTCTTCAGAGCTGCTTGTTTGATCACTTGCTTCGTTATTACAAGACGCTGATTTCATTTTGTCCTTCGATGCTGAATAACCACAGCACAACGAAGTCAAGATACTTGATTGTTTTGTTTTCGCATTCCTCTCCCGAGTATTGTTGACAATCACATCTTTCACCCTTTTAGGCAATACACGATTTTGCTTCGGACCTCGGTTTTCATTCATTTTCGATTGCCTACCCGATTGTATACGTACACTCGGACCTTCGTTTTTATTCATTGTACATTTTTTCTTTGTGAAATCTTTGGCATTCTCTCTAGATGTAATCGAAATCAAATCATCTAATTCTGATGATTTATCGTCATAAAGTCCCACAGCATATCTCACGGATTTATTCCGTCTTCGATCAGCCTCAAAGTTCAACAATGATGTTGACTCATCGGAAACAGCGTGATCACGTGATATCGATACATCTCGCTTCTTCAGACTGTAAGCTGGTTTGACATGTGATTCGTTGATCGAAGACCTACTTGTTTTTCCAGTTACAACTTTTCTTTTTGTAAATGTTGGAGCTTTCAATGTGTTGCCTTGACTCCTTGTTGATGGATCAAATTCTGGTAGATATCCTTCAAGATTGACTTGCCTAACTTCTCGTTCCTGGAATGTCGCTGCTAGACTAATGTTGTTATCAAGCATCGGCTCGGTCTGTATTCCTCTGCTGGTGCATGCTGACTTTATCACTTGTAAAGACGGGTCCAGAAATGAACTTTGTTTGTAATTTAGAAATGTAATCTGTTCAATACTCGAATCAAGATTGCTCATGTCATCACTTTCTTCATGAATGCTTGGAAACCTGTATTCTGTAGCACATTTTGATCTCCTACAATGACAATTATCTATGCTTTTAGATGCTCCATTTGGCACATTCCTTTCGTTTTTCGGGCTCTCTCCAAGCATTATGGATCTTGGATCTTGGATTATGGATTCTCTTACATGACCTCTTGGACATTCTTTGAACTCTCCGTATTTCTGAGAAGATTTCCTGCGACAAACGCTTGCCTTAGTTGATGATTTTCGACGGTAAGTTTCTTCTTCATTAGGCTTGGACCCACCACAACACCCTCCTTTCTTTTCTTGATTTTTCACTTCATTTGGTGATATTTGGTTTTTCTCTTCTCTTGATTTTTTCCGTTCACTCGTCGATTTTTTTCTTCCATCATTAACTTCTTTTATACTTCCTCTCTGAGAGTTCCTTTTCTCAGGGTTTGTTTCATACGCAGATTCTCTTCTTTCAACATTAACTTTTTTCATACTTCCTCTTTGAGACTTCCTTTTCTCAGGGTTTGTTCCATAGACAGATTCACTTCTTCCAAAATTACCGTCTTTCATACTTCCTCTTTGAGACTTCCTTCTCTCAGTGTATGTTTCATACGCAGATTCTCTTTTCTCAACGTTAACTTCTTTTATACTTCCTCTCTGAGACTTTCTCCTCCCGGATTTTGTTTCTGGTTCTGAATGCTCACTTTTCCTCAATTCTTCACACTCCTCTTGTAAATCATAACAAGGACACACTTTTCCAGCGTCACCAGGCTCTTTATTACAACAAACAAATTCACATGATCCATTGTCCCCGTGTCGAATAGATGTTCGAATCTCCTCTTCGGTATTTTTCCGGATATTTGGTCGAGAGTGTGCTCTACTGTTGTTCCGACTATTTTTTCTACTGGTACCATCATCACGAGACTCACGTGACGGCTCATATGTAGTCTCAGCTAATATCTCATCACTCTGGAGTTCCTCCTTAGAACAGTCACATATGATACATGAACATTTATCCACGAAATCTATCTCAGATTCGTCTTCATTTGACAAGATATCTGTATCTTGAACGTTCTCATTGATACTTTGACGAAAGTTCAGGTTGGATGTTTGAGATAGATTGTAAACAAACACCTCGGAGCATCTGCAGAATGAACAATCACAACTCAAATCCAGGACGTCTCTAGAACAATCGCAAACAACACATTCACAGTTCTCCTCAACAATAACGGATGTTCCTTTGGTGATCGATTCTCTGGTGATGGCTTCTTTGGAGCACCTACATAGTTGACAATCGCAGGAAGAAGAGATTTCAGCTGGTTGAGCCATAGAAGATCTAGATTTTTTAACTCCACCTCTTTCTTGATATTTGGATGCACGGCGTTCTTCTTCGGAACATCGACATACTTGACAATCACACGAAGAAGATTCGTCTACTATATCGATTGGTGTAGCGTAAGTCATATGAGGTTTAGCTTTTGTTACTATAACTTCATCTTGATGTTTCGATGCACGATGTAAGCTTGTTCGTTTTGTGCTACTTTTTCTGCGGATCATTTCTGGTTTTTGTCGACAACGGCCATCACGGTCTACTGAGCAACAACATTGACCTTCTTTTCTCTCGTGAAAACTTTTTGATTCGTACAACTCATTGTCGCTATTTCGAAAGTCATTTTCTACCATGAAAACCTTTATTATTTTATTGAAACTATTGGTTATTTGATCTGAGATTCGCCTTTTTCTACTAACATTGCGTTCATTCAACTTTTGTGATGTTGGTCTGCTGGGTTTGTACTCTCCAGCAGAACTTTCTAAAGACTTCTCTCTTTCCTCTTTCTTCTTTCTGTGCTTACGCTTCTTACGCGATATTTGATCTGATAGTACATCCTTATTCTTCTCGTGTTCATTATGTCCTACATCACGCATGTGGGCTGTCTGTGAAGTATGATAGTACACTAATGACTCTTGAGGGCCAAGAGAATCTCCCACATCATCGATTCTCGTCTTACGACTTTCTTGTTTTCTCTTAAGAATATCGTGGTTGAAAATGCTCAAGTTTGCTAAATACGAAAGATTCTTTGATAAATCAAATCTATTCTTCGGTATGCTCTCGATCACAGATTTGTTTTTCGCATCGTAATTAGTACCGTTATGCTGATTGTTTTCCACAGATATTGACACCACATTCAACAGGCCAGTACTACTTGTCATTGTCACCTGACGACATTCTTCATATCGACAGGTGTCCTGTCTGTTCTTGTCAGAGTGATGATGTGTGAATTTGGAGAGATTTTTTGTTTTCTCAGATGGTTTCTTCGCTCTCGATTTCTTGTTATAAATACTCTTTGACGATACGTTAAGTTGGAGCGATGTTTTTGTTCTAGATCTGCCCCGTTTCGCAGGACGACGTTTACTCCTATGGGTGCCTGATTTCGAATAGTGGTGTACATCCTAGTGAGTGATTAAAAATAAAATTTAAGGCCCACTCTTTTGATTAATTCGTTGAAATTTGTAGAACTGTTCTCTTGTTTTCTAACTTGGTTCATTGATTCAACTATTTTCATCACTGGTATCGCATTCATTTTATCAGCTGATCACTTGATACCTAAGAGAACTCTTCAGATCTTTACCGAACTATTATGTTTCAAAACTGTGTTCTGAAGAATGTAAGTTATTTCAGTTCTATACTTCTAGTGTGTGAAGAAGTAATACCTCCGACAAATTTGATACTTGTATCAAGTTTCTGATGTTTAAAACAGTTGAATATGAAGTATTAATGCATTTTCTTATCATGCCAGAAAACAAGAATTGAAAGGGACATGATTTTAGTTCAGGAGTTATACGCGCGATATCGTAATGAATTGTATTCAATGCGATGAGGAAACATACCAAACAGTTCTATGAAGCTATATTTTATGTTTTTTTTTTCACACTCGAGTTTATTCATGGTTTGGAATAGAGTTGAGTTCATGTGCATCGGTGTTTTATGACATTCTACGAATTGCTGTTAGAGTCATTATTATTGAATTTTACATTAGGTCTATTTGAAAAAGATTCGAATAATGTATGAAATTTGAATAAATTCGAATAATTTTGTGAACGTCCTTCATTATCACCTGATCATTTGTATCAAATGACAATTGATCACTTCTGATGAAATTTGTATAATAATCTAAAATGGCACGGGAAAAAAGACTGTTGAGAATTATACGTATGTAATGAAAGTAGTATAATAGAAATTGGAGGAATATTACAAAAATGAAGCTTACATTACAAATAATATTACAAATAAGCACTCATTGTTAACAATGGATCAGTGTTGAGTGAAAAATGAGTGATATTGGGTCATGACGCATTTTCCAAGGAAACAATTCATAATACTGCATGTTTATCAATGTTATGCACAACCAGCTAAGAAGATTAACAACACGAATCAATTCATACATTTACCTTTTGTTCAATAGCGCCATTAACGGCCGGTTTTGAAAGCTGAGATCCCATGATTATAGAATACTTATTAAACTACCAGCATGGAAATGAATATAAAAATATGTTTAAAAAGTGAAAAATTATTTTAAGGTTGAAAAGTTGAATATAGTTGCCAGGTAGTATAGAAATAATCAATCCTACAATTATTTACGATAAAAAGAATATATCACAAAAATGCAGGAAGCCCTATTCTGTTGACCCTCATCCATTGTTATTGAAGATTCGTTTCAAGACATCACAAGTATTTATAAGACTGTTATAATCGAATTGTTTTGGTTTAATTAGATGTAATTATACTGATTATGATGTTTATTCAAATATGAAATATGTTCAATGTGTTCATTCATTCAACTTGGAAGGTTCGAAAATTTCCAACTGATTTTCAAATAGTTCATTGGTTCAAAATTGAGCATGTTGACATTTCACATTGATTTACAGAGAACATATTTTGCTAGAAATTCACAAAATATCCAAATGTGAAGTGGATGAATGTGATGAAGATTATACCCTCATTGAAACTTCATTATTTTTCATACATTTTATATTATTGAATCACTGAAATAATAGATATGGAAAATATTGAACACATCAATGAATATTTTACAATATTCAATCATTCTACCTAATAATATCGAATAAATCAATATTTATCGAATTATTAGCTCGTGTATTGAAAGCATCATGAAATGAACAGTTTGTGGATCAAAATAAATTGTAATTGAGTAATAGAAATGTGTACCAATGAAAATATTGACTGAACACTTTACCAATTTCGATAATCGATCATTTTGCTATTCGATTACTTATTGCACCATATCCTATGGATTCCAGTCAGCTATCTCCTATTATCATATGCCTATCATCACGCTAATCAATCGATATTTCACTGATAATAATATATCAAGATTGTACTTTTTTAATGATCTAAAAACTAATTATTATTGAAGTGAAATTGTTCGTGACAGGTTGTACATGCATTGTAGTTCTCGTTAATGGTTGTGTTAATGCATCGACTGAGAGCTTGGCTAGCTGTACTCGGGATTATTGTGGGATGTGCAACAATAACACATGGACTAAGTGATGAAGTTGGTAAGAGTCAATAATAAGGTTTATCAAGGTTTATATAAGATTTATGATAAGGTTATTATGTATAATGAGGCTAGTGATGTCATTAAGGCTCAATTGAGGTGTCATCATTCGTATGTGGTTCAGTCTCATGATGAATATTCAAAAAATAGGAAATCAGAGTGATGAATTATATTTGTTTTGGTAATTGACATAAAAAAATTCACATAGGGCAAAATTGTTTTGGCAATTCAACTGATTATAAAATAGATTCCCGAATTATATCTCTCACAGCATTGGATTTCGGGCTATCGATCAATTATATGATAACTTGTATTAAAATGATGCAGATAACCTCACTTGTCACAAGTTTTTCAGTCAATATTGGCATGAGAGACATATTGCTACTTTTTTTATCAACATTGTAATTTAATACAAAATCACTATGAAAAAATTGAGAATTTGAAAATATAATCATTTTGTTATTGATTGTATCCAAATTCATTGGCATGTTGATTTTTTGAAAACACTGTACAATTTCAGATGTCCTCTATTGTTTCAACTGAATTATCATGTTGTTAGTTTTCAATTGAATCGTTCGATCAACAATCTGAAGATCTGACTTGAAGTAGAATGAAGTAACGTGAATAATAAAAAATAATTCATCCATCATCTCGTAACTTTGTTTAGATCCTCATTTAAGCTTTTAAGCATCCAATTATCTCCATATCAGGATTTATACATTGATTAATACAGTTATAAATCTAGTTTGATTATACAACAATAGATTAATGAATATACATTCATTCCTTACATATTTTACTTATATTATTGCTTGATTATTTCATTACACGATATTCTGTTTGGTTAATCTTGTTTGAAATATTGTTGTCATCGAAGAAATGTCAGATCCTCGATAAAGATCTTGTTATCTGAGTAAGATAGTACACATGCGTCACTTTTGCGTCATCCATCAACTCCATGCCAGTGTCAATCACATGTATGTACAAGAGGATATACTCAACCTGTAAGATCAACTTTATGACCTTTATCAAATTATTTCATGGAAAGAAAACTGCTGTAATTGCTATGACTATATGTTATACGTCCATCACCTGTGTATGTTGAAAATAATATCATTAATGCATGCTGCAATAACCTGAAATGACTTCAAACAAACATCTCAAATCAATTTAATCTCAACTAAGACCAATGCAAAACCCATTCCCGGTCCGACGACAAGCTACTTCTATCTCTAATAATCCGAGTTTTACTGTGTACCCTCTAACAGGTTGGACCAAGCCACCCCATGACTTGAATGTCGTCTGCTACGTGTCAACATGGGCCAACTACCGTGTAGCACCGTCGGACTTCTTTATCGACAACATCGACCCCACCTTGTGCACGCATCTGATCTACTCTTTCGTCGGCCTGGACAACTCGACGTACACGATCAAGATCCTTGACGAGTGGACTGACTTGGACCCCGACGAGGGCGGAAGAGGTAACTTGATTTGAATCTGAGTTAGAGCCCCCGATTATTTTCCACCTATGTTTATGTCCGTGTACTTTGCCATAGTTGTCAACGTTTGGGATTGATGTTTCAAGCAAATGGAGGGAACGGGTTAGAAAAAGCTAGAAAAAAAGGTATGAGATAAGACGGTATGAGATGAAATGAAATGAAACACGACGATATATGAAAATAAAAATGACAAAAAAACGAAATAAAATACAAATACAAACGCAAGGTTCAGTACTCACTCCATATTCTCGATCCGGTCAACAAAAAATTTCCACTCGACCGAGACGGTCCGAACTGGTCTGGACCTTACCACCATGGATGACGCTGTTCCAGTATATGCCTACGCTCTTCAGAATTCCCCAATTCCCCATGTCAAACGCATGTTTTTGTTGACTTTGATTAGCGTGATGAGATCTGAACTTGATAATCTGAGACGACATGTCTTATGACGTAATACGTGTTTGTGTGTAGGTTTCATGAGACAGATGACCGGGCTGAAAGTAGAACACCCGCACTTGAAAGTGTTGCTTGCAATCGGAGGTTTCGACGAAGGTTCAGCCAAGTACTCGGAGATGGCGTCTAATATCATCAGGAGAAGGAGATTCATCACCAGCGCCGTGGAGATGATCAAGTAGGAACGGTTATGAGAATTCAATCATAAAATATAACTATGGGCAAATAAGACGGTATATTATACCACTGACTAAAGATAAATCACTTGATGAGAACGAAAAATCTTTCATCTTCACCTTAAGTTACGTCGTTCGTAGCTCTAAATGTGACCTTAAAATGTGGGCATCATATTGATAACAAACACAAAAAGAACATATATTTCAGCTACATCACTTTTCTGGAAAAGATTCTAGATATTCAACTGATTGTTTGACATCAACCTGCGGAATACAAACACAGTGTTAATTGTGTTCCAGGAAGTATGATTTCGATGGTCTGGATCTGGACTGGGAATATCCTGGAGAGCGAGGAGGAGCTCCTGAAGACAGAGAAAACTTCGTGTCTTTGACCAAGGTGAGAAAATCTAACGATTCATTCCCCAAGGATCAGAGATCTCACAAAGACTGTAGAAGTATTACTTCTCGAAACGAAAGCATTTGTAGTTGAATACTGAATAATTGACATTTCAATAACATTGACAGAATGTAATTTGAATTTGAAATTGTTATGGAATTCATTTATCCAACCAAAAATGCTATCATTTTCTAAATTTGACCAACTCGTTTCACTCAATGAAGATTCCTTACAAATGAAATGAAAATTACATTTTATTCTTGCAGGAACTACGCTCAGAGTTCGACAAATACGGTTGGCTTTTGACATCTGCATTCTCAGCCAATATATTCACCATGGAAACAGCGTATGACTTCCCAGAGTTGGGTAAATACTTGGACCTCTTCAACATCATGGCTTACGACTACCACGGCGCGTTCGACAATCTCACCGGGTCTAATGCACCGTTCTACAACCAGCCCGACTCCTTCAGTGTGGTGAGTGAATGAAATACTCTCCTGACTCATGCTCGACAGACCGTATCAACTAGTAAAACCAGTATAGACATTGACAAAAGATGACCACTAAGACAAGACAAGCAATCAATGTTGAATATAACCGACCCTCACTTTTCCTTCGACTATTTCATCACGCACTATATTCAAGCCACCACATCTGTAATGTCGATGTAGTACCTATACCATGGTGAGTACACCAAGTTGATTTTTGCTCTAAAATCTTCAAATTGAACTCGATTTTGAAACGGAGACCGGATTTGTGTTCGAATTTGATAACCATATGAATAAATAACAATAGAACTGAGAAATTCAACAATGAATTTCAGAGGACACAAATTTTTGACCGAAATGTACAGGGTTTAACTAAGGTACTTTTGGACCTTTCCCATCAATTTCTATGAACTGGTTGGAGCTATGATGTTCTAGTATTTTTTTATGAGTGAAACTTGATGGTCCCTACATCCTCAGCAAATTTGGCTATACTCGCATCAGCCATTTCCAAGAAAAAGGTGTCTCCATTACCCAAAAACTGCCATTTCCAGCCACTTTTCAGAGTGACTTTTGTAAAAACGACAGTTGTCCAAGTATGTTTGGATTTTCTTCAAGCAGAATTAATTCTAATTGAGAAAATATAATTCTGTGAATTTTTAAATCAAAATTGACGTCGGAAATCAAATTTGAGAAACGTGAAAAATGCAAAAAATCATCATTTTTGATTCGGCCAAAATTTTGTAGGAAGACGAGAGGACAGTTCAAAAAAGTTATTCCGTTGAAATTTTGCTAATAATGCTATTTGATTAGTAATTAGAAGGATTCCAGAATTCTATATAGGACCCTACCATGGTGAGTACATCACTAAGTTGATTTTTGCTCCCAAATCTTCAAATTAAACTCGATTTTGAAACGGAGACCGGATTTGTTTCCGAATTTGATAACCAATGAATGAATAACAATAGAATGAGAAATTCAACAATGAATTTCAGAGACAAAATTTTTTGACTGAAATGTACAGGGTTGATTGTAAAGTCCGCCTTTGCGAAAGTAGTTGGCGGGTGCAGATTGCTTGTGCGACCGCGAAGGTGATTTGACAAAGGCGGACAAATGTAAAGTCCGCCTTTGCGAAACCAGTTGGCGCGTGCAGATTGCACGTGCGCCAGCGAAGGTGAATTGGGAAGGGCTGACAAATGTTGGAAGGGGTAACTAAGGTACTTTTGGACCTTTCGCAATTAATTTCTATGAACTGGTTAGAGCTATGATGTTCTAGTATTTTTTTATGAGTGAAACTTGATGGTCCCTACATCCTCAGCAAATTTGGCTATACTCACATTAGCCATTTTCAAGAAAACGGTGTCTTAATTACCCAAGAACTGCCACTTCCAGCCACTTTTCAGAGTGACTTTTGTAAAAACGACAGTTGTCCAAGTATGTTTGGATATTCTTCAAGCAGAATTAATTCTTATTGAGAAAATATAATTCTAGTAATTTTCAAATCAAAATTGACGTTGGAAATCAAATTTGAGAAACGTGAAAAATGCTATACTCATCATTTTTGATTTGGCCAAAATTTTGTAGGAAGACGAGAGGACATTACAAAAAAGTTATTCCGTTGACATTTTGCTAATAATGCTATTTGAAAAGTAATTAGACGGATACCAGAATTCTATATAGGACCCTACCATGGTGAGTATACTCAGTTGATTTTTGCTCTAAAATCTTTAAATCAACCTCGATTTTGAAACGGAGACCGGATTTGTTTTCGAATTTGATAACCATATAAATGAATAACAATAGAACTGAGAAATTCAACAATGAATTTCAGAGGACAAAAATTTCTGACCGAAATGTACATCGTTATGTTTTCACACACTTGTCCGCCTTTCCTAATCTACCTTCGCGCTCGCACAAGCCATCTGCACCCGCCAACTGGTTTCGCAAAGGCTTACTTTAGGTTTCACACACTTGTCCGCCTTTGCCAATTCACCCTTCGCCCGCGCAGACCCTGTTCCGCCCGCCAACCTGCCTCGCCAGGCTCTGACTCGGCCGCCAGCTAATGTTTACAAGTTCCCAGCTCGACTAGTGCGGCTCTCTCCAATCACTTCGCCCGCGCAGAAGCGATCTGCGCGCGCCAACTGGTTTCCCATCGCCGCACTTTTAACTTCCTACAATTGTCCGCCTTTCCCAAGTCACCTTCGCGGGTGCACGAGCAATCTGTACGCGCCAACTGGTTTCCCATCGCCAAAACTTTTCACCTCCCTACATTTGTCCGCCTTTCCCAAGTCACCTTCCCGCGCGCACGAGCAATCTGCGCCCGCCAACTGGTTTCGCAAAGGCTCACTTAGGTTTTCACACACTTGTACGCCTTTTCTAATCTACCTTCGCCCGCGCACAAGCAATCTGCACCCGCCAACTTCAGTGACAGATCAGTGACAGATACCTATGAAATAAATGGGTAACATGAATGAAATATTTGTATTATTTTGAAAATTAACAGCAACTGTAAGAGATAATATCTGACCATTTTTTTTTTCGCGAGAAATTTGAATGCGATTCAGTGACTGTTCCTTTGTCACCTGTACCCATTTTTAACATGTTGTACACCATTTACTGTCGCCATTTTGTACACGTGTCAGAACTGAGTGGTGATTGCTCAGTTTCTTTCAGTCTTTTAATTTAGACGATGTTCTAAACCGAAATGTATTGATTTTTATTCTTAAAATAAATATGTTTCATTGCAATGCTATTTCATCCACTTATATATATTTACATCTTATGCAATGCTATTTTGTGTCTGATGGCAACCTTACATCTGAAGGAAGAGTCTTATTTTCATGAATAGAGATATATAAATTGAAATGCCAATATTTCAGATGGACACCCTCTCCTACTTGTACGACGTCGGCGCCCCGCTGGAGAAAGTGATGCTTGGCTTGCCATATTACGGTCAAACGTTCCTCCTTCTCGAGCCTGGAGAAGAGGGATACGACGTTCTGGGAGCGCCTAGCAACAACACTGGGTTTGCTGGTCCCTACACACAGGCACCGGGATTTATGGGATACCACGAGGTTCGATGATTACGTCCTTATTCTATATTTCTGACTGAAAAGATTTATTCCACAAAATTTCTATTCCAAGAAGCCAGTTGTATCACAGAATAAATCTCATTTGTTCAAATATCAGTTGTGGTATTGAAAAACATACTTAATTCAGGGTTATAACAAGTTATCACCAAGATTCTCTGCCAAATTCACTAATATCAATTTATGTATATATTCCTGAGAGTACAATTAATCATTTTTGAATTCCAAAGACACATATTCTAGAAACTGCAAACACTTTTAATTTCTCTTTGTAGCCGAAGATCAAAAATTATTCACTATTGACATGATAATATTCTCATCATTCTCACGTAACCAACATATTTGATTGGTGAAAGGTTATGTTTTCAGATCTGCCTACTGGAACAAGACAGTGATTGGCAGTATTACTGGGACAACGACACGGGCACGCCGTATTACATCCACGCCGATAAGGAGAGGCTAGTCTCGTATGACGATGAACGTGCCATCAGTCTGAAGGTAAGTCATCACAGAAGTTCTATTTTCCCAGTTTGCTGACTCAATCAGCCGAGACGCTGATTTGGAAACTCGAGTCAGGTCGGGCGTCGGTTCGAGTCCCTCATAAGTGATGTTTTTTTTTCACATCCATTCCCCGATCAACCGCTCGTTCGTATCGTACCCCCATATAAGTTGGTTATTAGTGGTAAATACTCATCAGATACTTGAAAGAGGAACTAGTCAACAAATAATCAAAGTGAAAAGTGATAGTGATAACAAGTGATCAAGTGATAGTGAATCAAATAATGGTACCCAATTCGTGAATGCACATTCCAAAAATCGACATAATACATAAAGTGACCTCCTATTTTGAATTATTTTCATGTCTCCAATCGTTATCGTTATTAGCTTTTCTTCATCTGTTTAATTTATATCAGATTCACACTGTACGCACTGTAGACCCACTGTTACCATAACTAAGATCTATTGACGTATATTGGAATAAGATGAAGAAAATATCAGATTTGAAAGGTTATAAAGTGTTTGGATAGTGGGAAGGAGTCGATCGTGGCCCTGCTTGGAATCATACTAGCTATTGATCAACCTGAACGACGTAGGAAAACAACTTAAACCCTCAATCAGTTAGTCGACCATTTCGGGATCGATCCACGGACTCCTGAGTGACGGCTCAGCATGCTAATCACTGCATTCGTATATCTAATCAATATTCGATTTATTCATACTGAATGGTTTCTATTTTCCCTTTTCTTGCCTACCTCTAGGTCGACTATGCTGTGCGGTTTGGCCTCGGCGGTCTCATGATGTGGTCTATCGATACTGACGACTTCCAAGGTGATTGTGGGTCGAGCAAGTTCCCTATCCTGCGACTCGTGAGTAAGACAGTCGTGAAAACGCTAGAGGACATGGTGACGGCGACAACGGATCCGACGGCGACGACGAGGCCGACAACGACGAGCCCGATAACGGTGGAGACGACAACGACGAGGCCGACAACGGTGGAGACGACAACGACGAAACCGACAACTGTGGAGACGACAACCGAAGTGATTCCAACCACTACTGATTCATCTTTAGGTATGACAGCAATAAATGGCGAATAGTACAGAAAAGTTTGTTGTTATTTTCGTGATTATTAATTTTTAGTGAATTTCGTGGGTATAGCATTAATTTTTAGTGCAGTAATTTGCTGTAATTTTGTCAGAAAAAAAATACGGGGAATACTTTAGTTTTTTCTTGTAGTTTTTGTAGTAGTTTTTTTCAAAGTGGGAAAACCTGTACAGAATATATCGACCGAGTGGCAACATTCAGCGGGTATATAAAAAAAATCGAAGATTTTCATTTTTCAATTTTTTGGGAAACTCTTCGAAAATATATTTTTCTTGGAAGTGGTTCAACCGATGAGGGCAAAAAATTTCAGAGAACAACAATGTATACTGATTGTTGTTGTATAAATGTTGTTGTCACGCGAAGCTTGAATCAACCTAAATATCACAATCTAACTAACTTAAAACCCGATATAGCACAAACTAACCCAAAATGACTTCAAACAAACATCCCAAACTGATTTAATCTAAACTAAAAAAACAATTAGAACCCATTTCCGGCCCGACGACGATCCACTTGTCTAATTCTCTAATCGACTTTGACTGTGTACCCTCTAACAGGTTGGACCAAGCCACCCCATGACTTGAATGTCGTCTGCTACGTGTCAACATGGGCCAACTACCGTGTAGCACCGTCGGACTTCTTTATCGACAACATCGACCCCACCTTGTGCACGCATCTGATCTACTCTTTCGTCGGCCTGGACAACTCGACGTACACGATCAAGATCCTTGACGAGTGGACTGACTTGGACCCCGACGAGGGCGGAAGAGGTAACTTGATTTGAATCTGAATTATAAATGAACAACATCCTCTTGAACAATCATCTTCGATTGCCAATTTGATTGCCAATTCACAAGAAAGCAGGAGCAAGAGAATAACTCTTGAAAATATAGATCCTACGAATAAATTTCATTTTTACGGAATTTGAATATAAGAATGGTGGGCATGGGAAAAGATATTATTTCAATTTTCAAGCATCCTGTGATTTTGACTCTATCGCTTAAGATTTCATATTAGGCTATAGTGCTCGTCAAATGAATACGACTGTGAGTCGAGGGGTGCCTGAAGAGTGTATACCGGATGAAGTATACTCATTTATGTGACATGAGCTTGGGTATCAAACCTTATACTTGAACCCTAACCACATATAATAACCATGAATTCAAAAGTAGCCCCAAACCCTTGTAACACAGCCGAATATACTTTATTCCTGTATAAGCTCTTCAGCATTCTCCATGTCGTACGCTTGTTTTGTTGACTTGGATTAGTGATGACGTCGAAGCTTGATAATCTGAGACGACCTGTCTTATGACGTAATACGTGTTTGTGTGCAGGCTTCATGAGACAGATGACCGGGCTGAAAGTAGAACACCCGCACTTGAAGGTGTTGCTTGCAATCGGAGGTTTCAACGAAGGTTCAGCCAAGTACTCGGAGATGGCGTCAAGTATCATCAGGAGAAGGAGATTCATCGCCAGCGCCGTGGAGATGGTCAAGTAGGAACAGTTATAAGAATTTAAGCTGAAAAAAACGATACGTCAATAAGACACGGTATATTATATTTATAATGTGTTCTGGACTTTTGGAAAATGAAATAATTTCATCTGCAGCGAAAAGGTATGGTCACAGACCATGCAGTTCTGGTGTCAAAGTTCATTGTTTTTTATTCAAAATGATTGAAATGGAATGATATCGCTCTTGTGGTGCCCTGTCCTGTCCAAACGATCATACTTTCATCCACTTAGCCATAATTGGGGAACAATGATTATGTATCAAGTTTCGATGTTGATAATCAAATAAAGACATATATTTGAATATGGATCAACTACTGCACACCACACGCGTGTCATGATATGACAGTTCTGCAGATATCAGAATTTCACCTTCCAGAACAATTAATTCAGATATACGGTGATTGATGAGATTCAGCTTGAACTAAAAGACATTCTGATAAGGTATTCTTTCCTTGGGTGGGAATAGGTATGGGAAATAGGGATAGAAATCTTAATATAGGAAGCAAGAGGTATTTCCATCAAACTCAATCCAAACCCATACCCCAATAAAAATCAGAAAAATAAATGTGAACATCATATTCATAACCAACACAAAAAGCAATGTACATTTTGACTACATTACTTTTCTGGAGAGTAAACATCTGCCTGTATCCAAGTGATGGTTTGCTGTCAACCTGCGGGATACAATCAGAGTCTTAATTGTGTTCCAGGAAGTATGACTTCGATGGTCTGGATCTGGACTGGGAATATCCTGGAGAGCGAGGAGGAGCTCCTGAAGACAGAGAAAACTTCGTGTCTCTGACCAAGGTAACAAAAATCTGACGTTGGATCATCAATCTCACAAGACTGCAGTAGTATTACATCTCGAAATTAAAGCATTTGTAGTTGAATACTGAATAATTCACATATCAATGAAATTGACATAATGTAATTCGAATTTGAAATTGTTATGGAATTCATTTACTCATGAAAAATGCTATCATTTTCCGAATTTGACCAACTTCGAGTTTCACTCGATGAAGATTACTTACAGATAGAATACAATACATTTTATTCTTGCAGGAACTACGCTCAGAGTTCGACAAATACGGTTGGCTTTTGACATCTGCATTCTCAGCCAATATATTCACCATGGAAACAGCGTATGACTTCCCAGAGTTGGGTAAATACTTGGACCTCTTCAACATCATGGCTTACGACTACCACGGTGCATTCGACAATCTCACCGGGTCTAATGCACCGTTCTACAACCAGCCCGACTCCTTCAGTGTGGTGAGTAAATGAAATACTCCCCTGGCTCCTGCTTGACAGAACCTATGAACTAGTATATGCATAGACGAAAGATGACCACCAATACATGTCAAGCAATGTTGAAAAATAACCGACCCTCACTATTTCTCCGCTATTTTATTACCACAATTTCATCACAGTTTCTTAACCCCTGAAACCTGTGGTACGTATACGCATATCGGTAGTAGCGCTAAATTTGACCTGTTACCGAGCAGTCACAAGGGTCATTTCTTCAATGGCATGCAAGTACTGATTTGCAGACGTAGATCAGTGATCGTGATTGCAGACTCAGGCATGTGCATAGGTTTTGTTTAGTCATGAGAATGAACTGTCGTGGTAGGCTATCACTAAGACCAGATTCTCTGTTCACCATTGATAAGTTTGAATTGCGTCGAGATTTTGAAGATTTGGTAGGTTTACTTTCATTGGTAGCCTCGATTTCGATCTTGAGAAATCATTCATACTAATAGTAGTATCAAGATTCCCGCTGATAAACATCACAGATCTAAATACCTAATATCAGTTTTTCATTCTAATTGTTCTTAGTTATTTATACCTCATCACTAATTACTAATTATCACTAATTGTTATCAACAGTATGTGGTTCTATTGGACTATTATTTCATTTATCAATATCATATATATTCGTCTCATATGTAATGTTATTCTATGTCCGATGGCCACCACTCATTTGAAGGCAGAGATATATAGGTCTACCCATATTTCAGATGGACACCCTCTCCTACTTGTACGACGTCGGCGCCCCGCTGGAGAAAGTGATGCTTGGCTTGCCATATTACGGTCAAACGTTCCTCCTTCTCGAGCCTGGAGAAGAGGGATACGACGTTCTGGGAGCGCCTAGCAACAACACTGGGTTTGCTGGTCCCTACACACAGGCACCGGGATTCATGGGATACCACGAGGTTTGATGATAACGTCCTTATTCTATTTTTGTGATTGGAAATGTTCTATTCAGCGAGAATGATGTTTTAAGAGCAAGCTGTGTCAACTGATTACATATCGAGTATTCCATAATTAAATATTGGCTTATGTATCGCTGAGCATTTCGTAATCTAGGGTTATAACAATGTATTACCAAAATACTGGCCAAATTCACCAACATCTATAAATTTATATATATTCCTGAAATTAAACTTCATTATTTCAGAATTCCAAGTATACACTTGGTTAATGTTTGGTTGAAAAACTGCAAACACTTTAATTTCTCCCGGCATGGCCAGAAAATCAATTTATTTTCCAATTCTACTGAGAAAGTATCCATTATTACTGTACAGTGAATACATCTGAGATACAATTATTACTGAGACTTGATAACATATTGTTTCTTTCGCGTAATTCTCTCACGTGACAAACATATTTGAGTGACGGAAAAGAATGTTTTTAGATCTGCCTACTGGAACAAGACAGTGATTGGCAGTATTACTGGGACAACGACACGGGCACGCCGTATTACATCCACGCCGATAAGGAGAGGCTAGTCTCGTATGACGATGAACGTGCCATCAGTCTGAAGGTAAGTCATCACAGCAGTTCTATTTTCCCAGTTCGCTGACCCAATCAGCCGAGACGCCGATTTGGAAACTTGAGTCAGATCGGGCGTCGATTCGAGTCCCGCATTAGTGATGTTTTTTCTTTACATCTATTCACCGATCAACCGCTCGTTCGTATCGTACCCCCATATAAGTTGGTTATTAGTGGTGAATACTGATCAGATACTTCAAAGAGAAACTGGAGAAAATTATAAAATGATGTAATATGAGCACGCACATTACTAAATCGACATAATTCATGAAGTGACCACTTATTTGAAATTATTTTCATATCTTCAATCGATATTCATTATCATCGTTATTGGCTCTTGTTCATCTATTGGATTTAAATTGGATTCAACTACGCACTGTGATGATAACCAAGGTCAATTGATGTCGGTGAATGATGAATGGGATGGTGAGAAGATAAGATTTGAAAGATTATAAGATATTTTTGGATAGTGGAAAGGAGTCGGTAGTGACCTGGTGTTAGAACCATACCAGTATGTCGAGCAACCTGAATGACGGCGGACAACCACGAAAAACCAAAAACGGAAAACCTCAGTTAGGATGGTCGACCATAGCGGAAATCGAACCCCGGACTCCTGAATGACATTTCAGTCTGCGAATCACTGTTTCAGTTATTCATTCATGTAGTAAATTCAACACCAAGTGGTTTTTATTTCACCTCATCTTCTTCTTCTCTACCTCCAGGTCGACTATGCTGTACGGTTTGGCCTCGGCGGTCTCATGATGTGGTCTATCGATACTGACGACTTCCAAGGCGATTGTGGGTCGAGCAAGTTCCCTATCCTGCGACTGGTGAGTAAGACAGTCGTGAAAACGCTAGAGGACATGGTGACGGCGACAACGGATCCGACGGCGACGACGAGGCCGACAACTGTGGAGACGACAACCGAAGTGATCCCAACCACTACTGATCCATCTTCAGGTATGATAGAATATTAGTCTGGGCTCCACATGATCGTGTTCAATCAAGTTTTATCAAAATGCATACTGAAAAATATTAACGCATGCGCATGCACTAAATTTAGTAGAGAATGTGTACCAACGGCCACATGATGAATTATGTCGATCAAGATACATTGAAATTCATACTGTAAAAAAATTATTGACATAATATGCGCACTGAAACTCCTAGTGGATAAAGGTTCATGCACTGAAACTTTCGAATCTTCTGAATATGGAGTCATTGTATGCCCATATTTGCATATCCCCGGAAGAAGAATTCTCTACACCGATTGCCAACAAATTACCCTGAAAATCTCAGGAATCACAAAATCTCGCTGCAACTTTGATGATTTTATACTTTTGAAAGATTCAGGGGAGTTTCTTATAATATATCTCGTCCAAGAAATTCATATCATCCTGAAAATATAAGTACACGTTTTTATGTTTTTCATTTTGGTAGACGACCTTCTTCTTTCGTGGATACTAAACCTTCTTCATCCTCGTCTTCCCTTCTCTCTTCTCATCTTCCCTTCTCTCCAATTCACACCACCCTGAAAATATAAGTACACAAGTTTGTATGTGTTTTCATTTTGATAAAAGACCTTCTTCTTTCGTGGAAACAAAACCTTCTTCATCCTCGTCTTCCCTTCTCTTCTTCTCATCTTCCCTTCTCTTCTTCCGCGGGTTCTTGCTTATAATGACGTGCTTGCCTACAGGTTGGAACAAGCCTCCTCACAACTTGAACGTGGTGTGCTACGTGTCCACGTGGGCCACGTACCGAGACGATCCGGCCGGTTTCGACATTGCCAACATCGACACTTCATTGTGCACGCATCTTATCTACGCCTTCGCTGGTCTGGACAATGAGACGTACACTATCATCAGTCTGGACCCGTGGACTGATCTTGACGAGAGTGAAGGAGGACAGTATAAAATAGGTACAATAAACATGATAAGAATTAAGAAACGACTAAATTTTTTTTTCCAAAACAGTTATTTTTTTCAACATTTTTCATTTCATTTCATTTATTTATTCCCGCATTCAAATAGATCGTTACATAGGATTATGTATACAATATATGATGAGTCAATACAAATATAAAATTATAACATAAATACAAACGTACTTCGCTCATCAATTGTAAACATTTTGTAAACATTTTAAAAGTACGTGAAGTATTTTGAATATTTTTTTTTGAACTCGGCAGAAAAAAAGTCGATTCACAAAAAGCGAGTACTTCTTCACTATGATAAATACGGAATTGAATCATGAAAATGAAGCTATACATTAATATCTTCACATTTTGAAAAAAAAAGTATAATTCTGAATTTATGGATTAGTACACACTGTTTGAAGAAGGCTAGGTTTTTGGTATTCGTTTCACTGGAAGATACCATCTAATGAAACTTTGGTAGGCCCTAAACAACTACAGTTCTAATTGTTAGAACTCCCAGTATAAATAAAAAACATTAGATTCACTCTATTCGCATAATAATTCTATCAATTATTTTCAGTGGTAATTGATTATTTTAAAAATTAATTTGATTTGTCATGCATTTGCGTGGTCTTTTATACATGATTTCATCGACAGGTTTCTACCGTCAAATGACCGCTCTCAAGGAGAAGAACCCGCACTTGACGGTGTTGCTTGCCATCGGTGGCTTCGACGAGGGTTCATTCAAATATTCGGAAATGGCAGGAAGTACGATAAGACGGAAGCGTTTCGCAATTACAGCGGCTACCTTTGTGAAGTAAGTATTAGTTTATACCTATATGGTCATCAAAATATACTTGTCTTTATGTGAGACGACAAGAAACGTTATGAGTACAGCTTATGAATGTTCCCGTTTCTAGAAAATACGGATTTGATGGTCTGGATCTGGACTGGGAATATCCTGGAGAGCGAGGAGGAGCTCCTGAAGACAGGGAAAACTTCGTACTGTTAGTCCAGGTACGCCACAGAATATAGTACAATTACCAACTGATGATATTTCAATAGATTCTTTGATTACCACACACGGCTCCGACAAAAATTTTCCAGAGAAAATCATAAATTTTCCGACACTCGATCTGCGGGGGGTGGTTCAAAAACTGTTTGGCGGAGAACCAGACATTGGATCGGGCTGAAGTTAAGATTTTTCGCAATCAATTGAATGTATCTTCATTCTGATACCACACACGGCTCCGACAAAAATTTTCCAGAGAAAATCAAAAATTTTCCTACACTCGATCTGCGGGGGGTTGTACGAATAGTTTCGTGTCTTAGCGTGAACGTGATGCCATCCAAATGTCGGTGCACAAGAACGTTTGATTGATTGCATCAGTCTCACCCTTGATCTCATCTTCGAATTGAATGAAGGAAATGGATGAGACTGTGTGCACGGCTGTATTAGTTTCAGTTTCGGTCGCGGTCTCGTCCTACGATATTCCATTTTATCAGAACAAAGACAGGTTGTGCTTAATTGAGAACCAATCATACGCGTGTTGAACAGTTCGAATAGTTCCGACACCATGGCTGTGACGAAGGAGAAGTTTATCCACTCTGTTGGAAGTTCCAAGCCGTTATGAATCGATTGTGAACCAAGATGACTATTTCAAAGCTCGTCGTAACATAGATCAAAGCATTCTTTGGTCCGTGGTACTAACTAAAATTAAGGCCAAGACTTGAACACTGATTACAACTCATGCGAATCGAACTAACGACTGAATTCTCGAACTGCACATACTACAGTCTTCATGCACCTACATTAATAAAAATTTTCCAATAGGAATTGCGAACTGAATTCGACAAATATGGATTCATTCTCTCCGCTGCCTTCCACGCCTCAGTGAACGTCATGGAGACGGCTTACGATATCCCGGCCCTTGGGGAACACCTCGATCTGATGAACATCATGGCTTACGACTACCACGGCTCCTTCGATAACTTCACAGGATCCAACGCCCCGCTTTACAGGCAGGATGATATGTACAGTGTAGTGAGTACAGAATACGACTGAAGAAAATAGTTTTTTTATTACTAGGAAAACGCCATATATGCGTTGTTAGACGAGCGAATAGTAATAGTATGGGTAAAAATGGGTAAAAACTACTTCGAGTGGTACAATGTAGCACATTTTATGTTTTTTCCTAAAAATGGCCAACCCGATCAAGCTGACATTTTTTATAAATGTGTATCAAAATGTAATTCAACTTAACGCAAAATTTCATTTTTTTGGAAAATGATTTTTTTTTTTCTCCGCCATTTTTTGAAATTTCTAAAATTCATAAAAAAAAGTTATGCCACAAAACTATACAGAACTAAGTTAGATGATATTGAAAAAAAGTTTGAAGTTGATAGCTGTAGTCGTTTGACCTGTGGAGAACCGACAAAAAAACATTGAAAAAAAATATATAAATAACAACGAACACCAATTTTTTTCAGTATGTCAAATTGAATCCTCACTAAAGCTCGTCTAATGAAACTTTGATGATATCGTTTGATAACAACAACGGAATTCCGTAGGTGAACACTTTGGAGTATTTAGCAGAGGTAGGAGCTCCAATGGAAAAGGTGATGTTGGGCTTGGCGATGTATGGTCACACCTTCCTGATGGATGATCCAGAAGCAGAAGGATCACAGGAGCTCGGAGCTCCTTGTGATAATCTGGGATTCGGTGGGGAATATACGACGACAGAAGGATTTATGGGATACAACGAGGTAATGTGATATTTGAATGCGTTCCAGTATATTATGTTCATGAAATATGTTCATATTACTGTCGATCTAATTACCTTTCATCTTCCAGATTTGTTTGCAACGGCAAGACAGTAAATGGACGCAATATTGGGACGAATCCACTGGAACGCCTTACATAATCAACAAGGAAAAACTTGTATCGTATGATGATGATACTAGCTTAACACTGAAGGTATTGATACAAACAATAATATAATTATGTATTATATAAACTTACTCATGTACGAGTAATCAAAACACATTCCAAACCAGAAAGCGAGCAGCTGTCTGTGTCGTGTATCAAATTATTTTCTTCCATGTCGTACATTCAATTTTGAAACAACTGTGAACTGATCAAGTTTGAACGAATGTATTGTGAAATTCTTCAACTTGTTTCATCATTATTATGAACCAATTTAATTTCTTTGATTCATCAAAACATATTTTCTTCAATAGCTTCATAAAAATACTCCCTCTCCTACTCCACATACGAGCATTATGGAACTATCCATTGTATCTTTGATTAAATAAAATTGATAAGAAGAATTGAGAGAATAACACGTCGAACGAATCAAACGTATCAAACGAATCAAACTGATATATGTATCTCTTTCAGGTTGACTATGCAGTTAGGTTCGGTCTCGGAGGACTCATGGTATGGACAATTGACACCGATGATTTCCAAGGTGACTGCGGTGGCAGTAAGTTCCCTTTGATGAGACGCATCAACAACGCGGTCGTAGATACACTGGAGGAGATGGCAACCGAGACCACGGTCACAGATCCGACAGCAACGACCACACCGACAACTATTCAGACCACTACAGAACCGACGTCCACAACTACAGATGCAACTACAGGTTATTAGGAATAATTAAACAATTGAGATACTTTTTAAATTTTATTTTCAAATATTTGAGCAAGGTGTAAAGCTTGTGAATAATTCGTGCAGTCTGTTGGAATGGTGGAAGCCGCCCCGGTGGCTTTCATCTGGTGGTAGTAAGTGAAGTCACCGTTGGGCGTGGGTTCGAGTCCCGCATAAGGCATGGGTTTTTGTAAACGTCCTTTCATCTATCATCTCTTCATCGTTTCATTATCATCCGCTCATTCGTACCCCCGTATAACCTAGCTGTTGGTGGGGTCGTTAAGCAACATAAAAGAAAAAATGAATGATAAAATATGAGACGGTTATGGTCCAAAATACCGTGCCCGTGGTTGTGAAGATGAACTCAGTATTCACATCAACGAGGAGGAAACCACTAATAACCTCTCCATCCCGTATTGACGACCGCGGAGGGAATCAAACTCCGGTCTTCTGAACGGCACTTCAGCGTACATCTTGAACCAAAAATAAAAATATTTTTTATACCTGGCTAAACTTATGTAATATTCAACCTTATATTTTTTCTACATAGGTTGGACCAAGCCACCTCACAACTTGAATGTCGTATGCTACGTGTCAACATGGGCCAACTACCGCGTAGAGCCGTCGGACTTCTTTATCGACAACATCGACCCCACCTTGTGTACGCATCTTATCTACGCGTTTGCGGGACTTGATAATAAAACGTACACGATCAAGAGTCTTGATCCTTGGTATGACACGGAAGTTGCCGAAGGTGGACGAGGTACGTTTTCATATTACGAAAGAATGTGAAAGAATGTGGACATGTTATATTTGAATATCCCATATTTTGTTTCACGAGTATTACAAGTGAGACCGTCAATTTGTTTCTATTATATAGGTGGTTTCATGAACATGACAAGACTACGTGATGACCACCCTCATTTGACGATTCTGCTCGCTATTGGTGGATTCGACGAGGGATCTGTCAAATACTCCGAGTTGGCAGCTAGTCCGGCCTATAGGAAGGCATTTGTAACGAGTGTCATCAAGATGCTGTTGTAAGTTGACTAACAAATTACAAGCATGACGTGTGGTTTTAGTTCTTTGAAGAGGTGTTAATCTAACGCCAGGGCGTAGAGATAGGATAGGTGTGCAATATGTTCCTGTTGTGTGGGTTTTAGTATTATTTTGCATATTTCGCTTTTTGTGTGTTTCCAAGGAAATATGAATTTGACGGTCTGGATGTGGACTGGGAATATCCTGGTGAAAGAGGCGGACTTCCAGAAGACAGAGAAAATTTCGTCGAACTTGTGAAGGTATGACTAAGGAATAATGTATTATCCAGGTGGGTAGGATAGGGGGAAAGGGGGAAATTGACCTTCCTCTTCGATCTTTCTGACCCTTCCCACATGCTTCAACACCATCCAAATCACTTACAGTTGATTGAAAAACGCAATCTTGGGGGATTAAATATGCTTCTCTGAAATGCTCAAAGAAAGAGAAAATGGATCAACATTTTTCGATTGCCCAGACTCTATATCTACGAGAACTTCAAGATATATAAAACAGCTTCCAGAATTTTTAAACTTCCTAATTGAATTTTTTAATTGGATATTTTTAAACACGTTATTGAGACTCGTATTTCATTCACATATTTATAAAATGAGCTTTTTGTGATGCATCCACATTCTGTAGGAACTGCGAGTAGCATTCGACAAGTACGGCTTCATTCTCTCCGCTGCCTTCCACGCCGCAGTGAACGTCATGGAGACGGCTTACGATATCCCGGCCCTTGGGGAACACCTCGATCTGATGAACATCATGGCTTACGACTACCACGGCTCCTTCGATAACTTCACAGGATCCAACGCCCCGCTCTACAGGCAGGATGATTTGTTTAGTGTGGTGAGTGAACCCAGATATTATTTTGATTGGATTTATTAAAACGATGAATGATCATATTGTGGTTGATTGGAAATCAATTTTCTGTATTATTATCTTGGAGTGTAGCTTTCGTACCTATGGATAGGAGATAGCGTTCCATAGCTGTACAACCAGCCATGTATCAGAAACCAAAAATGTGCTGTTATAGAGGTACTAATAATTATTTTCGTCTATCACACGTTAGGGCCCAATTGTATCTAATCTTTATGATACTTCATATTATATGTATGAAGCCAGAGAAGAAAACGTATGTTCTCAAGTGTTTTTTCACGTAGCATTTTGGAGTTGTAGTCTCATTTTTAGAACATATCTCACATAAATCTGAAAGAGTAGAACATCAGGCAATCAAGTACCCTAAACTTGGAAGCTCACAATAATCCGATTTCACAATTCAATTCCAATCTAATCACCACGAAGAACTGGAAGATATTCAAAAAATTACAATTATATTCCTCAGCTCTGGAGCAAGAGTTGCGTTTATATGAATAGCCAAAATCCAATGTATTATGTATGTTGCCTCGGTTACAACCACTTTCTTCACCTCGCCCCTGTGACTTAAAAATACATTACTTCCGGTCAATTAGTCTGTTGATTTGTCGTAAATTCGAGACAGATAATCATTGTATTTCCGAATCAGCATAAATTATAAAGATCTAGTTGGCCGATTAGTAAATCACACCCATCTTTAGCCGTTATAATAGTGAGTTTCATCAATGTACGCTTTTTCAGATGGACACTTTGGAATACCTGTCCGAGATTGGAGCGCCAATGGAAAAGGTTATGCTGGGATTGCCAGTGTATGCTCACACGTTCCTGATGGATGATCCGGATGCAGAAGGATCACAGGAGCTCGGAGCTCCTTGCGACAACTCGGGTTTCCCCGGAGAATACACCATGTCGAATGGATTTATGGGTTACCACGAGGTTAGTTATTGACATGCAGGATGCTGCAATATGCATGGAACAAATAATTGGAAATATGTCTGATTGTTGACATAGCAGGATTGTCTTTTGGCTGCAGCTTCCTGCTTTAACAACGTCAGTCAAAAGGCAAAAGTTCAGTCTCTCACTGGACAACCCTTACTCTAGTCGCTCACTATAGACAAATAAGTTCAAATTGTATTAATGGTGTGAATGTTGAAAATTTTCAATGTCAATTGTTTTATATGTTTTCAATTACATGCTCAATTTTCTCACCTATTTTCTCACCTAAATTTTATCACCTATTTAAACAATATCTCTATTAAACGTATTTCAGGTGTGTTTGGAGATTGTAGACGGGAAGTGGACACAATATTGGGACAATGCTACTGGAACACCTTACCTCATAAAGAAGGAAAAGCTGATCTCTTACGATGATGAACAAAGTATCGCTCTAAAAGTCAGTACTCTCAAAACAAGTGAAATAATATTTCCAACTATATACATAAGCCCTTGAACCAATCAATAATATCTAGAAAATGAGTTAAAATTGTTGATTTCCTTTTGCTGAATAGCTTAATTCATCATGAAAATTATTACGACATAATTATGTTTCAACTATTTTTTTATTGAGTTGCTGTTGATTCGACAATACCAATGTTAACAATTTCAATCCATCGTTTCATTTTTTATGTTATATCATTATTAATATTTTTATATTTCAATCAACTTGTACTCAATTTTATATTCCTGAAATATAGAAGATTAGAGACGAAGCAGTCAATCAAGTGGTCATTGACGACAGCCACAACGTGGCCAGAATGTGGCTCCCGAACCCGTATTTGAGAGCTCAGCCTCCAAACATCCTAATCCTGTTTCTTATCCAGGTTGACTACGCAGTGAGATTCGGCATCGGCGGCCTCATGCTATGGTCTATAGACACGGACGATTTCCAAGGTCACTGTGGTGGAGGACAATTTCCCATATTGAAAAGGGTCAGCATCACTGTAGTTGAAACAATCCAGGATATTGAGAACGACTTGGCAGCAACGTCGACTACAGAAGAGCCCACTTTGACCACTACTACCTCAACGTCCACTACGACCGGTACGACGACAACAGTGGCGACAACAGCGACATCAACGACAACGGCGACAAGTACAACTACTGCTGCGCCTAGCGGAGCCACCTTAATGACAGTTGCATCTATGACAAGTCTGATTGCTGCATGCGTGTTTATATTAGTTATTGGTTAACAGTATTGTAAAATGGGTTGTTTGCAATTGACTTTGCTTATTGCTTGCTACATTTGATATAACACAGTCAATGTACACTCCCAGTAACATGAATTGGTCGAACAAGTCATGTTACAATACATACTGAAGAAAATTTACCGACATTATACTCCCGGAAACTAGCAGACAGTGTTGGCATGGGCGTTCGACGTGCAATCTATGTAAAAAATCAGTTGAGAATATGCGCATATTTTGAATGAGTTCTGATTTGAAATTTGTAGAAAGATTCCGTATTACCACAAGTGTACACTCAAGTTCCAAATTTACAATACAGTATTCCGTCTCGTAACATGGGGAGTCGGTTCTCCGAGAGACATATAGTGAAACTATTCGTGTATATGCTTTTTAGGCGCTAAATTGCTGAATTATGCTAAATTGCTAAATATGCTGAATTGTTATTATTCCGAAAAAGCAATAATGATTCGATTTCTCATATTATATTTCTTGCGAAAACATGGAGGATCTATTCAGTGAATTGATTCATTCGAGATATCTTTCGATACTAAGGCATCAAGTCATTATTCGAAACAAATTTATCTGCAATGATAAATTGTTGGGATAAAAACGAACACTAATACATTGTATTTAAATGCAGTATTTATTTTATTATTGAAATACTCTTGTCAAGTATGTATAATTATGTTACATTTTGAGATTAAATGCTATACATTGACATTAGAATCTTTATTCCGGTTTCCCTGTGACGTTGTCTTATGGTGAGTGTAGTGCTGTTTTCGAAAAATACAAAGACTGAGAAAAGAATGAGAAGAATCTACAAATGATGCAATATGAGGCTCATCTTCCCGACTGAAAGTATTGGTCTATTTTGTAGTAGCAGATTTTTGAATTTCTCTGATTTTTCCAGGATTTGCAGGCTTTCAGACTCTTGGTGGAAAACATGCTCTGTTCACATTGTTCCCACATCAAACATGTCGGTTATTGAAAATTGAATACAAGATTTTTTTTTAAAGACGTCCGACGAGATTATTATATGAAATTGATAAGGTTCTCACTTTCAGTAACCTCAGTATGAACACTTATCGATAGGGGCAAGGTGAGGGTATAAGAGTATCCTTGACAACGGAAAGAGGAGAATGCTTTCATATATTACATTCTTGAATAGACCTCCATTTTGACATATTTGATTTGTATTTTGTCTAAGAAAAAACACAATAAAAAGTATAGGGATATTGAAATATAGAGATATTCATCAACCAAATAACTAGGAATTGAGCTTGTGAAGCATTTGATGATATTGATGATTTTCTCTTGTGAACGTGTTTTATAATAATTTATCCATACCAAATATTCAGTTACCCTTGTGTAAACAGTGCAGTTCGTTGCAATGACATCATTTAAACTCTATACGAAACAATACTTTGAACCAGAATTTAAATTAATATATAGACTTTGTTCAAGATATAATCCAGATAATTCTCATATTCTAGGTCCATATTCTAGATCCATTATGTGAAAGTGAGTGAAGTGCTAAGTTTTTTTTCTGAATTGGTTGAACGGTAGAGTGTCCTTATCTCTTGCTCTTTTCATCGTTGTTTCCACAGCTTGCAGTGCCATCGGTGTTAGTATTTATCCACTTGATATACTCAGATATCCTTGTGTAAACTGACGGTGTTTCACCATCACATGCCGAGCTGATTCCGAACGAGACAATACCTTTGCAAAAAAACATTTTGGACATGATAATTCATCTGATGATAAGGAAAACTGAGAAGATCACGTCAATGAAAATAATCAGTATTAAAATTAAGATACCTATTTGTTCAATCTGGCCGTCAGATTTCTCGTGCATGAGAGCGCCACCGCTATCGCCCTGCAAACAGATAATCCTCATATAAATAGGAACTTAGTGTGTGATTAGAGAAAATGTTTCACCAAATACAAGTTTTTATTGACATGTTATCCACTGAAACAATGAAAAGAATCATGCTTCCAAACGCATACGTTAACGTTTCAAAGAATTCAAATCATTAATTATATATCTTCTGCCAATTACTAATAGAGTTGACATGATTGAAATTATTATTGACTGCATTGATCTCGTTGTAACTTCGAGTATTTGGCACTTTTGAAAAACGCTATCTTTTTTTTCGTATCGAAAATTTCGTCCTGAAAATTCACGGTATTTTTATAATACCATGTAGCTACTCCCTCTACAGCATTTTTTGACTAGTTACGAGAATATCAATAATTTTCAGCCAAAACATTAGTAAATGAGGTTTTCTGATATAAATTATATATAAATATGGAAGCTCATCTATTTATTAGATATATATCATGTTTACTTTCAGGATTATTCAGCTTACCATTGAAAGATGGCAGTGTAGACCGAACCTACACTTTATCACTAGAGAGCGTGAAAAAAGTGTAGAGTTCGGCCTACACTGCCCCTTTTTAGTGGTAACCTGAATATTCCCGGGAAAAACATAATATCACATATGTCCGCGAAAACTTGAGAAGTAACGTATACATATTCTGTCCAACTTACAGAGCAATCATTTCCATCCTTCATGCTTGCACAGATGTGTCCGGGTGTCAGTAAATCTCCTCTCAGCAATTCTTTACATTGTTCTTGGCTTAGAACCACTCCTCTACCGATTTTGAGGACGTCTGAAGTGTCACCAGTTTCGGTTACTCCCCAGCCAGTCACTGTTACCTCCTTGCCGTCAAAGTCCTGCGCATGAACTCCTGTAAGATCAAGACAGAATATAATCAAAGTTCATTCACTAATAATTCACAAGTTCTTCGGATGGTTCAAGAAACCATCACTTGAGAATATAAGTTCACTTCTTGACGTGATTAAATTATCCTGAATGAGATGAACACTTCATCAGTTTGTTCGTGAAAATGTTTGTTCTTCCTGCGTTGTTTAGGTCCTGTTTATCCAATGTTTTCCATTACGACCTGGAGCCTTATTCCTGAGATAAATCAGATGTGAGAGAATGAAGTGAGAAAACTTTCTCATGTAGGTATGAGGAGGTTTTCACGAGCATTATTATAATGATACATTTCTTCAGGTATCTTGTGTAAATATAATAAACTAACTCAAACAAATTAGTTTAACATCAACGTTTCATGTTTATCACAAAACATATTATCAAGGTGAAATCTATCTATATATATATATATATATTCATTTCCCAGTTCATTGATCCCAGTACCTTAATAATATGTTTTGTAATAAACATGATACGTTGATGTTAAACTAATTTGTTTGAGTTAGTTTATAATATTTACACAAGATACCTAAAGAAATGTATCATTATATATATATATATATATATATATATATATATATATATATATATATATATATATATATATATATATATATATATATATATATATAGAGAGAGAGAGAGAGAGAGAGAGAGAGAGAGAGAGAGAGAGAGAGAGAGAGAGAGAGATGAATGGTATATGCTAGAACCCTAGTTTCAGCTAGTATTGAGTATAATTGGCATACCTGATGATGTTAGGCAGATAGGTTTGATCACATCAGTGAATGCAACCGGTTGACGCAGTGTAATCAGAGCAATGTCATTAACCGGATAGGTGAACAGTTTGTTTTTGTAACGTTCGTGTATTTTGTAACTCTCCACTTCGAAGCTGTTACTCTCAAGCTCACTATTGTGATGCATTCCGAGGCCGACAAGTACCTTTCGGATACGTATACTGTGAAATATTGTCAACCACATAATATTACTGTGCTACATGGAATTGTTTTCTCTATCAACGGTAAGAAATTACATTATCATAATAATTAATTGGGCTTGGAAAGAAGTTGACTTATCATTTTCATCATACACAATATTTTCATAGGTTTATTCCAAACAGATGATGATTTCACTTCAAAATATCTGTCCTATTCAATGATAATTGACGTAGGTCTATAATTATTGTTGCTGTTCGCGATACTTCATGAAAATTGAAACAATTCACTTATGAACTTAAATTAACACTTGAATTGATATTAGAAAAAATATATATATGAATATTTATCTATAATGTATTTAAATATATATTTTTTAGGATGTAATAATCATGACATAGAAGATACTCCTTGACCGGGACTCAAACCCGGAACCTTCTGATTGCCGGTCAAGTTCGAGTCCCGATCGAGGTTTCTATGACATGACTTTCATATTCTAAATATATCAATATTGGATTGTGTCCAAGATGTTTTATTATAAAATATAATATATATATATATATATATATATATATATATATATATATATATATATATATATGCAGTATAAACGATGAAGTGAATACTAGACGAACAAATTTGTTCTACAATGTGCAATTGGTTCTCAAAAACCGGTTGTACAAATACAAATACATTGCAAAGTTTCAAGTTCACTCACTAATTCAAACAATGTGCCGCCGTCAAAACATGGCGCGTGCTTATGAGAGATCCTCCACAACTATAAACCCTCGGTATAATAAGTATCCTGGTGTGAATTTCAATGGATGCCATCCAAGGGTACTTGTGTTTCTCTGCTTCTTGGCCGTTCGTGATTCTATTTGTAGAATGTTTGAAATATGTGATGGACTTATTATCATTTTTTGCTTCGTAATCGTCGTGATCATCGTAATCATCGTGGGAAATATCATGGTGGTGATCAGTCATCGTAGTTGTTTCGTTCGGTACGTCATCTGTTACATGATGTCTCGTAGCATATCCAGACGTTTCTGGTAAAATAACCTGATAAAGAAGCATGCGTGAGATAATCACTTGTCATTTATCGATGTATTGCCAGGAAATTGTCGCTAGCGGTAGAAAGTAGAAACTGAAGTCAGATTGGGCGTGAGTTCGAGTCCTGCATAAGGCATAGGTTTTTAGTGGACGGAATTCTTGTTTTTCAAGTATTCTCTTCCCGAGTTATTCTTATCGGGAAGTGTCAAAATTCCCGATGTTCTTCCGGGAAAACCGTTATACCGATTTTATTCCGGGAAAAGCGTTTATCTAATTCTTTCTAAAAACAGTCTCAATCCATAGCTTTTATGCTGGGATACCAATATGCAGAAACAGTTTCAATTAGATAGGTCTTCCTTCCTGACCTATATGTCACGTACAAAAACTAAATTCAAACATAGAAAAAAACATCAAAACGAAGCCCATTCTTTTCGGTATTCGAAATGGAAGTCCTCGCTACGCTCATCTAATTACTCATTTGTATATACACACACACACACATATATATATCCCTTATATGTGTGTATATTTAATAATGTATTATGTAAAATATATTTCTCACCAGCGACGTTCCAACTGCCAGAATAGAGAGTAAACTAACAGATGACTTCATATTGCTGTTATTGAAGTGTATCCACTGACTACTCAACCAGTTGCTCGAGTATTTATACACTGAAATAACACTCCAATATTCGAGTCTATCATCCAATCGTGTTCCTTAAATCATTCCGCTGACACTTGCGCTGATAGCAGTAACACAATACCGCGGAGATATTGACCAACAGGTATTAAAAGCGTCTCGTAAAACAGAGTGATCCAAAAAACGAATCAGTGAGTAGTGACAGAACTGTTATGGCCTCACATTATTTGATTTATGTTTGTTATCACCTCTGCTGAACTGTTGGTTTCACGCATCTTCATTGTCCTAGTGGATTCTAACCCAAATAGCAATTTATTCAAACTCAAGCAGACATACTGAATGAACTTATAATCGACTAGCTTCGATAGCAAGAAAATTCACAGAAATGTAAAATCTTTCATACGCTATTTTATCTTTTATCTTCTGTGACCAGGGTCATTCAAGGTGTCATACAAAATCATTTCAGAAAAATTGCTCAAAATAGTCACAAGCCGAAAAATTCACCGGCGAATGGCTACAAAATGAAAAAATAAAATTCTCAAATACAATTTCGATTCCATTCTGTTGTTTAGACGCATAAAAATGAAATGTGTCGGATAAAATTACAATATCTTAGATTCGGATAGCTTCGAACATTCCTACCATCACTCTCATTGTGCAGACAAGCACATTTTGGCTTTCTGCTATACATATTATCACGGGGGCGTCAGATATTAAAGTCCGGCTCTGAGAAACATTTGCCGGGAACAGATTGCTCGAGCGCCCGCCAAGATATTTTGTCAGAGTCGGAAAAAGTTAAAGTCCGGCTCTGAGAAACATTTGCCGGGAACAGATTGCTCGAGCGCCCGCCAAGATAAGGTGATATTGTTGCTCGGGAAAGGATTTTATACTATATGTATACCACGTGCGTGTTTGGCACATAACTAAAGTGAACTTCCGTACGTTTGGTTTCAAATCATTATAATTAATTATTGAGAATTCAGGTGAATGTTAATCAATATTGTCACTACAATAACTAGCAAGTATCCGGGCGAATCGTATTGTTACTTAGTGATTATGGTGTTGCTTTGCAATAATCCCTATAGATCGATGAGAGGAAATGAGAGGTTAAGATGAGATTATAATTAAATTAGGTTACAGATAACTATCAGTTATTTTCAATATACATTTTATGATCGATATTTCATGATTCAATCGATTCGTCGTACGAATACTAAACGTTGAAATTCCAATCCTAATGTATTAATTAAACGCAAGGATGGAAATAGTATGAATGATGCAGTGTCAGATTTCTTGTTCAGATTTCTTGTCACGAAATACCTATTTCAATTATGTATATAGTTTTCCTTCCTGAATTTTTCATAACCTAGCGTGCTTATGGTACCACAACCAGGTAAACGCAGCATATGCGTTGTAAGATGAGCGGAATATATTAATGGAGTTTAATCGGAAACTCTACACACCTTGACTCATATAAAGTATATTTTATGCAATAATTATTAGATCAAGAAAGCCGTGAATGTCGCCAAGATATTTCCTTTATTATTCCTGACTATTTAATGAACAAATAATATTAATTGAATAATTTCCTTCAAAACGGCTGGTATAAATTGCATCCAAATATGTAATAATGTATAGAATTCATATTTTACATTGAGTGGTAATTTTAATATTTTTGGAAAGATTTGATTTTTCAAAATTTTCTGCCCAGCCTAATCTTATGGGGTTTTGAGAAACGTTGAGATGGTTCATCTTAAAAATGGTCGAACCGATTTGAACCAAACACTATAGTTCTAAATCTACGTGAACAGAAAAAGTTTCATGTCGATCAGTAAAACCGTTCAACCTGTGCACTGCTTACAAACAAACAAACAAACGAACGAACAGACGAACAAACACAGGGACAAAGCTCCATAAAAGTGAGATGGAAGTCTTCGTTATCGCTCATCTGATAAACTTGAGAGAATAAAGAAACGTTTCAAAGGGTAGATATTACTCCTGAATGCAGCCCGCAGAGAGTACGTCGCGCCAGCATCAACCCGTGGAATAGCAGTCGCGCCAGCACTGACGGACTCGGCCCTTCCACTATTATAATAATTGTAGCCTACTAGGTAAACGCAGCATATGTGTTGTGAGATAAGCAACGCATATGCTGCGTTTGCCTAGTAGGCTACAATTACTATAATAGTGGAATGGCCGAGTCTCTCAGTGCTGGCGCGACTGCTATTCTACGGGTTGATGCTGGCGCGACGTACGCTCTGCGGGCTGCATTCAGGAGTAATATCTACCCTTTGAAACGTTTCTTTATTCTCTCAAGTTTATCAGATGAGCGATAGCGAAGACTTTCATCTCACTCTTATGGAGCTTTGTCCCTGTGTTTGTTTGTGTGTTTGTCTGTCTGTTTGTTTGTTTGTTTGTTTGTTTGTTTGTACGCAGTACACAGGTCGAACGGTTTGACTGATCAACATGAAACTTTTTCTGTTCACGTAGATTCACGTAGGTTTCATATATATATATATATATATATGTATATATAAATTAAAATTGAAAACTCTACAGAGCCTGATTCATATGAAATATTCTTCATACTATAGAATCTAGTTCTATAGAATCTAGGGAGTCGTGAATCAATCTCTGCAACATTTTTATGCTATCATTTCTATCTATTTGATGAATAGAAAACATTCATAAAATTTTTTTTTTCCAAAACGGCTGGCTCAAATCGCATACAAATCTATACTTATGTGTATCGTGTATGTTTCCACATTCGGTGCAAATCTGGAGTTTCGAAAATTTGAAATTTGAGCATAACATTTTTTTTTCAAATTGAATTATTTTTCTATGTATTCATAATATGTCTCTGATATATCTCAAAAAAGTTCAAATAAATCTGATGATCATTTATATTTGAATTAATTTTAAGTCTGCACTTTTTCACCCATGCTATGCTGGGGGTATACCCCCTTAAGTTGACTCGAGTTACGGGAGCGACTAGATAATTCAATACTCATGGAGGGCGGCGTAGGACATATCTTTGTCTGACGTAAAGTAGCATCTTGGCAAATCCCACGATGATGAATAAGCAAAACTGACTAACAAAGTCTATAGCTCTTGGCCTCAATTGTGTATAAATATGAGCGTTTCTCACAAGATTTATTTAGTACAGACGGAAGTATTGTCTAGCTATAGTTGATCAGTTAGTTTCTGATTTCTTCTATTACAGTATATCATTCGACATAGACTGCGCAAATTGATTCAATTAAATACACTTCATAGGTTGAAAAGTGAGCTGATTTTCCGAACAAAATAATCATTACAATTGGACTATCTCGAAAAAAAAATCACTGCATGTATAATTTCTGATAACCGTCGGGGAAACACATCGAAAGCTGAATATATAAATACATGTACTTAATTTTCTGCTTCATAAATTGATCGATCAAATCACTATTATAATGCATCATGGAAAATTGTTACTGACATTAGGCACACGAAATCCAATATTCAATACAAACGCACTTCGCCTACACCCATGAAATAATTAACGGTGAATACATACATAATTCAGGAAAATTTTAATTCTGAATGCTGAAAAAAGCATTTGTTGTGACCACAAGTGTACATAAAGTGAAATGATATTCACGGTATCATGAGAACAATCGCGATAAATACAATGTATATCAAAAGAAAATATGAGGTCTCATACGATGGTAGTATTCCAAGTGATCACTTAAATTTCCATTTACTTTCCTATTCATGAATATATATGACTAGGAGATTAAAATATTTGTGATTGTCATCAATATCCAATAAAATCACTACATACATAATATACACACACACACACACACATTCAATAGTCACTGCAATTTGAATAGTGCTCTTTCATGTATTCATAAATAGAAACCTATAAGGATATACGACAGCTGTTATAGGTTCAATAATCAATTACGAACGTATGTGAATGATCCTAGCTTTATAAACATATAATATTATATAAGGTCGTCACTAGCAGAATGCACATGAAGGATGTGTACTTGATCGTGCTCCTATCACTTGGACTCTGTTGTAATACCGACGCAAGAGACGCCGTCATGCGACGCCTAATAAGCGACGTCGTGACGTCACAGGTACTGCGAGGATCGACGACAAGAGTGAACGCGTATGTGTGCTGGGGTCCTGGTAAGTTGATGATGATTATTGTTTTCTTAACGACCCCACCAACAGCTAGGTTATACGGGGGTACGAATGAGCAGGTGATTTTGAAATTATGAAGTGATGATGAGTGAAAGGACGTTTACAAAAATCCATACCTTATGCGGGATTCGAACCCTCACCCAACGATGACTAAAACTGTTTGCATCCCCAATCCAACACTTTGTGAGAACAAAACAGATATGAATAACAGATAGAAAGTTTTATTAAAATGGTTCTAGTGATTACCAAAGTATATAGATTTTTATGATATTTTCTAAGAATATCTTACTCATTACCACTCATTGTGCTACGTTTTCCGAATTGAATTAATATTTGATGAACCTCATTACTTTTTTCAGCAGAAAATGTCAAGTTGTGGCACTCCTTATCTTTGAATGGGATATTCGCTTCCGTAATTGCTGATTGGCCACAATGGAATGACATTCTAGTAACTCGATTGGACGAGTCTATTCTATTTCTATTGGACGCTAACTGCAACAATGCAAGCAGCCTACTGAGATTAGTAAGTATGTGCTTCTGGTTCTTTCAGGCAATGTACCACAAATTGTGAATTGCGTTCTGCTGTCCCAATGCTTATATAATATAGTATATTTGTCTGTTGTTTGCCGTCAACTTATCCAAGTTATATTGTAAGCTGATAAATATATACTATCATCCTACACTTAGGACCATATTTGGGTCTTAGCCCCTTGTTGGAAAATATAATAATAATCAATCACAATTTTGAAAATGGCGAAATATACGGCCGTTTCCTGTTATTTTAACTCAGTGTGCAATCGCAAGGTGAATCATGCGTTCCAAATGTCAAGTGCCAAGCCGATTTGAATGAGTAGACAAGAGGGTCTGAAGGCCTTAGGGCCCATATTCCCAATAATAAAAATGTGTTAATTAAGCTAATTAATCAATTGCAGTACAAAAATAACATTGGTATCAAGGGTAATAACAAGCTAACCAACTAATTATCGCTTAATCAACAAATTTATTGTTCGTAAATCGGGCCCTTAGTACCACAAAGGTAACAGCCTTTTAACAGCCGTGTCGCCTATCTTTCTATCAATTACTGAGACTGGAACCCTTTTTTTTTTCAGGCTAGCAAACAGAAACTGTTCGCTTTCCCACATCGTTGGCTGATTATCGATGACAAAACATTGAACATGGCGCCACAATCGTCAACAGATTCTCTTTGGGAGCAAGAAAACATCAATTATCAAGACGAAGAAGTACTACCAACAGAATCATGCGAACAACACATCAACGATAAACCGTTATTAGATACATCTCCTACGCTTCGGTACGAAAATGACTCCAGTACAACCTTCAGGACTCTGCCAGGACCTGAAATAGATGAAGAGGAAGACGCACGAACCACAACCAGGACGTTTACAGAAGATCTATCAACAGGAATAACGTTTCAAGGAACAACGACTCATAGTCTGGAAAGTGAAATACTTCGAGATGATTCAGAATATGTAAAAGATAGCCTCGAGATGTTTTCCAATTCGGAATACGCGAATAATGACAAAGAAAATCTCAGAAATGAAGATATTGAAATGGACAGATTGGTGAGGAGGTTTAGTACTGAATTGTACGAGGGTTTGGAAATGAATGTTGACAGTCAGATTGTGATTGTATGGAAAGATATTCCGAGTGAACGATTTCTATTGGTGGAGATCTTTAGGAATGGCAAAAGTGCATTGTTGATGAAGAATGTGCTTGGCGAATGGGACTCGAGTAATGGCTTACTCCTCCAGACGTTGACATCTACCAGTGTTGCAGTGAGGCGACATGACTTGAGGAATACCACATTGACGGCGTCCATGGTGGTAAGAGAAAACTAAAATGTGTTTTATAATAAATCAATTGTGTAGTAATCATTGATGCAATCACTCATCCGACGCCAGTGAGTCTTATAGCTGTCATTATCATGCACTGTTGAACCCAATACAAGTGTTCTAAAAATATATATATATAAATATATATATATATATATATATATATATATATATATATATATATATATATATATATATATATATATGTGTGAAATGTGAAATGTCGAAAATTTTACAAGTCCCCAAAGTGAGAAAGTGCGGAACTGGGCACCGCTTGGCCGGCGTAGAGCCATCAACTCCCGCGAAAGTCTTGGCTCTGGGAAAAAGTCAAAGTGAGGAAATGTTGAAATCCTCTTGGCTATATATATATATATATATATATATTACTCAGATTTACAATCCAATTTTTACGTATTCCTATAGTGCTTGTATTCCAGTGTGAACGAATATATTTCCGAAGATTGTAAATATTTTTTCTGAATAACGGATACTGCGATGATGATTTATATCCAGAGATTTCTTCTCCTAGGTGACAAACAACGATACTCTGGTCCATCTTACTGATTTGAAGCAGCGCCATATCGACACGATAACCAAGTTCAACTACGTGCTTTTCCGTCACGCTCTAGAAATGATGAATGCTAGGTAAGAGAAATTGTCCAACAAAACTTGAATTTTATTCTGTATTGTATTCATATATTGCTTTCATATCCACAACTATACGAGTGGCAAAGTCCTACGGATGATGATTGATGAATAATGAATTATATTGAAAAAATTAAATACGAGGGCGTAATGTATAAAAGCAGTATCAACTAATGATCCAAAATGAAGTCAATACAAGCTTAACTTCATTTTCTCATTAATCATCATCACAGTCAATTCTGTATTCTCCAATTTGATGTATCACTAACTATCAAGCGACTTCAGCAACTTCCCCATTGAAGTCCTTCCTCCTATAACTCATTCCAATCTCACATACATGAATAATATAGATGAATACTTTATTTCCCTACGTCTCTTCTTCCCATATTCTGTAACTTCTTTTGACCGTATTATTTCGGCTTCACCATTCTTCCATGCATTTCATTGCATATCACCTGAGTAACCTATGAATGACTTGAGATTTTTTTGAATCGGATGAAAAAACGTTGAATTATATACAAATTGGAAGATTTGAAATTTTAATTATATCACTGATCCACTGTTAATGAGAGTGATACAGTATTGAATCTTTCACCTATTCAACACCTGTCATTTTTCAGTCATTTCCATTTCCATAATACTTTCATTCACAAAGAAAAAAATTGCCAACATAAAAAATACAAATATCACCGATGTTTGAAAAAGTGTGGTAGTTCTCCAGTATTGTAATCTTCGAGAATGAAGGATACGATAAAAAAAATCCAACTTCGTCTTTCAAAATTGTAAAATCTTCAAATGTAGCATCGAAAATGTGACAATTATTCAGTGGGCAAAGACTTTCTTCTTTAGTGGAAACAGTTTTTAAAACTTACCAGATATTACAACTGATTCAACAGGTGCATACAGCCTGGAATCATTGAGAACTAAAAACTAAATGACGGAATGTACTTGATCGAAAATCACACTAACGTGCTTCAACTCTATCATTCCAGTGTCGAGTTGATCATTGTGGACTCGTGGGGCTATGCCAACAATGGCTCGTGGAGCGGTATGGTGGGTTGCCTACAACGCGGCGAAGCGGACGTTGGGGCTACCGCTCTCTTCTTCACTAAAGACCGTGTGGACGTCATTGAATACATTGCAATGACGACACCCACAAGGTTAGAAACAACGATATTACAGATTCGATCACTATTACATCTCAATCAATACAGAATTGAATTCAAAACAATATTGTAATCAAATTTGATCCAAACCTTTTTTTTCTCGGTACATTCAGTTATGTCAACGATATTGCTTATTGGATCACTATTGCATCCAATACAAAATTAAACTTACCAATTTTGTAATAACATTTTTCTTTCCATTAGTACATTCAGTTATATTACCTATTGAGGTACTACTAAAAAGAATATATTCTTTCACAATTGTTAGTGATAATGTTGCTTATCGATTTTGATATTTGTGATATTTTGATCGATTTCGATTTTGATTTTGATATTTTGATTATTTTGAGATTTATTATTTTAGGACTTCATTTCAATATTGAATTGGAAATCGGTATTCATTAAATTCATTACTGGAACAGTGATCAATATCGATTTGAAAAAATTTAAATATATAAAACATTCCATTGCTGCCTGAAATGCGTGCAAGAGACCGATTTTCAATTCTTTTTCCAGGGCCATGTTCGTATTCCGACAACCTCCGTTGAGCTACGTTAGCAACGTTTTCACACTTCCGTTCAGCACGTCTGTCTGGATCTCAAGCGCGGTGCTTATAGCGCTCACCGCTTGTCTATTGTACGCAGCGCTGAGGGTGGAGAAGCGACGTGCAGTCAAGCCCCTCGACCGTGACCTTCAAGAGTATCTGGATACGCCATTGGTTGAGAAAACCACTTGGAGCGATGTGGTGCTTTTATCGTTAGGGGCAGTCTGTCAGCAAGGTAGATAACAAAAAGTTGTGGCGTCGAAAAAATATGAACCGCTACTTACACTGTCTCGATTGCAAATTTGTTAATCGATTGGCCCAGTAGTGCAACATGAACCAGAAGTAAAATTATATTATCTACTTTGTCAATTTGTCAAATTGTCAAAAAAGAGTTTGAGAAATAAATCTCGCCTCACTTCAGCATATAAAAAGTAAAAATTTCTATTCCATCATTTGCGATCTCTCAAGACCTAGATATGAAAGTCTGTATTCAAAGTAGAAATAAAAACCTTTTATGTTCAATTCTCATTTTATCTTTGAGACCTATCTATAAAACACATTCAACTCTCTCATCTACTCGTACATACTCCCTCAAAGCATAGCAGTTTAATTCATGATTCATTCAGTCCTGAAACATTCGAAATAATTGGGCATTTGTTTAATTCTTCCAGGTTCCACCGTGGAGCCTCGAGGAGTTCCCGGCCGTCTGGTCACGCTAATTCTCTTCATCGCAGTTATGTTCCTCTACACGTCATACAGCGCGTCCATCGTCTCTCTCTTACAGTCCTCGACGGCCTCGATCAACACTCTGGAAGACCTGTTGAACAGTCGGCTCCAAGTTGGCGTTCACGACATTGTCTACAATCATCATTACTTCAAGGTAAGCTGCATGTCTAGATTCAACTATAGTAATAAATTCAGTAGCGCGATAGGTACGTGCTCTAAATTGGCTTACAGATTTCACGACATGAATCAATAGATTTTATTTAATTCAATACAGAATGTTTATATGATTATCTGATCATAGTTCGTTGAAGTTTTCAAAAATAAATTTGTATATTTGTGGTAATTTCTCAAACATACATCTTTAACAACGATGGATCTTTCTGAGCTTTTAAAAACATTGCTCTAATTCAGGTTTATTTAGAGAGTTCAATGTAGGTATGAGTTATTATATGGATATAAATATAGCTTAGAATAGATCAATGATGGTTCATTAAAAGACAGTCAATAAAAATGAACAAACTGAATTGCATCAGAAACAAAAGAATGAATAGGTAATGAATGAATGATTGAATAACTATTAACTTTGTTATTATTATTGTTTTATGTTGAATCTTTGATTTCTACACACAATTGTATAGACAAGCACTGAGCCTGTGCGTAAAGCCATCTACGATCGTAAAGTGGCCCCTTCCGGTAAAACCCCTCGGTTCTTCTCGCTGGAAGACGGAGTACGACGCATCCGTAAGGGACTCTTCGCCTTCCACATGGAGCAGTCGCCCGGATATCAGCTCATATCCGAGACTTTCCGGGAGGACGAAAAGTGCGGATTCAAGGAAATACCATTCCTGCAGGTTATCGACCCTTATCTTGCTATCCAGAGGGGATCACCGTACAGGGAAATGCTCAAACTCGGGTGAGGCAAAGACAACAATCAAATTGACTACAATCAATTTGAAAAGCATGTTCACATCGTATCATCAAATGAAATATTCAGGCCAGCCACTTTTAATTCATCGATGATGAAATTTGTGAAAATTATATCAAAATTAGAAATAAACTCAGTGGAAAAAACGTTGATACTTTCAAATAAAACAAGAAAATTAGAGAGTTGGTGGGATAATGAAGTGGAATAATCATGTGAATCAGTCAATATAGATGAATAATTTCACATTTCCTTATTGATTACATAGTAGAGTTATATTGAATGAAAATCCTAGCATTCCAAAATAGCCAAAAATATCAAACAGAACGAAATATCAATTTTCAACCTTATATACGAGAATTTCGTCTCAACCGAGTAATTCTCTACCGAACATATATAAACGTAATGTTATAGTTTAACACATATCTCAATCACTCGGCGATCAAGACAGCCTCACAACTAATATTTCGTTATCTTTTTGCAGCTACCGCAAGATCCACGAGCGAGGCCTACAAAGCAGAACGCTGCTACAATACTACACGAAGAAGCCCGAGTGCACATCTCACGGTTCAAACTTTGTCAGCGTCGGGATAGTAGATATCTACCCTGCGCTCCTTATACTGGTTTACGGCATCATGTGCGCATCGAGTGTGTTGGTACTGGAGATACTAGTTCATAAAAGGTAAAAATGGAAAAATACTTTCTCTCCAACTGTTTCGATAGGGATATATTGGAACCATATTGGGTACTAATGAAATGAAGTAGGTTAAACTAATTATTCAGAGATGAAAAATACTGCGAGTTATTTGAATTCTTCCATGTACATTTATATCCATGAAAGAAAAAGATTGTTTATCAACTGAATATTTGAAGAAGTTTGGATAGTTAGATAACTTCGTTGTAACGTCAAGTACTTAACGCTCTTGAAAGAAGCAATTGCGTTGTTTATAGGAAACTCTTTATGAAAAATTTTAATACTCTGACCACATATCTACAGATATAACGGTGATATTTGTAGTTTTATTTTGGTATATGACCTCATCTATTTAATACAAGCACATACTGATATTTCCTGGAATAATCTAAACTGTATGTAGACTGTATGTAGAATATGATATGTCTACTGTTTTTATATGAGATAATATGTTGCCAGTAATTTTGATATATTATGAACATTATGTAATCAATTTCAGATTATGCCGACGCCGCAAATGATGCACAATTTCATATATGAGAAGCAAAAGACAAAGATGCCGCAAGTCACAAAAAACACATGAACACTGTGTTGGTATCGATAACCGACGATATACCACAGTAAAGGAAAGTCTGTATTTCAAGGAGACGTTGACAGGTCGTTGAACTGAAAAGCTGCCAAGGAATTGTTGACAGGCTGTTGAACTGAAAAGCATTCAAGGAGACGTTGACAGGCCGATGGACTGAACACTGGTCAAGGAATCGTTGACAGGTCGTTGGACTGTACAGCGATCAAGGCGTCGTTAACATACCGTTGCACTGAACAGTCAGTCAACAGTGCACGGATTTGTTGAGGCCGTTAGAACAAACGGACGGACAAACGGGGAACGGATCGGACAAAGACTGAAAATTTCAATCTCCCACTACTACTAGCACCAAATCAAGAAGAAGCAGATTGCCTATTCATCAATTTCACACATGATTTCAATCAAAGAGGTGAACTTATAGATTTGTTTCCATTGTGTTGACGTTATTATATATTTTCAGGATTGTCGTGTTTGTCATGCCAACTCTTGTAACCTGCAACTTACGTGTTCTCTTCATTGTGATTTCATTAGCAAAATAATAAATAACAAACGCTCTTACGTTGCAACAGTTTTTTTCTTAATATTCACCTTCATTATTCAGTCCCGTCATAGAATATAGAGTTCGGGCGAGATATTATAGCCCATATTAAATTCTCTTCGCTGGATTTTGATAGTTGGTGTTCAATCTAGTCTCTATCATCAGAGTCGCCGCCGGTTTTTGCGCGTACAGTTCAAACTAGTAACCCTCTGACCACGCAAACAGATGAGAGCGCAATCAGATTCTGTACAGTACTGTTGCGTACATATCAGATATTTATTTTTGAAGTGGCTACTCTTCGGACCAGAATCAGGTTTTAGATTGGTTCTGGTTTAGATTAAATTAGTTTAGGATGTTTGTTTAGTTAGTTCGGGTTATGTTAGGTCGATTAAGTTAGTTGATTGGGTTGAATCAGGTTAGTTTAAGCTGTATGCAAGAACAACAACGTCACATGTGGTGACATAGACCGATGGTCCGATGAATAGCGGCTGCCATTTAATTCATCTAATGATTCTTTTGAGGATTCACTACTGTAGAATCAGAACGCATCAATCATCAACATATTAAATATGAATTGTACATTTGTGAAGTTTGTAAAACATTTATTCAAGTCATTTACATACAGTATAAATATTGTGGATATTATTATCGATATCGTAAATAGCCTAGTTCTTTGACCATCAATTATATAATCAGTTGGTGGTCACGACCCAGATGCACTGATTTTGAAAATCATATTTTTAGACGAGTCATATTTTTAGTGACTTACATATTTTATTTCACTAAGCAAAAAAATCGGACCTTGTTTTTATGTTGTTTTTCTCGTAATTTTGTACGTTGCAGCATACAGGTCAGTTGAAATAACCAATCAACTTGAAACTCTATCTGAATATTGGTGTCATACCAGAATAGGTTTGGATGATTTTTTAGCAAAATCGGTCAGATTTGTTGGGGGAAATTAAAAAACTTGGAAAATCTCTGGTCCTTTCTAGAAATCACCTCCGTTTTTCAAAAGCCTGCTCAGCTCGCTGGCCCCCTATATAAAACACATCAGTTTTCTTGAAAGCTCTGAACGAACCGATCACTGTGGCTCTCATAGAGATTTAACATTGCGTGTCCCTTCTTTATCTTACAAATAGATCTTACAAAGTCATTGTTTACCAATTGAGGCTATAAGGGAGAGACCGTTTATAAGTGGCACGTCGTGGCTGTTGAGACTTCGAGGCAGTCTCGTCACAAATAAAAATAGTTTTAAAGGTCTACTATCTTATATTAGAAGCAATTAACTTCTTTGACATGGTGACCATACTTCTACGCCACAGATTAGTCATACACTTTCCAAAAAATTTCTGAATCCAAAACCAACAGCTTATCCACCGATTAATATTTTGTACAACCGGAAATAAGTTATTTTCTATAATAGGCCCCAAGTCCTTCACCATTCCACATCACAAGCTTTGAAGCTAAAGTCGTGTCGTGAAAAGAACAAAAAAGAAATGAACATTTGTATTTTGAACAGAGCTTAGTTGAACAAGATATACTTGTAAGCCTATCCCCACAAAAACGTCGTATGATAATATAACAAACACAAATATCAGCATCATATTTTTACTTCTATGTTATTTCTAGGGGTCACGTAATAAAACCATAAGATTTTGAGAAGTTGCCCACATCGCAATCAGTGAGCGTGAACAGTTATTTTATTATTGTTTCAAGTACCCCACCAGAAACTTGATTATTTCAAGATATGAATTGGGAGAGGTAATGAAACCATGAAGTGATGATAACTGGAAGGGCATTTACAAAACAAAAACCCTTGTCTCAAAGCAGGACTTGAACCCACGTCCAATGGTGACTTCTGTCTCTAAACCAGTGACAGAGCTATGCAGGGCGGCTGTGCAATTTAGTCGCCCAAATATCACATACCAATTACCGTAGCCTAAACCATGGTAAATCGACAAGTTCTGTAACCCTGATCATCCAAGTCGAGTGAATACATTGAATTTAATATAGATTTCCAGTCTATTGGAAATACAAAGATCAATTCAATTCATCACAGGGTTGATCCACCACATTCGATTTCACAGAAATACACCAAAATACCGGTAATACACTGTGTAATATACCGTAGTTCTAGTCAAAATATACAGACAAGGGTATTGTTCCACTTTTTCATGTAGAGACTCCATATAAATATATATATATATATATATATATATATATATATATATATATATATATTTATTTATTTATTGATGAAAGTCTACAAACAACGATTTTTCAAATCTATTCGCTCCACCCTCACTTCACATTTCACTGCACTCCTATAAAAATATAGGCCAAGTACAAGTGGAAAATACTCAAAATAGCAATAACTACGTCTTTGTTTCGTTATCTTGAATATACAAACAATTAATAACACTTGATGACGAGGGGCCGATCGTAGGCTGTAGTAAAACTGAACCAATCAAATCAGTCTCATAAGATGACACGGTCGCCAATAATGTCAGACGTTATGATACTTGATAACATGTCTTGATGGTTTTGGCCGACCAAGTTCACAGTCACGGTGTTTTTGCAAAACTGTAAAAGATGAAACAACAACATTGATGATGATTCATTATAAAATGAAGGAATATTCACAGAATAGTTATTGTATGTACAGTAAAAATAGTATTTGAAATACAATGTAAGAATTCATAGTGTAATGACTTTATCGTAATAAGTAGTAAAAAAGAAAATTGGAAAATCCACGTGGCAAAACTTTCTCTCAGGAGAAATTGACTATAAAAGTAAATTCTAATGGGAAGAGTGGTGATTTCCAGGAACATGTATTTTTTTGGTTTCAAAAACTAAATTTTTATTAATGGAATTAAATTTCTTTGGGTCCCCTATTCCATTTTGAATAGATGAGGGTTTACTGTACGAGTTAACTTATAGTTGGAAGCTCAATTAATCAAATTCATAAAAAGTATGCCAACCTTGATAAGTCCACAGTTGTGTTCCTCCTCTCCCAATGGACGCACCAAAGTCACTAGACTCGCAACTTGTTGACCATTGGGTTTGTATTGAACAAGAGCTAGTAAGTGGGAACGAATTGTACTGATTGCCTTTCCTATTAGGTGTATGTCAGCATCAGAGGAAACTGGTATTCGGTTAAGACAGTGTTTTAGTTTTGATTCCCATGTAGTGCACTCATCAATCTCTTCTTTCACCTGAAAGAAAGGTCCATTTAATATTATTCCATTATAAGCGGAGACTCGGGAGTGAAATCAAAATCATAATCAAAATTGATCGATATTTTTGTGGAAGGCAAATCGAAATCATCATTCCTAATTAGTGAGAACTGAAATCGAAATCGAAATTTTCATTTCCGAATAATAAGGATCGAAATATAATTATATCGATACAGTACTGATTATTTAATGAAACACAAAAATGTAATGGAATTAGATTATCCAAAAAGTTATTAGCTCCTCTGTTCATATCTGTAGGCAGAGCGTGAAGTAAAACTTGACGTTCTGTAATGAATGCCGGGTACTGGTCACGAAAGCTCTACAGTGCCAAAGAGTTGGTTCTATAAATTGAAACTTGGATGTTTCCGCATGATTAGCATGCTTGTTTGATTGCGATGGCAATATACGAATGACAAGTTGCACGAATTTTTGCTCCTGATACATATCAATTTTCAATCAAAAATTCATATATTCAATATTCAATATTCAATCAAATATGTAATCAAATATCTCAGAACTAACTTGAAGTAACTATACCCAGGAGATGCAAATTGCTTACGTACGGGGTTGTGACGTGAACGAATGGACAACTACAAACTAGAATATTGCGAGGGGCAGAAATGAAATTTATGAGGAGTGTGTTGGGCGTGAGGAGAATAGATAAAGTAAGGAGTATAAAATACGGAGGAAATTGCAAGTCGATGGATTGAGTTGCAGAATGGGAAGGGAGAGACTACAGTGGTACGGAGACACATGAAAAGGATGGGTAGTGAGTGAATACCAAGACGTGAGTTTGTAAGAGGAACAGGCGGAAGAAAGAGGAAACGAGGAAGACCAAGAATAAGATGGGAAGAAGTGATGAGGTGGGATGTGGAAGAAAGAAGAAAATCGTGGAAGAGAGTGAAGGACGAAAAGTGGTAGAATGATAGGGATGTATGGAGGGAGCTTGCAGAGAGAGTGAAACTACAGTACACCAAAAATACAAATATGGTAATGCTGGATGCCGCTTCGCTCATCGCTTGTGATTTACACAAGATTTTGATTAATTTGTTAAACCTATAACCCGACTATTGTTGGATATTGGGTAGGATTTTATTTATTCCCAGCTGGCAGAAACTATTATACCTTTTCAGATGATATATTCAGCAATCTGCAGATTAGATTTGTGTCCATGGTTGGACCCTCTCCCAGTTCCTTGATGGTTGCTTTACTTGTGTCCGGAGCACCCTCCAGGATGAACACTTGCGTCTTTTGACCTTGAGCCTCTAAAGATTTGGCAACTTCAAGAACGAGAGCACCGGCCCACAAATCACCCACCAAGTTGTAGGAACCAACGGTTTGCACTGCTTGCACGTCCTGTAAAAAAATATGATAGTTTTCAAATTTTAATACCAACTGTGGTAGTAACAATGTATTTTATATTTTCTAGTGGGTATTTTTTCTTTAAATAGAAGTGATTAGGTCTATGGAACATTTTAAACTGACAATCAATATCAGGACTATAGACACATACTGATAGCAAAATTCTAAAGCGACTTGAAATTGACAATAAACCAAAAGTGTTCAATACATTTTCTCGAGATTTTATTAGATTTCACTTTTTAATAATTACGATTGTTGTGATCAATGTGAAACATTCTGATACTCTTTTGTTTTCTGTAGACTGACACATTCCTTGTGAAAGAAATTATATATATTTTTTGAAAAATATATAGAAATGTGGCGATGTTGCAAAATTTATATTTAATAAAAATCATAAAAAATTGGGTTATAAAATATATATTTATTTAAAATTATATATATATATATTGTCAACGCCAAAATGTCAGTTGGAACATTACTTATGGGATGCACTCAATCATCAATATCAATTACCTTTGCTATCGTCTTAGCCATCTCTTCAATTGACTGGCTGCCTTGAGGCATTTTTACACATACAACGGGATACATTAGTCTACTTGTTATCGACTGAAGTACTTCGTTCGATGCTCCTCCCAATCCAGACAGGAAGAAGACAGGAGGTACCTCTTTAACCTCTTGGAGTCCAGGACTTAGTGAAACAACTTCTTCCATTGGCTCGGTTGAAAGTTCGGTGCCGATTTTCAACAAGTCTTCGATAGAATGAGGAAGGAACTCGTCCAAAGAAGATTTGCCATTTGCTGAAAATTGATTTGATCATATCAAACTGAACTTTCAATTCTATAAAGTAAACAAATGCTAATAGTAGTTGTAACTAATATTATTGTATGATTGAACTTTATATTATAATTATATTATTGAATTGATAATAATTGATTACATTTTCAATGTGAATATTTTTTACTGGTGAATAATTCATTATACTATAATATCAGTTCATAATAATTCCCGTCCAATTTTTTAGCTGAAATATTTACGATTTTTCAATTATTTTGATATTGTGATATCTTATTAGTTATTAACGGTAGTCAAACGTGCCACTTTACGCCTTAACAACTGTATTATTCATTATTCATGTGAGATACATCCAACGTTGTAGTTTTTACTTAGCATACTCATAACCTCCAGTCATATTCTCTTGATGAAATTTCAAAAATACATTGAAGTGAGGAAAATGAAAAATTTCCCCTATACAAATTGTTTTTTTTTCTGTGTTTAGTGAATACCAAAAAAAAACAGACTAGGCTGACCGTTCATGGCCAAAAAAAACAACACCACATAAGAATCACTTATTTGATCAAATCTTGAAGTATACTTACAATTTGTTGTCGGTCTTTCATAACTGCAAACGGGACTGAAGATAACTGGATGATCTATGTTGGCACCGAGAAGTCTATCTAACCTCCCTAGAATTTGTCTCAGCTCGATATTTCCAGACTGCCGGGAATCCCACTGGATGGACAGCCCAGTTTGCCCAGCTTGACGACGGCCTTCACACGCGTTTTCCGCACCTTTACAAAGTAGACACACGAAATGTTTGACGTGACCGTTGCGGGAAGCAATGTCTATATTCTGTATCGTCGTCAGACTGGCACTGCCGGATAACCACGATCCGTTAGACTGATATTCAGTTGTCGAACCCTGAGAAAAGATCGAAAAGAGTTTCACAGATTGATGTTGTAAATGTACAATAGGATTTTTTTTTGTCTTTTTTAGTTTTTTCTGATCAAATACATGACACAATATCGTACAATATCATTCATATTCCAACAATATTCAATATCAGTGATTTGTACAGTGTTTAGTACGTTTTTCATGGGACTACAGTTGAAGAAAAAAGGAAAAACTTATCAAAGAAACTATTAACATGATGGAACATATATAAGTATGGGATCAAAAAATAAACTTTCACTGAGGTAGTACAGGTATACTACAAAGATACCGGAACTTACTAAAGAGGTTCCGCAATATTTTCAGTTTTCCACACTAGGAGAACACCACGCCTACCATGGCCGCATGAGAGTTCAGTACGAAAATATTCAAAAATATGTGATCATTATTTAAAACAGCTTAGGCCTACATGGAATTTAGTTATAATTCCATGTCATCCAATGCTGCACAATTACAATTTCGTCGAACATAATATATATATTTTTCTTCGGGTTCATTTTATATGGCATTTAATAATTTAGATCTTTTTAAAACTTGAAAATCTTCAATATGCACACATCATTATACCTTACCACTATTGGCAACACGAATATTGCTGCTAACGGTCCATGTTTATTGGCTTGCTCCACAAGTACGTTGGCACCACTGCTTGTCATAGCTTCGTCTTCTGCGACCATTTTCACAACGGCTTTGGAATACTTTTGCAATAAGTCTAATCTTCTTGAGATGTAGTTGGTAATGGGATTGACGCTCTGTGCTATTATTAGATTTCGGGCACCTCTTTGAAGTAGCCAGTTAGCCAAATCGAGCCACTGATTTGTTTTTCCGCCTGGAAAATTAAGAGATAATAAAAATGTGTTATATAAATTGAAGACCTACTATTATCAATAGAGATTTGGGGTGATTCAAATACAAATATATGTTATTGTTATTTCTTATAACTTACTTATTTCAAAAAAAAATACTGGTATTTAACATCTGAAATAATTTGTAGATTTTCTCATCATAGATAAATGTAGAATACATATAGGGGATGCAAATGACTTACCTATAATAAGGAAGGAGCTTTTTGGATCAAATTGTAATCTCGATATCATTTCTGCCCGTAAATAATCTGACGTTCGGTTCGCTTCTCTTACATTCAACAATACACTGTTCCACTGTGTATCATCGGCCAACATTCTGGAAAAAAATTATATTTAATCATCAGCTATTATATAAAGGTAGTGGTGTAGTCCTGAAACTGTTGCTCTGAAAGAGTCAAACATGATCATTTGGTGGTGAGATTGACCATTATTGACCACCTGTAGTGACACACCTAGGGCAATTATCAATCTCCATTTCTGTGACGGCAATTTTTCTTTCATCAATTTTCATATTTTTGGTCATTCCTACTTGGAGAGAAAAGCAACGTGTGAATGTCAGAAGTTATGACGCAGTATTCTTATAATTCCCAAGGTCGCCAAAGTATACCGATGATAGCACATGTAGGCCTTGGCATTAGCCTTTGTTCAATGACAATAGCGTCATTTGTGTTCGAAATGCCATATCTTATTGAGCTAATGATTGAAGTACATTCATTTTCAACTTATAAGATTTTACATGATATTGTATATACGGGAGATAAAATTCATAGAAATTGATTCAAAATTCAAGTCGAGAGATGTTTTTTTCTCCACCTCCTAAATAACTTTGAAAATGGCGCTTACGTCTGCCTATTCTATATCAATACAAATTGTTTTGAACACCCTCACCATCTACTCCTCCTTCAAAATCTATGCCCCCCCCCCCCCCTCTGCCACTACTGACATATTTACTGACAACTAAAATGCGCTAGCCCATTTTAGTTGCTTGTGCTACAGCATCCTTATTCAGACTGACATAATGACCACGTCTGAATTATCAATTGTACTATATTCCATTAATTCCTGAAATTTAATGAGTCTATGGCATATACCTGCACATACTCCATGCAAAGTGCAACATCCAGCCCTACTTCAAACTTCGTCGCTAGATAGCTTTGATATTTCAAGGGTCCATTGAAATTTTCTTCTAAAAATATGAAAATTGGCTATTTTAAAACCTTGATGTTTAATATTGATATATTTAACATAGCATACTCAAGTGCTCTGTGGTACTGCTGATAGAGGAAGACTCGGTGATCTAAAGGTAAAACTACGCCAGTTTTGATTCCGTCTTCGACTAAAGCATGAAGTCGCTCTTTCCAATCCTGGCACGCGTTGAAGAGATTGTCTGTTGCGATTCCGTAAACGGTTTTACTTCCGTTGAATAGCAACATACCTGAAAATAGTAATAATTGTAATGAAAAACCTGGTACTTTAGGCCTAAAGTTATTGCTTTCAATTATTCTGTTTCACTAATAATTTATTCATGGTACTTTTTTTATTAATAACAGCCATGTTCAGCCATAACTATGAATTATACTCATATTTGTGTTCACGTTTCCACTAATGAAGTGACATATTGGGATAACAATGCGTTCAATGAAATGGAAAGGTAACCTTATTTTCCAACTAACCACGTAAATTTTATATAAATATATAGATGGACTAGAAAATGTACATTACATTTCTCGTAACAGGCCAATAGGTACCTTTGAACATGTCCAAAGTATGCCTTCATTTCATTTATACTTTATTTGTAGTTTGATGTGTTCATCACTTACCAATAGTGCTGTTTTTACATTGATCTTTCCTTCCAAGTTGCAAGAAATTACCATGTTTGGAAAGACATCTCAAAGTTGCTTGAAGTCGTCTTCCGGGTAAACTGTTCAGAATAACGGTAACCCCTTCGTTGCCTGTTGCAAGGCGTATTTGTATTTCAAATTTACAGTTATTGGAAGAATATATGTTGGTTGGTAGTAACTGAAAACGATGAATTAACAAAGCATGAAACTTTGAGAATAAACGAACATATTGCACAAATTGGAATACTGATTGCAAAGTAGATGATTGTATGATGATGTGGTGAAACCAACGGATTTCATCCTAATATAAAGATAGAGAAGATTGAAGAATGTGTACTTTCAAGTGAAATCCCAAGTGGAATATTCCAGGGTCAGAATCTGAGTTCATGGTCCCATCTGCCTGTAGTGCAACTATATATTTTATATTGATAGAACAACGATGCTCAACAATTCTAAACACAGCTCAGCAAAATTATTATATCAGGGATGTAGGGATGACTTCGGACAACTGTCTTCTGAGTATCTGCTCTTTTCAATCGCAACCGGGTCAATTCGAGACTTTGTTTAACTCACTTCTTATTTCCACGAAATCATCACCGGTACTTTGCTCAATTAATATTCATTCAATTTCGTATTGCATACAAGAGAAAGACATGCCATGGGGCAAGAAACTATACATGAGGAACCGTAAAATTTTCACGAATTCAATTCAATTCGATTTTCATTTTTACGAAAATCATGGATTCTGTACCGTAGCCGGTACCGTAGCCACATCTAGTTTACAAGGGAATCCGCTGAATCGCGACAGGCATATGGGACTTTTGGCTGTGATTTGACCACAAGAAATCACAAATGCTTGCCAAGTTATTAGTATAGGAGTATATACACCTTCTTTATATTATAATAAAATCCATTGGTATCACTACATCGTGATTATATCACAGTTACCTTTGGGAATTTTGAAACGAGAGTAGAGTGCTGTCGCTGGTTGGCCACTGTTGTATATACGGTGCATCCAAGGTCAAGTGCTACTGCGATTGCAGCTTGACCGATGCTGCTGCATCCTTCGTGAATCAAGATGCTCTGACCACTCTCCAGCTTTCCGGTCAGAATAAGAGCATAGTAGGCCTGCAATAAAGAACAAAATTATTGCACCATCTAGGGTTATGAAGATGTGGGAATTTATCACGGCTGAATATGCTTGTTCCTGAGTCCAAATTCAAAGATACTGATGTGAATGATAGATTTCAGAGTTGAATTCCTATAATTTTGAATGAATAATTGAAAATTTCATCTTTTGAAATTTGAAATTTTGATCTAAGCATTGTACTCTATCACACCTACAAAGAAATGTTTCTATACATATTTTACCCATAATCACAATACTAACCACTATGATATCTTAACATATTATACTGCAACAGGTGGATCAGTTGTTACCTCTAAGAACATAAGTGGGTCCCCTTACCCCCCCAAGCCATCTTACAGATTCATTCGGGAGGGTTTGGCTCCTTGGCCCGAGCCCGAGACGAGCAGATTGTTCAGATACGTTCAGAAAACTTGTTTCAGAAGATTGTTCAGATCTCTGGCTAATTGTCTCGAGCGGTATGACTCCTGCCTTCCGTGCTGTCGGGCAGGGATTTCAATTCCTACGTAAACTACTTTTTTGTTACGTTTTAAATATTATATTAATGTTTGGCCAGAAGTTATGGTTTGTGAAGATTTTTTTATCAGCCGATATTGTTCAACGACCGATATTGGAATTACCGTAGTCTTTTTAACGATTCAACATGCCTATCAAGACATGAAGAGTCAACGAACAAACACTCGGGCGCTATAGCCAAGGAGCCGAACCCTCCCGAACAAATCCTGAAGCTGGCCCGCTACTTCGACCTGAATAACTGTCATTCAAGACACTGATGTGCATTTCCGGCGGTCTCCTATTCTATAAGAAGTTTTTCATGTTTTCCTCGGTCATTGAAGTAAATGCTGGGATGGTTCCCTCCTATCAGGTCACAACCGATTACATCCACACGTCAAGTTTGTAATAACCGTTCAAGATGTAGTTTTAATGAAGTTATTGTAAATTGCGACTCACCGTAGCATATGCATGTGGAATAGTAGCTGCTTCATCCAAACCCCACGCTTCTGGCACTTTCCACGTCAAATACGGATCTGGCTTCGTGCTACCAATTTTCGTGACTCCCATCACCCACTGACTCATGCCGGTACGACCCGAGAAGTCAACGTGACCAAGCTCACACTGAAACAATTTACATACCAACATTTTATCAACTAAGAAAACGCAGAATGTGCGTTGTGAGATGAGCGTAGAAGTATGGAAATCTGGAATTGAAAAATACTCTTGTCTGCTCAATCTACATCTACAGACCTTGAACTACTTAGAATGCTGAAAAACGTTACCTGCAACTTGTTGCTATTTATACAGCAACCTGTTGCATATACACTTTGCATTACATGTTTTGATCCTGATATTTGTATGGAATGTATAGGCCTCCTTTTCTTGCGTTTTCTTCGCTATGTCTCATCTCATTAGTGTACAAACTATTGAAAATGTGTATGATAGTTCTTTTCATATTCTGTATGAATCTGAAAGCTTTTAGAAAAATGTTGTTCTGAAGTGTTTTCCCCCTGTGTTATTCTTACGGGGATTGTCAAAACGTTCCAAATTTTTTCCGGAAAAAACGTTCTACCGATTTGTCTGAAAAACAATCCCAACCTATTCTGGTGTGAGGCCAATATTCGAAAAGAGTTTGCTGTTGATTGGTCAATTTTCCTGACCTGTATGCCGCGTACAAAATGACAAAAAAAAAACGCACGATGATGATATGAATGATGTTAAAGTTGTTAACAATGATCAATTGAGCTATCATTCAACCAGATGGTTGTATAAAGACCTCTCTCACAAACACAGAATATTACAATTTTCTTTGGTTTCTTTTCTTCATCAATTTGTTTACTAATCATATTTGTTACAGTACTTTTATTAGAATAGTTACATCCATATTCACCTGTTTTCCTTCAACATCTTTCTTATTGAGCCCCAAGTAGTTCAACTGAATGCCCTCAAGTTCAAGCGAAGGTAAAGGAAGCGCTACGTTGTCGGTGGGTACACAACTGCCTTCGACAAGCGGCAGTTGCCGTAAGCTACCCCACTTCTTGTCCTGGTATATGTTTACAACTAGTTTCTGTTGCAGTTGTTCCGCGTACCAGTTATCAGTTAACGAGAACTTGGGACAATCGGTACCAAGCATGAACACGTATCTTTAAAAAAACATTCACATTAGTATTTAATATTCATAGATGATTAGAACATTAGCAGTAGAGCATAAGTAAATATCAAATGATAGGTATCCATATAATGATAACCTAATTTGCCTCAATTGAGATGTCAAATTTTTTACACCATGAATATGAGGATTCATTTGATTAATTCTCTTGAAATTAGAAATTTAAAAACGTATTTTTTGGCCACGATATTTAGACAAGCATAGCAAAGACTTCCATTTTAATATTAATATTGTCCTAATAAATGTATGTATCGAGTTTGAAAAAAATTGGTTTAGCCATTTCTAGGAAAATGAATGTTATACATTGGGAATAAAAATGGCAAATACTGTGTCGAGTTTGAAATCAATTCTGTACTCTACAACAGCTGTATTGAACTGATCAAGATGTAGAATCAATGAAACGCCATAATGAAGGCACTGAATAATCATACTCAACTCAATAGTTTCAGAATCAAGGTGTGTGGAGCTTTCATTTCAATTTTCATACAAATCGTCTAGCTGATCTCTTGTAGAACATTCTGCATTTTTATTGTTTGGGAAAAAATTAATAATATGGAAAGAAAATTTGAACTGATGATCAAAGTGGATAGTGGTAGAAAGATGTACATACAAAACAAAATGTATTTCCTGATTTCTAGTTTCATTTTGTAGTCGAGTTCAAATGATTATAACACCAATATTTTAAATATTGAGCAGATATGTTACAAATTGTGACAAATCAAATATATTTGTTTCTACTATGTAGATATGTGAACGTACCTGATAACTTCACTCCCTGGCTCTTTTGATAGGTTCTCAATGAAACTTTCGATTCCAAATTGCGGTTGTCCTTCAGATACGAGAATAATCTCTCCTTTTTTTTCTTCGATGCTAGCTCGCAAATATTTTATCCACGATTTCTCATCTTTCTTGCATTCTATCACAGCAGGAATGCCGTTATGTAACGAATCAACCTAGTAACATAATTTTTGACGAATTTTGTCAGGTTCAAAAATGAATGTGATACATTACACTACCAAAATATAATAGTTCTGAGAATTACTCATTCCCTGCTTTGACAAAAATTCGTGAATTAGACCTATCTAAATTTACATACCAGTGAATCATTTAGAAGCGATGTAATAAATATATATATATATATATATATATATATATGTGTTAGTGATGACATCGGTCCTGAAATTTGAAGACCGAGTACCCGTCTGTGAAGACCGGGTACGAACGATCTTCACGTCCAAAAACAAACACGTGAAAGTACCAAATCACGAACCTTTCAGTAACGACTGTCAATTATAATGTGACGAATTGATACAAATCAGAATTTCTCCGAGATAGGGAGAGTTCAAGGTAACGTAATTGAATTATGATTCAGATATCCACACTAGGATTAATTAAGACAGACATCAGCAAGAAAACAGATGAGAACAGTATAATTGTAACAACATAAAAATATCAGTTATGCAAATTGAGAACTGAGCAGCTCAAAGACCGGTCCAGGACAAGTCTCCAGGTACCCGGTGTTATCACTTATATATATATATATGTACACATGAATTACCGTCTACACCTAAATTAATTTTACATAAGAAATAATATGATAAATTATATTTATATGATACATACATATTTCAATATATATGATATTGTGTTCAATATTATCAACAGGCACATTAAATAGATCAATTATGTGTCATGATATAAAATACCTTTCTCAACAGAAGAAACTTTCCACTTCCAAAATCTTGCTCTGCGACGATCGCTACGTTGTTGTTGCAATTCAACGAGTCCGAGTATTCAATGCGGGTCAGTATGAAACCGCCAGACTTTGCTAGGAACGTCAAACCATCTTGCAGATACTTTTGGCTAACGACAACCAGGAATGCTCCAGACGTTGGTTCCGCAGAAATGTGGCCGTCTGAATTATCGCAAGTCTTCACAGAAATCTGAAATGGTAACACCCTCAAGTTTTCAGGCAGAATTTCTACGGAGTGCCGTTCTCTGTATTGTATCGTATTGTATTGTATTGTAAAACCTTATTTGGCTGATATTTGTATGATATAATAAAATATAAAATTTTATAATAATAAATTTACACCTACTCGAAGTAGGTGGAGTTCACCATTGAAAGTGGTCTTCCAACCAAACCTTCAATTAATAATGAAATAACAATAATAATAATAGAGATATAAATTACCGATGACTAAGAGAGAAATATGAATATCATAATTTTTATGAGTGACTAATGGTAATAAAATTATGTAATAAGGAATGATAGTAATAAAATAATAAAATAATGATAAAATGATAAAATAAAGAAGATAATTTGGAGATTGAGGGAGTGAGTAAAATTATTGAAGAATCTAATGGTGATTGTGTGTGGTAGAGACTTGAAAAGTAGCGTAGGAGGAAGGAATTCGTCGAGGGAGTAGAATGCCTTCTCAACGAGGAATGATTTGAGGGAGGAATTGAAAGCAGGATACGTGGGCAACAACTAGATGTAGATGGGGAGGCTGTTCTAAAGGACGGAGCAGATATGTTTCGGACTTCTTGTGGAAAGGGCGACGTTGTGGGGAGGGATGAGGTTGGATCGGGTGAGTGGGAGTGCACTGAAGAGTTGAAATGGAAATGCTCGGGATGGAGGCGTGTGAATCTATATACTGTACCAGATTCTACCATATGACTTGGAAATGATTGAAGAATAAATACATAATGTTACAAACTATCATCAAATTCATGATACTATACCTCAATGAATGGATATTTGCTGAGACATTCTTCTATATGTGGTACCAATGAGTGTGGATTACCCTCTTCAATGATGGTCACATTTGACTTTGACTGGATACTGGTTTTGGAATTTTCAATGGCAATTTGAACGCAGATGTTCACAAAATCTTTGACACTCTGCAAACAAAGTTGTCAATTAGAATACATTCATCAATATATATATATAATTATTCTATGAACTAAAAGTATCCAATCGGTGACGTAATATGGGATAGCAGAGACCACACTAACAACAATAGGAAGAAAGAAGGTGTTCACAACCAAACTTTTTCTTTATCCAGATCATAACGAATATATAATATTCGAATCCAATATATTCTACAGGTGAGATGTACTATAATCATTCTTATCAATATGTAGGAGAAACCAACAAGGTAAGCTGCTGGTTTAAAATTAAACATCAACTTGTTTCTAAAATGAAATTATTATGATGCTGGAAGGTACTGCTTGTATATAATGATATTATCCACCACCCACTTGATTTGATTCATGATTACTTATATTTTTCAATTGTATCCACTGTACTTCAACTTTTGTGACTTATATCCAAATTACAAATAGTGGCAGGAAATCAATGGAAAATAACATATAAAATTGAATAATATAAAATTAAAAACAATTCAATCCTGTACTACATACATGAAGTCTTGGATTCTTGTACGGAACAAATTTGAGAGTGTCAAGTCGCAGTTCCGGTTGGTTTGAGTCGGAAGTTTTGGAGTATAATTTCGTCTTGAGACCTTGAATTTGAATTCCGCCTCCCAGAATTATTCCCGTCGTCACATGGGATAGCACTTCGATGTCTGCAGAAAGTAAAATACAGTAATGATTTTAACATCAATTCACAAACTCAATGGTTCATCTAATTCAAAATGTTGATGCATATTATTTGATACCTATTCCAAGATAACAAAATTCTAGACAGTTGTCTACATCTCCTGCCGCCCTCGGTAGCTCAGTCAGCTGAGGCAACCGCTTCAGAAACTGAAGTCACCGTTGGGCGCGGGTTCGAGTCCCGCATAAGGCATGGGTTTTTGTAAACGTCTTTTCACTTATCATCACTTCATACTTTGGGGTCGTTAAGCAAACAATAAATCAATCAATAAAAAAAATCTACATCTCCTAGATTTCCGCTAAACTCAAATGCGAATGGCGTTAATAAATACTACAAATGAAAAGTGTACTGGTAGATATAATTCTAAATTTCACACTTACTATTTTTACCGGCAAGTAAATGCTTTGTCGGGTTGATAACAAGTTTCTGTATGGAAGAAGGAATCTGAATGTCTTGGGTGTTTTCGCCAGTCTGCAATACACTCTGCTGTATCATCGACATAATGAACGTAACCCAGTTGTTTCGCCAGAGAATTTGACTGACACTGCCTGGGGAGAAAGAACATACCGGTACTGATGTAAAGTTTTTTTATATACCATAATACAATACATTTATACAAGTTATTCAAGTATGGGATGACCAAAATATAGTTATTTTATCTGGTTCGATATTAATTTGATTGGATTGATGAGTTGAATCAAATTATATCAGAAAAGCCGAAGAGAGACGTGTCAATAATAGGCAGCTTTTTTCCCGCTTAATCTTATGGGGCGTGACAGCCGTTGTCAAGAAAGTCAGAGATCGAGCCTTTCTGAAGAATGTGTTTTCATCGAATAAACAGGTTTTGAAAGATTCAACTATATTCAATGCCATTCCAAGCCCATTGTTATTTTTTTCATACCTTTCTGTTGAAAATTTCAATATCAAATATATTGATCAATCGTTTCATGTGGATTAAAACTAGAACTGGAATGCATGCATGTTGCCTATTAAAATGAAGGAATATGATCAAATGCAGATGTAAACTACATAGGCCTATTATTTACCGGTATCACTGGTACAAGCTGAAACAATGCTTCTGAGATTGCCTGTGTACTGATATCCTCGTTGCTCGAACTCTGTGTAGATATCGTCTGATGTAAGATTCATTGTGCCTTTTTCATCCATTACAGGAGCCGTAACGAACTCCTTTTCCAGAATTTCTGGAATGTATATCCTGCCTTTTGCTAGAATCTTCGTATCTTTCTTGTTCACGACTTCGAACTCTCCAGTGCCTCGTTGGACCATCAAGTATAACGTCAGAGAACCTAGACAGCAGATACAAATATTTTTATTATGTCAATAATACCGGACACAATCTCTCCATTAGCGATTTAGCAAAGAATGTAGCCGGTATCTAGCCGGTATCTTTAGCCGGTATCTAATAATATATACAGATGTAATAATACATCATTCTGTATTGTAGTTTTTTTGACTGTGTAAATTTAAAAAACAGCAAGTGTATTTTTTGTTTCATATGATCCATTTATACAGTGCGTAGCTAATACATAACAGATTGAAGGTATGTAAAATATATACAAATTAACTGAAGTGTTTGAATCATATTTGAATACATGTTGACTCTAAAATTCTTACTCAGAATATTTACAAGTGTTACAAACAATTTGTTTCCGTTGTTTCTTGTACCTTTTTCTGGGATATTTGCTGTCGCATGGAATCGAACGCCTTCAAAGGCAACGGGCAAATTTTCCAACTGTGCTTTATTCAAGGAAGCGAAAGTTTCCCACACCAGTTTCTGTAACATAAAAATGATATTAATTGCGTGACTTCTAATTAAAATCAGATATTCCAAGAGGCAAAATAGAAAGCAATAATTAACCAATTATATCAGGTAATTATCAATACTACAGAAGAATCTTGACAATTTACAATTAATAATTCAAGTTATTGATTTTAATGAATCAAAACTACATAATTAATTGCCACACACTGAAATCATACATGATGATTATTGTTTGCATAATGACCCCACCAACAGCTTGGTTATTTGGGAATATATTATGGGAATATTAATTTTGGGAATTTCTGAAATGATGAAACTGAGTGAAGATAGGTGATAAAACGTTTCCAAAAGCTTATGTCTTTCCCATACGGAAATCAAACCTGCCCAACAGCGACTTCAGTTTCTAAAGCGGTGCCTTAGCTGACTGAGCTTCGGTGGCGGTTATACCATATATACCTCATTTTATTTGATATACACGTAATCCTTGGAATGGTCAATAGATCAAATTCATTAGAATAGGCCCTATATCCATCGATTAATAAATCATGCATAATAGGTAGTCACAGCTAAGTTATAGATGATATTGATTCATTCAGCAAAATACCAGTATAGGTGTAAATATAATTCGATTTTTATGCTATATTCATTAGCGTCGTGAGATCGCCCTTGTGGTGCCCCTTTCAAACAATCTCATCTTTTATCCATAGCCTTGATTGGAGAACAATGATTTTGTATCAAGTTTCGATGTTATTAAAAAAAAATCAATGAGATTTTCAATGACTTAATTGAACTGAGACTAAATAGTAAATACAATCTCGATTAGCTTTGTTTATTTATATTCAATGTTTGGTCAACTCACCAAATATCCTGCCTCCGGGAATACGATGTGACCATCTATGGAGTTTCCATCGTAAGCTCTTACTTCTTCATGGCTCATATTCACGGTAACTTCTCGTTCGCCAGCAGTCAGGCACTCCTGCGTGCATGATACATCGTGTGAGATAGCAACGGAACTTGTTTCATCTTTTGTCTTACTTCAACCCACACCTAACTAGAAGATATTTCACTTAGAGCCGATTGTACCAACTGATGATTAATATTAATTAGTTAATCATTACTTAAGGTACAAAAATACGTAGCATATGTATCCAAGGTTAATAACAAGTTAATTTGGAAATTTTTTCTCAATTCACTAATCATCACTAATGATACAAACGGCTTTTAGATATGCTGAAATTCCGTGGAATTTTGATTTTATTAACAGAGAATATTTTACCCAAATTTTCCTCTCTGGGTTCTAAACATTTCGTAATCATTTTTTCAGAAGTGGTTCAAGCGGCCGCATCCCAAAATACACGAGACCAAGTTAGGTAACGATATATGTGCAAACCAAGTTCCATCGAAATCTGTGTTTTCGTTCAACTTGTGGAGCGCAAACAACAGGAAACACTTGTGATTCTTTCAAGTACGTTGAAACTGAGAATTCGCTTACTCTCTTCCTATTATGAATTATTCATAACAGGCTAACCTTCAGACTGTTGATGGTTGTCCAATCCTCGCTGTGATCCCAATCGACGTTGGACGACATCACTGGCGTTCCTCTCGACACGGGAAACCGTACAGGCGGGTAGAGTGCCGACACTTTAGGTTGTAGTCCACTCAAGTACAGCCTAGAGAATATGAACATGGGTCAAAATGTAATCCCAAACTCAAACTCAGTGGTAGAACTCATCATTTTGATGATTCAATGTGATTTTGAAAATATAGGGCCTACACAATTTATACCAATAGTAATCTATTATTATGGATCATTTTTGTTTTTTTGATTATTTTTTCACCTATTCTTCGAACACACATATTCGTGACACACATATAAATCTCGTATTTAATCATGAACATAAATCTTGTAACCCCTGAGTATCAACCCTTGACTCGTATAGACGGCACCATTGATCGAAAAACCCTTGCCGTGCAGGGTTGACGTCAACCCTGCACGGCAACCGTTTCATTTAGAACATGTTATATTTTTTATCAAGGCTTGACCGAAACCAGCCAATCAGACGAGACTATTAATCCTTCAGTGCATCTTTCGTCGCGCAAGACCCATGCGGAGAACTCACGTGATTGCTTCGACCAATCGGGAGAAAATTCAATATGGCCGTTTTTGAATAGCTGACATTTATTATGACGTCAGTGGGCTATCAAGCCTTGATGGCAGGGTTGATCCGTGTAACTGCCTGCTCAATGTTTTAGTCAATGTTTCAATCAAATGCTTGAGCTCAAGGGTTGATGTCAAACCTTGACCCGTGTAAATCAGGCTTTAGGAGTTTTCATTGGACTTTATTCACAAGGCTGCCAACCTCTAAAACTAAATAGTAACTATATGCCACATGCAAGGAAGCACGTACTTTCCGATGGCGGTAAGCAGAAATTCTAATCCGTCTTCTTTTCCCCTTTGTGCGAGCGCTATTTTGGTGCAATCTGGTCCGAGAGATCGCCGAAGAATAGCCTGAAGTAATCCATGAGGTGCAATCTCAATCGTCACCGCACCATTCGGAATGTGGCGGCTACCCTCTTCGAATAGCACCGAGCTGAGCAAGTTGTTGGTGTGATATTCAGGCGACGAAGTCTGTGCCAGTAAACTACCCCATTTTTCTTCCGGGATGGAGGTGCTGATCCAGCGGGATGATCTTGGCCGTGGCGTAGGGATAAACTGGTTTGAGTAAAAGAATAACGAAAGGTCTTTGAAACTCTGAATGATCCAGGAAAGTAACTTAAAAAAGATGGACAATTTCAACGTGAAGAACCAACCAGGAATTGAGACGAGTGACCGATGGTTAATATACTGAACCGTTATTCAGGAGACTGGGGTTCGATTCCCGCCATGGTCAACCATCTCGACCATCCTTCCGTGGTTTCTCTCTGTCATCAAGGTTCCTTAACACACATGGTTCCTTAACAACAAGCCACGACCAAAAAACCTAACGAAATAACCTTTTATCTCATTATATCACTCACCGAAGTCAATATCGTCAAACGACGACGTCAATATGTCAACCGATCGTCCAGTGCATCGTTAAAGCACAATGTAAGATAAAAAAAAAACAGAACAGATTATTGTAATCATGTTGGAAAAGGCATATTTTTTAAATGATTTCCCATTGATAATATGAAGATTTATCGTACCGCTGAATTGAAAAGTCGAGTATTTTTAATACTCAAATTGAAATTTTCATAGCACAAAAGTTTATTGACTTCATCACTCTTCAGTACGGTAGGGCCTACTATAAATTATTCAATTTAAAACTACAGAATGTAATGTAGGTGTTCATATTTCTGGAATCTGTGAAATATTTCTCAAGTTTTAATCTGTACCTCATTCAACAGCTCTATCAGCCTTGGTGCTGCTGGCGCTATATATCGACTGTGATATGCGATATTTGCTACATTCACCGACTTTGCAAAAATGCCTTTTGATGTTAAATGTGCAACAAAATTTTCTAGGTCTTCAGACGGGCCAGAGATGGTACAACTTTCAGGACCATTATGGCAGGCAACTTCTATTGTTGGTGGTAGCATATCCTTGATTTGAGTGAAACCCAGACCTGTAATTATTTCGAAATTATTATTATTTATATGAATATATAATCAATATAATGATTTATTGCTAATGTATTTAATTATAAATATGGTGTCATGAATATAATATGTGGTACATACCAACAGCCGCCATGGTTCCTTTAATCAGCGTAGCCTCTTGAGAAGCAAGTCCTCGAGCGTAAGCAGCTAGAATCATCTCCTCAGATGTCATACAACCATCAGCGTACGCACATCCAAGTTCCCCCACTGAATGACCAATCATACCGTCCGGTACAATATCCATGGCTTTCATTACATCCAACAAGCCAATCTGTAACATCATTATTATGGTCAAAAACCAGTGTAACTGAATGAATAATTCACATCTCCGAGATAATTTTATGCTCTTTAATAATAATATGACATTCTATATCAGTGAATTCAATCAGTTTTAAGGTAATACGTCAAAGAATGGAAAAAACGTGATGAAATTCATTGACGTTTTATCTCAAAACTGATTGAATTCACAAAAATAAAATGTGATAATGATTAGAGAGCATAAAATTATCTTGGAGATCCATTCAATTACACTGGGTTTTGAAAATGTAAAAACATAGTAAAGATACATTTCTAGATATATGTAAACACCGTGCACGCACGCCCTTAATTTATAACAAACATTCCTAAAACTTGAAATTATTGTCAATTCGGTAATTATTTCAGGAATGCGATTGTATATTCAGAGACACTTTCAAAAAATTGTGAAAAAATATCTAAAATACACACCTGGACTGCAGCAATACCAACAAAACAATGCAGAATCTTGTCAAATATGGTCGGATCGGTGCTGGTGATGATGTGTAACAAGTCTACGCCTCTAGGCTTGAGAATGGCGTGACACTTATCAACAGCGGCTTTGAAAATCGGTAACTTGAGCAAGTGTATTCCCATGCCTGGCCACTGACTGCCCATGCCGGAAAACACAAACCAAATGGGACGCTTTTTACCGGAGAAACGCTGGAAAAAAATTAGAATACATTTTTTTATCAATAATGCAATCTTGATTAAGACATTGTTTCTCAATAAAGGCAAAGGATGAAAGTTTGAGATCGTTTGAACGGGCCGCCACATAGAGAAACCCAGAGAAATAGTTGAATATCATTTAACTTATTCAACAAACGTTGTACAAATTATGGTGATGAGAACAATTCAAGAGTCATGTTGGGGGAAGATTTCAATGATATATAATCAGTTTCCTAAAATCTTAATATATATAAGTGATTTCTGTGGAAAAAATCTGAGAAGAAGAGTACGACCACACAGCCAGAGAAAAGTTAAGAATCAAGAATGTGATACAATTTGCAGACGATACTTATAATATAATATAATATTCTTATATTATATTATATTAATGTATAGACAATGCAAGTGCTTGCCAGTTGGAATGAAATGACAGGTGCATCTGAAATGGCATTCAGTCAGATGGGTACCAGTATGCATAAACCACATGGAACAAGGATGAAGTTGGAAAATAAACTTACCTCGACTATCTGTACTTTATTTTCTCCCGGTACAGCAATAGCAAATCCTCGATAAATATGACCAGGAATGCTATCAACATGGACGTCTTGCACCAGTCTTATGTATTCCGTGTCGAAAGGCGACTCTTTGATCTGAACAAAACACATAAACATGCAACGTGATTAATGTGTTTGGTGCAAACATTTCGATTCGTAGCTCAATACGCTGAATAGAATTAGGAGTACAGCGTTAGTTACAGTTTGAAACTCAAGATAGGTTTCATTGTCAAATAATTACATATTCTCTTTAGACATTCGAGCAACTCCAGCAACCATATCGATGGTGGAAAGGCAATATGTCGTGAGCACATTTTTGAGTTTTTCACAGTAAGTTAAAAGTGTTCAATAAAAAGTGTTCAATAAATTCAAGCTTGAAGACCGGATGCGATTGAGAATCATACGAGTTGAGAATTGACACCACCAAAAAAAGTACTCAAGAGGATCTACTATTTATATGTATATCTATGGGTATTCACCTATATAAAATTACCTTAGTTAATAATTTATGTATTCCAGCATCAGTTCTCCCAGAAATCATCACCAGTCTTGGTACAACGTCAGTTACATCTGCTGGTCTCTTTTTCCGGTCGAATGATTTGAGAAGGACGTGACCGCAGTAACCGTCCATTCCCAGCGAGTTTATCGCAGCTAGACCTCCGGACCAGGCTGTTTTCTCTGTCACTACCTGAAACAATTATTGCATCAGCTTATTTATATCTTCTTCGAGAACATTGGTTGAGAATTATTCGGCCATTCGGCAACTGCTTTCTCACCTGTAATCGCCCTTGTGTCAAGGCTGGCACACCTGATGCTGGATTGTCATAGTGTAAATTAGGCGGAATAAATCCTGCCTCCATTGCCAGCAGCACTTTGACGATCGAGACGAAGCTTGAAGCGGCTTCTGTGTGGCCCAGATTAGACTTGACAGAACCGATCAGAAGAGGGCTAGTTCTGTTGCGTAACATCACACTGTCGACAGCGTTCAACTCAGCTTCGTCATTTTTCTGAATGGAAATAAGCATTCCGTTTATTGGAAAGTCGCTGTTATAAGTTTTGTAGCTTGGTTTCCGAACATTTTGGAAATAATTACATGAATATTTTACTAAATGAACATTTACTACGGGTTCAAAACAGCAAATTGAAGGAGCACATATTGAAAAAAAAAAAAATGATTTCAAAATAAATAATTTTCAAACTTTATTCTCAAACTTTAATTTCAAAGTTCAGAATTGAATTATTTTCTTCAATTTTTGTATTCATTTTTTTTATTTTCATTTTTCAAATCGAAATATAAAGGAGAAAAAGAGAGAGAGAGAGAGAGAGAGAGAGAGAGAGAGAGAGAGAGAAACAAAAAAGAAATTTCTCAGTCTCGATCTACCTTCTGTTCAATCGTTCTACAAGTTTTTATAGTGTGTAACTAGTTGAGTACATATTTTACGCTATACTAGTCTTATTGAATCTATCATATCTGTATATTTTATATTTCTCAAATTCATTATTTTTGTGCCAATAACTAAGCTTTAATGATATCAACCTTCCATTATCATGGTTATCATTTTTTAAACATATTATTTATTTAATTATTTGTACCTTTATTCCTGAGCCGTCAGCCTCTAGATATTCAACCGATGATGGGTCAACGTGACATGTGTTGTAGAAATTGGTCAAAAGTTCTGAAATACTGTTTTGCGGAATGTGTGTGAAGCTCTGTCGTCCGCCGAAACAGTTGGCATCAGCATGGACCACGCTCGCGTAGACACGTTTAGCGATCGTCGACTTTTGTAAGAACAAGATGACAACAGCCTCGCCACGTCCGTAGCCGTCAGCTGGAGAGATATTTGCATTAATATCAGGAACAGAATGTGCTATAGAGTGAGCCGTAATCAATTGAAGACTAAGAGCAGTGTAAAAAGACATTTTGAAATGAAGAAATCAAATCACCTAGATGAAAATATAGTGAAAATAAAACGAATTTCAGGATGAATCAGTAGTATACGCTACGATCTAGAATGGAGAGAGGGCTTGTATCGAAGCTTTTTCGGCTGATACCAACAGTGCTGCTAGTTCCACCAAAATCTGTACGGAACGCTAGATATAAAGAGGACAGTTGGTCATGCCTACACATGCGCGCACCAAATGTATATCATTGTTAGTGGCAAGACGTCAGCTGTCAGTGTCAAACGTTGACTCGACCACGTGACTGGCCCCTTTACACCTAGCGTTCCGCATGGATTTTGGTTAAACTAGCAGCACTGTTGGTATCAGCCTTTCATCACACGGAGATAGCCCGATATAAGACCTCTTCTTTTCGATATGGTGGTACATGGTCAATTGTGAAAAGCCCATTCTCTTTTATGTGTACAAACAAAATGAGTAAATAATGAGTCTGAATCAGGTATTGAGAATCTTTATGGAACCTTTATGGAACCGAAAAGAACCTAAGATTTTTAGAGGTTCCGGTTCCGGTTCTTGAAAATCAATAAAAAAAGGTTCCGGTTCTGGTTCCGGTTCTCCAAAAATACGGGTTTTTTCGGGTTCTGGTAAGAGTAAAACAGTAAAAAAGTAAAAATCAGAAGAGAAAAAACTTATCCTGGCAACTATCATTAAATTTCATTTTATGTTATTCAATTATTTTCCGTGTCATTTACCTGCATCATCAAACGATTTACACTTTGCGTCGGGACTCAGCATTCCGCATTGCATCATGTGCCAGGACATTTCTGGGAAGAGTGTGAGACTTGGAGCTCCGACTATTGCCGCCTCGCAACGACCAGCCTTGATATCTCTGAAAGCCTCCGTTAACACTGTTACTCCGCCGCACCAAGACGTTTCTGCTACGTACGAGGGACCTAGGATGAACATCAATCAACATGAACATCAAATTATAAGTTCTGTTCGAATCAACTAGTTAGTTAGTAGTTACTCTTAGGGTCTAAAGGCGCTTCGACAGCGAGGTCATTTTGCACCTATGCTCATGTCCGTGTGCTTTGCCATAGTTGTCAACGTTTGTGGATTTTCAAGCATTTGGAGAGAGTGGGATAGAAGGGGCTAGAAAAGTAAGAGAATTGATATAAAATATAATAAAATAAAAGAAGACGATAGATGAAGAGGAAAGCGGCAAGAAAACGAAATTCAAAGACAAAGCATGAAATGAAAAAGTAAATTTTCCATGTGGTTACTCGCTTGGTCACGCGCGTCTCTGATCGACCATTTATTATATTTGCACCACTAGAACTCTCACAACATTCGACAGAAAAAGTTGCGACTCTGTTTGTGGTAAACAGTGAAGATAAATTCCTCAATCTTCAAAGAGTTTACAGTTCAACGTAACTGTATAATGATATTAATGCAAACATCTATATTTTCGGTTCGCTAATGGAACCGTCTCTCCACGTATCTACTTACCAGAGAGATCCAGAAAGTAGGATACTCGAGTTGCAAGCATCGAACGGTTTTGTCCAAGTACCCCGAATCCATCTCCGTACACTTCGTGGTCGAACATCATCTCTCCTTCTCCGTGAGTTGACGACATGTACACTCCAGTATTCGAACCTTTCAACTCCGCAAGACTGAATCCTAATGAACCAAAAAAATACTCTCCAGTTAGAGCCCATATTACCAATAATAATAATGTGTTAATTAAGCTAATTATCAATTGGGGTACAAAAATAACATTGGTAACAAAGGGTAGTAACAAATTAATCCACTAATTATCGCTTAATCAACAAATTTATTATTCCTAAAACGGGACCTCAGACGATTTAATCATATAGTGAGATAAGATATTTTGAATGTTTCAAGCAATGAGCTCTTTTTTCCATAAAATGTACTATTCAAGCAGTTATCCTTGTTTTACCTGAATCGCAGACAGCTTCGAAAGATCGCTCCATGATTAAACGAGTCATCGGGTCAAGCGACAGAACTTGTTTATGATGAATGCCGAACTGTGCATGGTCGAACCTTGTGTGGTCTTGTATGTTACCAGTGGCTGAAGGAACATTCCATTTGTCTGGAAGAAGCAAATATTGAAATACGTTTACTCACATTTTCAGTCACGTTTTCGGTCGTAGCACCTAAATGTGTGGTATGTTTGGTATTATAAAGAAATTACCTCTCATATTTGATATTTTGATCAATTCAATATTCTAGGACTGATTCAATATTGATTTGAGATATTCGATTCATTAAAAATTAATATCGAAACAATGCTCGATATTAGATTTAAAAAAAATGAATATATACTTTGAAAAAGTTTTGTCATATTACTAGCTAGCTGATTTAGTGGCTTAGGTCCGAGCTTTCCGAGCTTCAGAGTGCTTGATCGTGCATAGCATAGCTACTACCCATAATACGTGGCCCAGTATCCAACTTCAATCTCGTACTATTTTTCGATTTGACTTATAACGATTGGAAATTTCGATATATAGAGATCAATATTTGATCAAGGAGTTTTGAATTTAATTGCAATTTACATGAAACGGCTATCCTAGTTATTGTCTAGAACTTGACACATTAGTTGAAAAGTGAATTCCAATAATTAAGAGGAGCCCACCCACAAAGTAACACTTTCAGAGTCAACATAGTATATAAACGATCGCAGTCACATTCCGGATGACCATATTGTAGTGAAACTGCTTCACACCATGCAGAATAGTGTCTTCTAAGATAATGTCAATCCATAATAAATATTCACAAAAATCATGTTTATGTTAGTAATTATGTTAGTAACAGTACCAAATGGCAAAAATTTTGAGTGTTTTCGGCTTCGATATCTCATACCGTTCAGAAGTTATCACCAAAAAACTTATATTCCGCTAAATCGACTCCCATGGACTCTTAAGAACACTAATTTGAAAGCTAGCTTACTGTTAGATTTCCAATTGCAATGCTCTTCAGTCACCAAATTGACCTTGTTGAATAAGTTGTCTCGTAATTCATCGATATTATTCGATCCAGGAAACTTTCCAGCCATTCCGGTGATGACTATTTCGTACTCCTCCTCAGCCTCTCCCGCCTGCATGTTGCCTCGGTCCATTGTTATCGATTATAAATCAGTCGCTGTTGATCTTACTTGGTTCCTGTCAGAAAACCGTCGGTGGCGTCATGCAGTTACTGTGAACAAAATTATATGAGGATTCAACATATTGGTAACATGAGTAAGTTATAAGCGACAATTGAATTTTAACCAATATCGTGAAGTTTCAAGACTTGAACAAATTTACCATTCAGCTGTAATCAACTACGCTGTTCAATTGTTGTGATTCACCAGATCTATTTCAAAATGACATCTGTTACCTATAAGCCCATTTTTTTTTTTTAATTCTAAATATATTAAAATATAAAACACTTTAATAAATGTTCGTAATTCTTATCTTCACTAACAGATTCTGCATATTCTGAAAATATCTTCTAGTCGTTGTTACAAAATTGCTTGAGAATGAATCAAGTTGAAGTGCATACTTGGTAATGAATAACTTTTTCATAATTTCGTTGAATCAACGAAAGAAGAATATTCCGGGCGATTGTTGTACCCAATTATGAAGTAATATATATAAAGGTCTTTGGTCCTACCTATTCCATATCCGTATCATAACAATTGCTTGGGTACTAATAGATAATATCTCAAAACGCAAGCAAACAAAAACAAATTTGAGATCATATTTCATTACCCAATTCAGTAATATTCACTGTGGGTACTTGTGGATAACTTTAACAAGGTTTATCGGCATTTATTGATAGTAACTTTACATCAATTTTATTGAAATTTTATATTTTATTAGAAGCAGTAGCCTACTACTTACTATAGTGCTACTACTACGTTACTAGTAATGTACTAGTACTACTAGTAGCTACTAAGTGAGTACTCAACTCATGAATGACACTGTCTTCTTGTAATCTTCATTAATTACGTTAATCAGATTTGTTTTATTCCATTTATAGTTGTTTACTCTTTACAGCGTTATTAATTTGGACTTGGGAGTTAGTTTCCAATTTCCAGATGACTACTTGAACTTGGATGCTCATTTGTGAACATTTCGTAAAGATCGACTTGACTCATTTTTGAGAACAATATCATAAAAAGTAATGGATAGAAAATATCGGTGGGACAATATTGTTTTTATAAAAAATTTGATTCGACATTTACATATTAGAAAAGTTAAATTTATTCAGTTGGAATTATTGTTCATTCATTAGGTGCCCTATAACGGTATGACCGGCATCAAAAAGAAAACAAATATTCCATAAAGAGGTTATTAAGAATGGCTCAACTGAAAGATGAACTTAAAACCCCAAGAATTGAAATTTTCAAACATCAGCAGATATCAATTCTTTGAGAAAAAGAATGAATCAAACAATGAATCACGATTTTTATGTAGTACTACTTTATCCAGAGTAATCTCATTCCATAACGGCTCTATCATCGTATTAAAATATGATAATCATGACTCATCATTTCTTCAGCTTTGATTGATTTTAATTGGATGAGCAGACAAAAACTCAATTTTAGCAAAAAAAAATATGTCCACGTTCCACAGGTCATAGAGAAGAAATGTGTTATTGTTGAAACTTGACATATACACAAATAATCATCTAACTCGATGCTGTTGGCCCCCGTATAATTGAACTCGCAAAATAGTGCGTCTACAATTTTTACAATAAGGATTCGTTGACGTTCAAGAAATTTGAATGGCGTTACTCAAAATCAACTTGCGTATAGGATCGTAGGATTTAGGTAAGACTGCAACCATTATTCTATACGGCAATTTCAGAAAAAGAACGTGTGATTTTGAAAATGAAAAAGAATGATTACATACAATCACACTGAAATTGTGGTCCTATCGTGAAATTGTGCTACTTTTTCAAGTTTGAGCCGAATCAGGAAAATACTTGAAATATTATTGACATTTGCATATCCTTGCAGAGAAATCTGTGCCGAAATCTAACGAGTGCCCGAGTGACTTGAAAATATATAAAATCCGACTACATATGTTCTTATAGTTTTCCTATTTTTTATGCCCTGAAAATATCGGAATGCATTGTTCGTTTTTGGTTCATTTTATTTATGTTGTAAATAGTTGGTGTTAGATTTGAAGAATACGCTTCAACATCATACAAGGCATGTTTCATGCTTTGCGGGCCGTCAAGGCGTAGACAGAAGCTGTATAACATTTGTATTTCTGGATTCAAGTACTTTCAAGTACCAAGTACTTAGAAATTTATGATTGGAATTAAATTCCATTTGAATAGGCTACAATTTATCTCTGAATACAAATCCAAGCACACGATGTCAAGAAACTGAATTCAGAAAGTCACCTCAGTCTAGTTTTTAGAATGCAATGGTAGAATTTGAAAAATGCACATTCATAATTTTTAAATTTAAACTCAAATTCGTTCTTCATCAATTGAACACTTTCAATTCAAATACTTGATTACATTATTCGAAAATTAGTTTGATTTTGTAATCTATCCATTTTTTTACGTCGTTTTCTGTGTAAATCGTTCAGAAATAATCCACAAAGGGCTTTATCGCGACCGATTTATCTAACACTGAATCGTTGTCGGCCGAAGCCACAGTAGGCCCTACGTTTCAATCAAGTAGTAATCATATTGAGTCAACATCAACCACTAGTATATTGATTTGCTCAGTTGATTAAACACAAAACGGGATACAACTTTTCAAGAAATTTTCATTCTTTAAAATCTTGGCCCAGAAAAAGTATTCTTAGCCGCCCTCGTTAGCTCGGTCAGCTGAGGCACGCTTCAAAGACTGAAGTCACCGTCGGGCGTGGGTTCGAGTCCCGCATAAGGCATGTGTTTTTGTGAACGTCCTTTCACCTATAATCACTTCATCGTTGCATTATCACCCACTCATTCGTACCCCCGTATAAACTAACTGTTGGTGGGGTCGTTAAGCACCATTACAAAAAAAAATATCTTCCTAGTTATATAATCCAATGTCCAGATACCAGAGTCGTAGTACTCAATCAACGCCGATAATAACTTCAAACTTCACACAAACAGAAACACAAAACACACTCGTATAGCACACAAAACACTGATTCTTACCCCTCAAAAAATAGATAGATAAACTGATTCGAAATATTGATGTTGGTTGTTCGAAAGGTGACCCTACACCACCGACTGAATCCCGAGCTGTGAAACCACAAGCAACAAGTTGACACTCAGGCGAGAAACTGTCGAGTCAGCAGTCAATGCTCGCGTGAGTACCTATATTTATGCACTTGTGACGTAATAACCTTGGTGTTAAGGACTTATTCATGAGAGTTGCTGGTTACGATCAACCGTCTTCCCTATTTGATGAAACTGGCGATCGGAAGTTTCGTTTCAGTATTCAATTAGATTTGGGGTGTCGATTAGTCGCTTCCATTCACAATCTTTTAGTCATTTTACACCCCATGCAGCATACTATGTGATGTGTAGGCAAAAGAGAAAAATCGTGTATCAACATGGTCTTTGTTATATTTGAATATTATAAAATTAGATAAATACATAATCTAAAAGATGATAAATATACATGGATTAAATAAAGAATCATTATTCATATAAAACAACGACAATATTTTTACAACATGACACATCATAACATTAGATTGAGAATATACATGAATGAGACTGAGACGAGTGGTCGATCACTGAACCGTTATTCAGGAGACCGGGGTTCGAACTTCGAATACCGCCATGGAATATGTGAGTGACGGACACAGTTTGGTGGATAAGGTATGTCATTGCAAGAGCAAGAAGTCTGAATAAAAAAAACCCTGGGAAGGTCAGTGTCAAGGATGTGGTTCGTAAGATAGGCCTACTGTATTTGAATTGATTTTCACTTCTAATAGTGACTTCATTCGGCAGGAAATAAGGCTTTTCCAATGAATTGTTATGGTGTAAATCTTCATAATTATGTACTTACATGAATATGTAATGTGGAATATTGACAAGTTACGAAAGCAGCTGCCTATGTTCAGTAACCCTACTTGCACTGCTTGGAAAATCTCAAGTCAAGCTGGGCGTAGGTTCGAGTCCTGCATTGGGCAAGGTGTTTTTAATTCTATTGTATCCACGAATGAAAAAGGTCGTTACCAAAATCATTAACACAAATATCACCGTTATTTCGAATAGATGTTTTTTAGGCTTTTTGATTTTGAAGAAATGGGTCAACTATGCAAGGAACGCGACTTTATTTCACCAAAACGATAGAGAGAAGATTGTAAAGAGATTATATAAAAATATAAAAATTAAATTTGTATCATAGACGACCCTCTTTGTGGATATAGGTGTATCATCCGCTCATTCGTACCACTAAATGACCCAGCTGTCGGTGAAGTATAACAATAATCCATCAGCTACACAAACCATAAGTAACTAAACCAGCAGTTAACATTAATAACAAAGGAGAGATTGGCTATCATGAAGATAAGTGAACAAGCTCAAACCTCTATATCCGTAGCAAGAGTGAAACTAGACTGAATCCATTTCTTACAAAGTTAAGAAGGACATTTGTCTTTTCGCGTCACACTCGGCGAGAAAGCTTTCTGCAGAGTTACACATCATAATATTTCATAACGATGCTTTTAGATGCGGTGACATTTACTAGATTGATACCAGCCCCTCGCAAATTGCGCTACGCGCGATCTCCGTCGAGCGATCTCGTAGCGCTAGCGGAGCGCTCCAATGATCTTTTTACCACACATCTCTGATTGGCTGATAGCTGTGTATTTCTATGATGTGTGTAAGTGAGAGGGTGGTTTTGTTGCAAGCAAGAGATGCTAATAAATGATTTTGTTCCTCCCTTCGTCTCATCAAATATATTGAATTTAGCGGGGCATTTATTGAAGACTTTTGGGAAGATCCAATAGATATGTATAAATATTATATATTTTTGATGCTGCTCAACGACCCCACCAACAGCTAGGTTATACGGAGGTACGAATGAGCGGTTGATACTGAAATGATGAAGTGATGATAGGTGAAAGGACGTTTACAAAAACCCTTGCCTCATGTTGGACTCGAACCCACGCCCGACCTGACTTCATTCAGTATGTACCGCTAGCGATAATTGACTGATCCACGGGGTTGGCTTTATATATTTCCTTTTGATGTTAGTTGAAAGAGGGTACTTATGTATACGACGAGCAGGTTTACGAAAACGTATCAATACACTTTTTGTTATTGGTGTACATTTTGTTTGTTCATATTTGGACAATTTCCTAATAATGTGATGGCATTGGTGCAAAATGACTTCGTTGTTGACGAGCCTCTACCCTAACACAAAGGTGATCATATTTTCATTCACAAGAATCGGGACAGAAATATTACATTGAATTACACATAGATTGCATGGAGTTAATTGATCTAGGTCGAATAAATAGGAGCTGATTGTTTCTAGAAATTTTATATTTTCGCCGATAAGTTATGTCATTTAGCTTAGCAGGGCTAAGTTGTGTATATATTTTTGTGTATTTATCTCTGATAAAAAAGTACAATTTTAACAGATGTAACATATCTGTTTAATTATATTAATAATAATCATAGAAGAGTCGAGACAAAGTGAAAGACAGGACATTTTTCAGCACGTTTACAAAATCGGGACACGAAAACATGAAACCCATCCGATGCCGGGTTAAGGTTTTCAAAAACGGGACTCTCCGGGCTAAAGATACCATTTTTGGCACCGGAATGTCGAACGTTATTGTTATTGTTAGGGTAAGACAACTCGCCTCGGGCACTAATAGTGTACATGAGAGGACATGCAGCAAGGGTGGAACGGGGGTATAACTGGTTTTTAGTTGTTAAACTGCATTCAAGGTTCAGTCTAATACTTGTATTTGTTGAGTTAACATGTTGATAAGGTGTGCAATGAAAGAGTCTCAACATCGTATTTTGCAAAAACTGTTCGACTATTTAATTTACATTCATGCGTGACGCGACAATAAATTACCATACAAAGTGATCGAACATAATTCCTATATTTTAATAACATTCTAATAAGTTTAATAGTCATTTTAGTTCAATGTGATAGTGTGCAATCATTCAATCTTAGAACGCACATTGTTTCTTCAGATGTGCTGTGATGTTGTTTTCTTTTATGCGTGTGACACTACAACAAACTACAGTGCATAGTGATCGAACATCGTTCCTATATTTTTATGACATTTTAATAAGTCAATAATTCTTTTTCTATATACTTTTGTGCAATCGATCGGTTTTGGAACATTCTTGGTTTCTCCTTTGTTTGGTAAGTTTGTTTTATTACTCGAATTATTATGTATGTTGGCCTACATGCTTTCAACTGATAAGTGTGGCCGAGTGGGAAATACACTGAACAGTCATTCAGGAGCCCGGGGTTCGATTCTCACCATGGTTGACCATACTATTGCCATACTAACAGATTTTTTCTCGTGGTATCCCTCTGTCATTCAGGTCAATACTAGGATGGGTGAATTCGGGACCTTCTTCAATAGATTAACTCTCAAAGTCTACTAGTATTCCTGTTATAACAAGAATATTATCAGACTGTGATTAACTATGAGCATGATGATTAGAAACTATCTTTCAACCCCAGTATTCCCTACCTAGGATCGCTGGTGGAACCTATGACAATAATTAGTATGTTATATATTAGACGATGCTATAGGCCTATGATTACACATTTCAAGATGTAATACATTTTACTGCTGTAACGTAGCTATCTCAACGCAACCAGCCCTATTTGGGTATAAATGAAATGAAATGATTGAAATTTTTATTTTCATTATTTGGGATTTGTAATTCAGGTATAGGTACTAATTTTTCCATACTCAAATCCAAAGCTAATTGGAGCTCTCGTGCCAAAGAATAAATTACATGACATGGTTTGTTTATGATTTTTATTAGATTTTCAATGACAAAACTTTTAACAAATTGATGAAGAAACTTGAGACTCTGTGCGGCGCAGGTGCTCGAGAATGCAAAGACAGTTTTCTTTTTGATAAGGGTCTTACTTTGCTGCACTCACGTATATGATGACGTACGATGTGCAATCACAAAGTTGTACAAAGTTACCGGCAGAGGTCTCTGCCGCCTGATGTCACTAATAGCACTCGACATCAAGGTGGCCGAACAAAACTTTGAGAATATATTCGGTAAAGGAAATGATATATTTGCTAGTCACATAGACGGTGGGAAGGCAAAATGTCGTAAGCGATATTTTTTTGGGATATACAATTTAGATTTTAGAAGGCCATCTTTATCGATGTGCAAAGTGCCGTAAGTGACATGTCAATACATTAGGCGTGGTCACCGATATAATTTTGTCTTAAGCGACTAGGTGCACTTAGCACTTGCCATCCTGTACATTTTGTCGTGAGCGCCAACGCAATATGTCGTAAGCACCAAATATGTTATGCAATTTCACAATTAAAATACAACACATTTTTTCGTAAGCGCTAAATGATGCTGAATGATGAAAATACAAAATTCGCCAAAGTTCGTGAAAACTTGATAACATTTCATGATAATTTGTTACGATCCGTGAACGTATGCACGAATATCACGCAATATTTATAAGAATTATATATCTTCAAGTTTGAATTTATCAAACGTTTTTAACTTCTTGTGAAAAATATGACAATTTCCACTATCGATATGATTCTTCTCTTCATATTACCCACCCCTCATCTCACCCTCCTCTCACCTCACCCTCCCCTCACCTTGCCTCATCTCTTCACTCGTCAACATCATTCGTCTGTCTCTAAAATGGTTCCGTTCTGCTGTTATATGAAAACCATATAGTCAATTGCGTAAATTGTGTTTCGTATTTATCAAGTCTGCCGAATCGAGACAAATATTTGATAACCTTATGTTGGCATCTATATTATTTTCACTTACATCTAACAAAAAAGTTTTAGTTATTTATTGAACATTTAATTTTTTCACAACAATAAAAAGCGCTTTCCGTAGCTCATTCAACTAGGACATGCACCGATTGAGAGACTGAAGTCACCGTTGCATGAACATAATAGGCTCCACCACATTTTGTAAAGGTCTCCTCACTTATCATCATAGGCCTACTTCATACTGCATTCATTATCATTTCCATTTATTGGTTCCCCGACTAATCTAGTTCTTGTTGGGATCGTGAAGCTGACAATGATCACCATCAAAAAATAATTGAGCGCTAGGTTTGTTTAAGATCGAAAGAGGAAACCAATAATCTCGTGAAATGTTGAAGAAAATGAGATTAGAACAGCTAGAAAAAGGAACCGATGACTTAATAGATTAAAAATCAATATGCATTTACATCTTTTCTTCACGTCTATATCGCTCACCCCACAACGTATCGATACTGCGCTTTCCAAGTGAATATATTTAATATAACTATTGTACCAAGCTCAATTGCGTATTATTGTAATTATTGCATGGTGACAAGACAGCAGTCGTGGGAGCAAATGTTTCCGCCCCATCCAATAGTAACCGTTTCCATGAGATGGATTTTATAATGCGAACTTGTAAGGAGGGTGAGGTGCCTGGTAGTTCCAACAACTTTTTAATTCGCCATTGCCTTTTTCAACATGCAAACTTATACGAGTAAATTCCCATTTTTCTAGAGGTTGAACTAAAGACAAAACATCAATTCAGATATGAAAACTTTACTAATAAAACAGTTTTAGATATATTCATATATTTAAAGGTCTAGGCCTATATGTGTATATATATATATATATATATATATATATATATATATACACACATATATATATATATATATATATATATATATATATATATATATATATATATATATATATATATATATATATAAATATATATATATATATATATATATATTTATATATATAGAGAGAGAGAGATCATTCTACATTCTTGTAATTTATGTTCATTCTTTTCAGCTTTATTAAAGACATATTTTTCTTAAAAATAGCGTAAAAAGGTATGCGAAACAATATTTCATCTATTCTTTCATAATTAGAATATAATGTATTGCAGTTGACGAATATTGTCGGGTACGATCGTCAGTTCCACTCAGGGTGTCCGTTAGCTTCCGAGGGTCCCGATCCGTCCGTATGTAGAACACTGCGGTTTTTAATGCATCCTGTGCTGCAGGACTGCGCTGTCTACTATGATAACATAATTCATCATAATTCATTCCCGCAATGAGGTTATTTTTCATTAAATTACATTTCGCGAATGTCAAAATAACGTTAATCAAGTGTGTGATGTGATCACAGAAACATAATTGAGATATATTATATTATCCGATGTACTATATTATTCATAATGATTGTCATAGTTCATCAAAATAATTTCAAGAGAAGAGTTTAGTGAACATAGAATGAACCATTTTTTTTGTAAAATATTAGAAATAGTCAAAAACTCTTGCCGAATGTATTTTGCCATGAGATAATGGATATTAATTATAATACATTTTTGCTGAGAATTTTCGAATGAACACTTGAAATTATCTTGAAGCGTTACAAATTCAACAATGACTATCAATAATGAATATCAAGTAATCAAAATAGGTTTTTCAATGTATAACAAATTTATTTTCACGTCATGAATCAAGTTCAATAATATACATCGTTATCAAAAACGAGTGATATCCATGCAAAAAAACGTCTACACGAAATATTTCTTCGAGAAAAATATCGACAATACATTATATTTTGTAAATCTTTTCTAAACAACGGCAGTACATAAAGCTGTTCCGAACATACTACACCATGAAATATCCCCCTATTTGTCACAACATATAACATATAAAACGACGTACCAAGTCGGCTTGAAAGGAAGTGATGAAGCAGGCGAAAGTGGCGCTCTTGTCGGCAACCAACGACAACATCATTCCACTTCCACCAGATTCTATTATCGGGAATACCATTTTCTTTTTGATTTTATTGATTACTATTGTACTACAGCACTTTTAGGAGCTCGCGAAAGAAAGAGAAAGTCGAAATTTATGAGGTTTCACTTACGATAATATATGTGTCACCTCGTTCTATTTTTTGCTTGCTCTCTCATCTTTTGATTCACTATACCCGAACAAAAAAAAAAAAAAAATGCCATTACAGATAAAATAAGTTGTCTGTCCCAGCGACATGTAAATGGGAAATTATGCTTAGCGTACGATTTCCTCTCGAATAACAGAAAGGAAAAGAGAAATTCTCTCCCCTCTTTTCGATTTCCCGTGACACTCAATGATTTAATGTTGAACGATGTAGATAGAAATATTTGATATAAGCTCTCCAAATGTTTTCCGTTTTTCTCGTGGAATGTATTAATAAAATTGATCGAGCCTTATCTCGTCAAAGCTTGTGATGTCAGATGAAGAATCATTGATATGATGAGTGGGTTTATCTGAAAATATATTTTATGAAATGAGAAAAGGGATCAGATATCTTTGTATATATGTATGGTTTCCCCTTTGATTGTGATGGTATATGGTTGTATGGAATAACAAGATAGTTTATTGAGATACTGAATTGCGAGATAAAATAAAATACCATGATTTTTATTGTACGATGGTACTTATCATCACAATACATAAAATAAATGTAGGCCTATATATAACTATTTGTATGAATTTGAAAGCTTTTTAAAAATCATCGTTCAACTAAATAGTAATTCAACCAATTGGGCCTTGAACTATACAGTTGCAAGTTTGATCATTCCACGTGTCAGGAAAAAGTTTTATGTTGATCAGTCAAACCGTGTGACCTGTTCAGTGCTTACAATCAAACGACTAAAAACACAAAGACAAAGCTCCGTAAGAGTAGGATCGAAGTCTTCGCTAACGTTCATCCAATTATATATAACTATATATATTCCACGGCATACATTCGCTTCAGTTAGGAAATATCTCGTTACAAATGGGATTGTTTGCTATAACGACAGTCTTACCCTTCGACATATTCCATGCAACAATAACATCGATACTTATCTATAACAGTATCGAACAATGTATCGATGTTATTTCGCCCTGTACTCACTCGAATTACTATATAGGATACTATAAAGCAGCTATAAGGAGAATACAGACAAGATTCAATCAATCTAGAACTTCTATCATGCAGTCATGTACAATACATAATAATACAATACAGTGGAGTGATTCTACAATGCTTCAATGGACATGGCCGTTTCATACATTCAATTATGAAAAACATTCAGATTTTTTTTTCTTGATATATTTTCAAATTCGAAAAAACACAAAACCGGGAGAACACTATTCATAAGTCGCTCCAATCTTTTGCCCACATTTAGTTAATATTTCCATCACATTAATTTTATGATAATTTAATTATAGTCTATTGTTTCAAGTGATTGATTATAATTGGTTGCATATTCATTTCACAAAGTTCTTTGCGCACATTTCAGTATTATGACTTATCTCTTGAATCTTTTCATTTTATTTTTTGTCATGACCATAGTTTATTAGATGAAAGATAGTTAGGTTTTGAAGCTATCCCAAGTGACTAGTAACCTTTGAGCGAGGATTGAACAACAATGTACACAGCTATTGCTGTGTTGATATCAGACTATTTTCCTCAAGATGTCCACGTAGCGACTTTTTACTCGCATATTGACTGTGTTTTTCAATGAAACTCGTGTTTGTCATCAAACGCTGCTTGACCAATAGACTTCTGGTTTAATACTATCCATGTTTTGAGCACGAAGAAGTCAACTTCAATCGTAATCCATGCGTAACAAGAGTTAAATAAATTAGAATAAATTTACAACTGGGCTAAGTTATTATTATTTCGACTGACACGTGTAGGTGTCAGCAACGCGTATACGATTGAAAATTTTTTTTTGGCGTTTACTTGTGAAAATTAGCGATATGTGATTACTTTCACCGTCTTGACAGTATTGAAAATGTATTTACTTCCTCTTCATTAGAATTTCTATATTTCATTCCTTTCAGAAGTTACCACAAAAAAACTGATATTCTGCTTTGAATTGACTCCCATGGAATCTTAATTATTCGTTTTTTGCATATCAATGTGTGCGGTGATTATTGAAATTAATTCCACTTGACATTGATTGACATTCGAACTAAATATTATGCATTATTGTTATGCATTCAACCTATTTTGTGAGAGGATGAGTCACAAGTCACAAATCTCAATTTCTTCGAATGAGGATCTGAGACATCAAATTTCACATCATTCAACGCGAAATAAATATTGAAAAAGACAGGAATATTATGAATACATTTCCGTATAGTAAAGAGTGTAAATGAGGAGATTGGGTAAACGAGAGCCTAATATTACCATACTTGGAAAACTAAGTTCAATTGTTTTTTGATCAAAAGAAAACACAACATTTTATGAATCTTGGCATAAATATAATGTCATTATCTTTTATTTCAAATTCTGTTTAGTTTTGTGGCGTGAACCTGGGATGTTCTGGGTCTCTTTTATTCCCACTGGGGTTCAAACGCGCATATTGTCACTTCACTCTTTTATTCGTGCAGATTCCAATAATCAGAACATGTACTCAATGAAGTAACCATATTCGTCACTGGCTCTCCGTATCCTGAATTTATTCTGATCATAACTTAATGGGCGTTGACGCAGATTCAGAATTACTCATTCTCATAATTCAGTTTTCAAATTAAAACTACTATCAAACATGGAAAGATGACAATTTTTACTTGTACATTTTTCAATTCCTTGAGAATAACGTTCTCTAAGATAAAGGTACAACAAAAGCATTGAAAATGAATTTCAATTAGCACAGTAGCAAGAACGTGTAAAAGAATTCCAATCAAGACTTTACGCTGTACTTTCTTTGGAATGTGCTCCGACTAAAAGAACTTAATTAATTAAATTGTTCGTAATAAAAACTAATTGAATCCTCTCGCTCTCTTACATGGTTATTTAGTGATTCTGGGCGTAGACTACGAACTGTGAAACGTAGAGAGCAAACGCTATATTTGCTTTCTCGCTGTTTCTATTTGTAGATCACTTAATAACTGTTTTTCAGTTTGCTAAACAACTGTATAGTTGTCTTCGCTATACATTGTCTTTACCGTATCTAAGAAATTATGCTATGATGACGAAGGCTACGTATCGAGGCTAACAATCTTTCGACCATGCAAAAGAACTTCCGATATAATTCGATATTTTGATAGAACGATACATCGAGATTTTGAGAGACGAAAGATATACTACCAATACAGATCACTCCTTCTGTCAAATCAAGAATAAATGACATGCACACCTCCAGTCCCTTCGCCTACGTCTGCAATTAGTGCCTATGCTCGCCACTGAGGGAACGGCTCTGGCATGACTGGTTGTCAGCAGCACAATCCAGCATGCCTGCAGCGCTTCCTAGCGAACTGCACTGATACTGCTGATGTTACTGGTGAGGGAATTAGAAGATAGTGGTGATAAAGTAATGGGGGTTAAAAGTGGGGGCAAGTTTCGTTTCAAGATTGCGTGACGTTTCTTGCATGGTAATATACCTCTCATCCATGTATAGGCCATTTCGACACAATTATAGAATGATTGATGTGGTATTTCGAAATTTGGATGCGAATTGATGCAAGATTCCTCGTTATACTTCAATCGCGATGTAGTGATACCAACATACTTCACCATGATGTAAAGAAGATGTACTTACTCGATCGCTTCATCGAAGTGAAGCATTTTCAAGGATGAGTATCTGCGTCCAGGGTTCCAATTGCTGGTGGCGCAACTGTCGCTTCTATATCGAACTATGGACGGCTCAAATAGTTAAGAGATAATCATGTTAGCAGTGGCATTTGTTTTGGGATTTTGTGAGTTCAACAATGCCTCTGGCACCTTAGCCACTCTAGTTCGCAAGGGAGTCGCTGAATCGCGACCAGCAATCGGGACCTTTGGCTCTGATTTGTCCACAAGAAAGCACAAATACTGGCTATGTTATTAGTATGGGAGTCGGTATATACACCTTCTTTATATTAGGATGAAGTCTGTTGGTATCGCAACACAATGGAAGTTACATCGTTGCTTCCTTGATTTTCAATTAAAGAACAATAAGTCATGACGTAGGTATTACCGATTCTGTATAGGAACAACAATTAGAATCGAGTAATGTCTACGTCACGACTAAGAATAAGAGCTGGATCCTGGAGGAGAAATATATTCCAATATTCGAAACTGAGATGACGATTTCCATTATTCAAGGTACAAATATAACCTGCACGTTATCAAGGATAATAACAAGTACTAACCTATCAGTTAGTGAAACCAGACCTTAGAAGATTTATTCGAGTGCCGCGAGGGATGAATGGGATCAGGATTGAATCCTGAACGTGCCTCAAGTGCCAATAGAAAGACCAATCACTGAACAATCACCTGGATCTGACGTATTGGATTGCTGACTAAACCTCCCTTTACCCCTCTACCTCTAATTCTCTCAATCTACGTCGTCTGTAGACTAGATAGGAATTGTTGTGCCAACTCCTTCAAACATAATCAGTGAAAATCTGTTGATAACAAAGATTGATGCATGATCATTATATACTACGAAAACGCAGCATATGCGTTGTAAGATGAGGGACGTAGGCCTATTTATGTGAATTTTAATGGAAAGCTATCGACACTAATTGAATTTAAAACGCCTTTGATTCACGGCCATCTTGTTCTACTCGTTGCTAATTTTCTCAGTTGTTTTTCGAACTAAATAGTTTTACTTTTAGATAGATATAAAAACATCACATAAGAGTATTATATCCTACAAAATGATTGATACCAATCGATGCAAAACTTCGGAGTGATTTGTTCGATTCATATGATTGAATTGCGTGGAAATTTGAATTTATTCGAAAAAAGTCTTCTCCAAATTTTCTCCTCTCGTTATTCTTATTGGAGTTTTTAACACTTCAAATATGACTTCCTCAAAAGTAGTTTTCTTAAATCCACACAGTATCGAGTTGAAGGATGATGACACTTGTGTAGGCTAATGTCAAGTATCAACAAAATGTGTGCTTCCATCTGTCCTAGCCCTACGCAATGCAATCAAAAAACTTGAATAAAGGAATAGATGAATAAATAAAAATGAAGAGAAACACGTGTCCCTATTTTAGAGTAGGGCCTATACGATAGAATTGAGTCTTCACTCCGCTCATCCAATTTTCGACCCAATGGACATTAATTAATTCGGATATTTCATTTACATATTCTGTACTGTGTTTTTATTTGAATTAAACAATTCATTCACAGTAAAAATTCCCATTTGAATTAAATATAATCCACATTACTTCCTTTTATGCGCATTTACTTCATCTGATTTCAATTAACTTAACATACTTTCAAGAAAGTTAAATTACTTCTCTCTCTAATTACATTCAAGGTTCTCTAAAATATACAATATACAATTTCAATACTAATCCCATACTCAAGAATTAAAATATATAAACGATTTCAAAACTGTTGTATATGCAATCCAATTTAGAACTTTGTATATTAAACATAAATTGAGCATAATGCTTGGAATTAAAGTTGAGCCAAATTGTGGTTCGCCAAATTACATATCAAGAAGGTGATTGGTTCTGTTTTGGGTCAAAATTACATCGTTTGGTTAAACTATATACATCACGTCATACATACATGCGCTGAAGTTTGAAAGCAATCAGTGTTAACTCCAAGCATATATATAGAAACATTTGATACCAATGCAATCTACCCATAGAGACTTACATAAAACACTGTTGGTGTAAAGCTCTGGAGAATCGGCGTATTATTATTAGAGCTTATGGTATGATGCATTGCCGGAAACTTGTATTCACGAAATAATAAGGCTCGAACCACCCGTTAGCTAGTCGTGTGGGATAGGGGGGACGTTCGATCGGAACTTTCATCTTTTGTGTACACAAGTATACTGCTTATTACTTCCAATGAGGGTATGATATTGACTGTATAATTTTAATACGTTTCGTATACAACGAGGAATTAATTCAGTGATATTGAAAACAGTTGAAAGCATAATTATAAGTAAACAGGATATAAATCAAGATATTCTGATAAATTATCTAGTCAATGTGAATGTGTAATAGATAGAATCATAATGAATTATGTAGATTTTAGATGACAATTGATTTCAGTGGCAACAACCTCTGGAAGTTTTAAAACAACCATGTTAAACCGTACTCCGTTAACCGATAATCCGTTCTCAGTATAATTGAGGAATAACATGGTTGATGATGCACATATTCACGAAAAATTTCCACATTTGAGTTATAAAAATCCCAAAAATAGCTATGATTACTCAATCATATGATCGAAAATTGGATTATTTTCATGATACAAAAAAAATTATATAATAAGTAATAACCATACTCAATTATCACGTCCTATTCAGTTTTGATTCACTCCACTAATGAATTATAATTCAATGATTCAATGATATAATTATTCAATATTGCTCAAAGAAAAGTGTTTATGAATTATTATTCGAGAGTTCACACGAACTTGAGACTAGATTATTCCAATCTTCTCTTGCATTAATCTAATTTTGATGTATTTAAAATTAAACTTGGTATATAGAGTGCTGCCACGTAGCGGTGAAGATTCAAACTTGGTTATATGAAGTGGATTAGGACGTGGTTGATGGGATACGGAAAGGTGGTGGTTGTTGGGGGGTGGCGATAGGGGTAAGGGGTGGACGGGGGGTGGTACTTGTCGTGTACTCGACTCGTGTAATTAGGCGTCGGTCCGGGTATGCAAGACACCCCCCCCCCCCCCCCCCCCCCTTCCCCCCTCCCCCCGCCTCTCACGACACGATTCCGCCGAGGTGATATCTTATGAACAGGACATCCGCTGAACTAATTGAGTGCCTTCGCCCCCCCCCCTCCCCCCTTCTTTCCGTCATTTATGTGAGAGTGGAAACATTTACAATTTAAAATGTGAAAAGTTTTATAAATGGAAGTGTGTTTGCAAGTATAGAAGTGGGTGTTGAAAATACTTTTTGAATTGCCTCTTCTCCACATGGTTATGAAAATAAATTCGAATTTTGAAGTGATATTATTTGAGCAGGAATTTTCTTCCTACCATTTCAGATAATTTGAGTACCGCGGTATATCATTCTTGTGTCTATATTTTGTATGGTATAAATATCTTTGTGAATGATCATTAGTACTTTCAGGTAATATACCTCTATTCATCAATTTAATTAATAGCTACCTTTCAATCTTCTGAATTTTGTATGGTGAAAGATTTTATATCAAAGAGTTAAATAAAGAAAATAAAAGTTGATAATATGAATTGAATGGGAATGAAAAGAGAGAATGCTGTTCAAAACAAAACGGATGATTTGGTAATTGCTCTGATTTTCTTCTCGTCAAAGACTTTAATTATCCGCTGCGAAAAAGTATGACCGTAGTGAGCGCAGTTCTGGTGTTGAAGTTGATTATTTTTATTCCGACTATTCTTTCTATATGAGTTAATTATTTATATTTGATGAAGAAACCACCTCGAACTTTCGAAACAACCAGGAGGTGCCGTTTCATTCATCCTCAGCCTGAATTGAGAAACAATGATTTTCGATCAAGATTTCGATGATCATTCATAAAAATCATTGTTTACAATTCCATACAAGGAATGATCCTGACACAAATTGATTCAGTTTATCTTTTACACATTAATGAAATAATTTCAATGTCAGATGAAGTTTGAAAAAACTCCGTGAGGAGAACCCACTCACGAAAATGTATCAACATTTTTGCCACCAATAGATTTAGTCCTATCGAAGTTAAAATAGTATATTAAAAATGTTGAATAGAGAAGAAAAATCCGAGGAACATTTTGAAAGACTAGTTAGATGAACGTAGCGAAGATTTTCACTCAAGTCTTTCACTTCAATTTTTTTAGAGAGAACCACACATTGGATCGAGACGAAATAAGAAATTTCCGCAATCTAATGAATGTACCTTTATATCGATACCACACACAACCCTGTGGAAAATTTTCCAAGGAAAATCGCAAATTTTCCGACACCCCTCTGCACGGGAGGGTGTTCACGAATTTTTTTAGGGAGAACCACACATTGGATCGGGACGAAATAAGAAATTTCCGCAATCTAATGAATGTACCTTCATATCGATACCACACATAATCCTGTGGAAAATTTTCCAAGGAAAATCGCAAATTTTCCGACACCCCTCTGCACGGGAGGGTGTTTGCGATTTTTTTCAGGGAGAACCACACATTGAATCGAGACGAAATAAGAAATTTCCGCAATCTAATGAATGTACCTTTATATCGATACCACACATAACCCTGTGAGAAATTTAAAAGAAAATCGCAAATTTTCCGACTCCCCTATGCGCGAGTGATTGTTCACGATTTGTTTCACGGAGAACTACACATTGAATTGGAACTAAATAAGAATTTTCCGCAATGTAATGGATGTACTTTCAAATGGATGTACCCGTCCGACAAAAAAAATCGACAATCTCCGATCGGCGATTGCTCGAGAACCCACGATGCGATCGGGCTGATTGTTAGATTTTCCGAAAGCTAGCGATCACGTGAGCATTTTGATGCTACTCACGTTTTTTTTAAAAAAATTTCCAAAGAAAATCATAAATTTTCCGAGAGGGTATTCAAGATTTTTTTTACGGAGAACCAGACATTGGATCGAGACGAAATAAAAATTTTCCGCAATCTGATGAATGAACTTTCATGTCGATACCTTACACGACCCTGTTGAAAATTTTCCAGGGAAAATCGCAAATTTTCCGACACCCCTCAGCACAAGGGGGTGTTCGCGAATTTTTTCAGGGAGAACCACACATTGGATCGGAACAAAATAAAATTTTTACCCGATCAAATGGATGGACCTTCATGTCGATACCTCACACGACCCTGTGGTAAATTTTCCAGGGAAAATCATGAATTTTCCGACACCCGATCTGCAGATGGGGTCATCAACTTCGATTATCTTCAATTTGATACCACTCACGGTTTTGTGAAAACTTTTCCGAAGAAAATTGCAAATTTGCCTTCATTTTCAAGATTTTTTTTACAGAGAACCAGACATCGGATCGAGCTAAAATCAACATTTTGGGCAACAGATATTATGTACTCTCATTTTGATACCACACACGGCTTCGGCAAACGAGTTTGACTTTTTTTACAAATTTTGGTTTTTTCCCCGTACTAGTACCCGTCCGACAAAAAAAATCGACAATTTTCGATCGGCGATTGCTCGAGAACCCACGATGCGATCGGGCTGATTGTTCGATTTTCGGAAAGCTAGCGATCACGCAAATATTTTGTTACTACTCACGTTTCCCAAAAAAAAATTCCAAAGAAAATCATAAATTTTCCGAAGGGTATTCAAGAATTTTTTTTAGGAAAACCAGACATTGGATCGAGACTAATTGAGAATTTTCCGCAATCTGATGTATATACTTTCATGACGATACCTTACACGACCCTGTGGAAAATTTTCCAGGGAAAATCATAAATTTTCCGACACCCGATCTGCAGTGGTTGGTTCAAAACATGTTTGCCGGAGAACCATACATCGGATCGGGCCAAAAAATAGATTTTTTCGCTTCCAAGTGAATGCACCTCCATTTTGATACCACACACGGCCCTCTGAAAACTTTACCAGGGAAAATCCTAAATTTTCCGACACCCCTCAGCACGGGGGGATGTTCAAAACATGTTTGCCGGCAAACCATCGAACGGATCCGGCCAAACTTGGATTTTTTCGCGTACAATTGAATGTACCTTCATTTTGATACCACACACGACCCTGTCCAAACTTTTCCAGGGATAATCATAAATTTTCCGACACCCGATCTACAGTGGTTGGTTCAAAACATGTTTGCCGGAGAACCATACATCGGATCGCCCTGAAATTAGAACTGTACGTCATCAATTTAGATTATCTTCAATTTGATACCACTCACGACTGTGTGAAAACTTTTCCAAAGAAAATTGCAAATTCGCCTTTATTTTCGAGATTGTTTTTACAGAGAACCAGACATCGGATCGAGCTAAAATCAACATTTTCGGCAACAGATATTATGTACCTTCATTTTGATACCACACACGGCTTCGGCAAAAGAGTTTGACTTTTTTACAAATTTTGGTTTTTTCCCCGTACTAGTACCCGTCCGACAAAAAAAAATCGACAATCCTCGATCGGCGATTGCTCGAGAACCCACGATGCGATCGGGCTGATTGTTGGATTTCCGGAAAGCTAGCGATCACCCAAATATTTTGATGCTACTCACGTTTCTTTAAAAAAAAACCAAAGAAAATCATAAATTTTCCGAGAGGGTATTCAAGATTTTTTTTTAGGAGAACCAGACATTGGATCGAGACCAATCAAGAATTTTCCGCAATCTGATGTATATACTTTCACGTCGATACCCCACACGACCATGTGGAAAATTTTCCAGGGAAAATCGCGAATTTTCCGACACCCCTCAGCACAAGGGGGTGTTCGCGAATTTTTTCCCAGAGAATCACACATTGGATCGAGACGAAATAAACATTTTACGCGATCAAATGGATGGACCTTCATGTCGATACCTCAAACGACCCTGTGGAAAATTTTCCAGGAAAAATCATGAATTTTCCGACACCCGATCTGCAGATGGTTGTTCAAAACATGTTTTCCGGAGAACCATTCATCGAATTGAGCCAAACTCACAATTTTTCGCATTCGATTGAATGAACCTTCATGTTGATATCACACACGGCCCAGTGAGAACTTTTCCGGGGAAAATCGCAAATTTTCCGACCCCCCTCTGCACGGGGGGTTGTTCAAAACCTGTTTGCCGGAGAACCATACATCGGATCGGGCTGAGATTTGAATTTTTCGCAATCGATCGAATTCACCTTCATTTTGATACCACACACGACCCTCTGAAAACTTTACTAGGGAAAATCATAAATTTTCCGACACCCGATCTGAAGGGGTTTGTTCAAAACATGTTTGCCGGAGAACCTTACATCGGATCGGGCCAAACTTACATTTTTTCGCATCCAATTGGATGCACCTCCATTTTGATACCACACACGGCCCTCTAAAAGCTTTTCCAGGAAAAATCTCAAATTTTCCGACACCCCTCAGCACGGGGGGGTGTTCAAAACCTGTTTGCCGGCAAACCATTCATCGGATCTGGCCAAACTTGGATTTTTTCGCGTTCAATTGAATGTACCTTCATTTTGATACCACACACGACCCTGTCCAAACTCTTCCAGGTAAAATCATAAATTTTCCGACACCCGATCTACAGTGGTTGGTTCAAAACATGTTTGCCGGAGAACCATACATCGGATCGGCCCTGTAATTAGAACTGTACGTCATCAATTTCGATTATCTTCAATTTGATACCACTCACGACATGTGTAAAACTTTTCCGAAGAAAATTGCAAATTCGCCTTCATTTTCAAGATTTTTTTCACAGAGAACCAGACATCGGATCGAGCTAAATCAACATTTTCGGCAACAGATATCAGGTACCTTCATTTTGATACCGCACACGGCTTCGGCAGAAGAGTTTGATTTTTTTTCGAATTTTGGTTTTTTCCCCGTACTAGTACCCGTCCGACAAGAAAAAAATCGACAATCTTCGATCGGTGATTGCTCGAGAACCCACGATGCGATCGAGCTGATTGTTTGATTTTCGGAAAGCTAGCAATCACGTGAGCATTTTGATGCTACTCACGTTTCTCCAAAAAATTCTCAAAAGAAAATCATGAATTTTCCGAGAGGGTATTCAAGAATGTTTTTTAGGAGAATCAGACATTGGATCGAGACAAAATGAGAATTTTCCGCAATCTGATGAATGTACCTTCATGTCAATACCTCACACGAGCCTGTGGTAAATTTTTCAGGAAAAATCGCAAATTTTCCGACACCCCTCAGCACAAGGGGGTGTTCGCGAATTTTTTTCTGGAGAACCACACATTGGATCGGAACAAAATGAAAATTTTCCGCAATGAAATGAAAGGACCTTCATGTCGATGCCTCACACGACCCCGTGGAAAATTTTTCAGGGAGTATCATAAATTTTCCGACACCCGATCTGCAGGGGGTTGTTCTAAACACGTTCGACGGAGAATCATCCATCGGATTGGGCCAAACTCAAATTTTTTCGCATTCAATTGAATGTACCTTCATTTTGATACCACACACGGCCCTGTGAACACTTTCCCGAAGAAAATCGTAAGTTTTTCCACCCCCGATTTGCAGGGGGTTGTTCAAAACATGTTTGACGGCAAACCAAACATCGATTCGGGCCAAACTTGAATTTTTCCGCATTCAATCGGATGTACCTTCATGTTGATACCACACACGGCCCTGTGAAAACTTTTCCGGGGAAAATCGCAAATTTTCCGAACTCCCTCTGCACGGGGGTTGTTCAAAACTTGTTTGCCGGAGAACCATACATAGGATCGGGCTGAGGTTCGAATGTTTCGCAATCGATTGGATGTACCTCCATTCTGATACCACACACGACCCTCTGAAAACCTTTCCAGGGAAAATCATAGATTTTCCGACACCCGATCTGCAGGGGTTGGTTCAAAACATGTTTGCCGGGGAACCATACATCGAATCGGGCCTAACTTGAATTTTTTCGCATTTTAATGAATGCACCTTCATTTTGATACCACACACGGCCATATGAAAACTTTTCCAGGGAAAATCATAAATTTTCCGACACCTCTCAGCAGGGTGGGGTGTTCAAAACCTGTTTGCCGGAAACCATTCATCGGATTTGACCAAACTCGGATTTTTCCGCATTCAATCGAATGTACCTTCATTTTTATATCACACACGGCCCTCTGAGAACTTTTCCAGGGTAAATCATAAATTTTCCGACACCCCTCAGCAAGGGGGGGGTGTTCAAAACCTGTTTGCCGGAAACCATTCATCGGATTTGGCCAAACTTAGGTTTTTTCGCATTCAATTGAATGTATCTTCATTTTGATACCACACACGACCCTGTCTAAAGTTTTCCAGGGAAAATCATAAATTTTCCGACACCCGATCTGCAGTGGTTGGTTCAAAACGTTTTTGATGGAGAACCATACATCGAATCGGTCTGAAGTTAGAACTGTACGTCATCAATTTCGATTATCTTCAATTTGATACCACTCACGACGGTGTTAAAACTTTTCCAAAGAAAATTGCAAATTCGCCTTCATTTCAAGATTTTTTTTACAGAGAACCAGACATCGGATCGAGCTAAAATCAACATTTTTGGCAACAGATATTGTGTACCTCCATTTCGATCTCGCACACGGCTTCGGCAAAAGAGTTTTTTTTTTTTTCTAATTTTGGTTTTTTCCCCGTACTAGTACCCGTCCGACAAGAAAAAAATCGACAATCTTCGATCGGAGATTGCTCGAGAACCCACGATGCGATCGGGCTGATTGTTCGATTTTCGGAAAGCTAGCGATCACGTGAGCATTTTGATGCTACCCACGTTTTTCCAACATATTCTCAAAAGAAAATCATAAATTTTCCGAGAGGGTATTCAAGAATGTTTTTTGGGAGAACCAGACATTGGATTGAGACGAAATGAGAATTTTCCGCAATCTGATGGATGTACCTTCATGTCGATACCTTACACGACCCTGTGGAAAAATTATCAGGGAAAATCGCAAATTTTCCGACACCCCTCAGCACAAGGGGGTGTTCGCGATTTTTTTTTCGGTGAACCACACATTGGATCGGAACGAAATAAAAATTTCCCGCAATGAAATGAAAGGACCTTCATGTCGATACCTCACACGACCCCGTGGTGAATTTTTCAGGGAAAATTCTCAATTTTCCGACACCCGATCTGCAGGGGGTTGTTCAAAACATGTTTGCCGGAGAATCATCCTTCGGATTGGGCCAAACTCAGATTTTTTCGCATTCAATTGAATGTACCTTCATTTTGATACCACACACGGCCCTGTGAACACTTTTCCAAAGAAAATCGTAAGTTTTTCCACCCCCGATTTGCAGGGGGTTGTTCAAAACATGTTTGCCGGCAAACCAAACATCGATTCGGGCCAAACTTGAATTTTTCCGCATCCAGTTGAATGTACCTTCATGTTATTACCACACACGGCCCTGTGAAAACTTTTCCGGGGAAAATCGCAAATTTTCCGACCCCCCTCTGCACGGGGGTTGTTCAAAACTTGTTTGCCGGAGAACCATACATAGGATCGGGCTGAGGTTTGGATGTTTCGCAATCGATTGAATGTACCTCCATTTTGATAACACACACGACCCTCTGAGTACTTTTCCAGGGAAAATCATAAATTTTCCGACACCCGATCTGCAGGGGTTGGTTCAAAACATGTTTGCCGGGGAACCATACATCGGATCGGGCCAAACTTGGATTTTTTCGCATTCAATTGAATGCACCTTCATTTTGATACCACACACGGCCATATGAAAACTTTTCCAGGGAAAATCATAAATTTTCCGACACCCGATCTGCAGGGGTTGGTTCAAAATATGTTTTCCGGAGAACCATACATCGGATCAGGCCAAACCTTAATTTTTTCGCATTCAATTGAATGCACCTTCATTTGGATATCACACACGGCCCTCTGAAAACTTTTCCAGGGAAAATCATAAATTTTCCGACACCCCTCAGCACGGGGGCATCTAATGAAGAATGGCGTGACTTTCCATGTTTTCCATGCCAAGCGCATAAAGTTGAACTGTTCATTTTCAGTTCAGTCCGAAGGAAATGATTTCAAGAACCATCGATACCATACACGATGAAATATCTCAAGAAATAATCAAATTGTGTATGTAACGCGATTTGCATGTTTTGTGACCATTTTTAGTGTCAACTAAAGTGGCTTTCCGGATGAACGTATTGTTGTGAAACTGCTTCATACCATGCAAAGAAGTACATTCTAAAATATTGTCGATACATAATCAACATTCAGAATATTTTTTAAAACATCACCCTTGTGGGAATTTTTCACCCTTTGGAGACTGAGAACGCCTTAAACCAAACAGGACTATGAATATCACTTGACGTTAAGTCGTGGCTGTACTCGCTATTACATGGAAACTAATTCACTTTTTGCCATTCATAGGCCTATTCTTGGAAACTGCTAAGCACTATGCAGAGGTGAGACGACTTTTGTCAGCAATTACAAAAAGATTGACATTTTCATAATTAAATATTTCCTGACGGGAATAATAATACTGCTATCAATGTAAAAATATGTACGTAATGAAATAACGGTATACGACATAAGTTAATTGGTAATTAACTCAGCGTGTGAAACAGGAATGTCAAAAACGATAGATATTTTCGTTAATTATCGGTTATTCTGATGATTATAGCCCATTCCATTAAGAGACGGTTTTACCAAGCGAAGATTAGTGAAATAAGCAAATATTAGCGTATCAACTTGTTATCACCATTGGTTACGTTTGTTATCTACATATCTGGACATAGCTAAAACATCCCACATATCTCGATATTGTACGTGTCCAAGAAGTTCAATGATCATATTATTCCTCATGCCTAGGTAAAGGTAGAAAAGAGTACACAAGGACCTGTGGTAACGTGTAATCGTTACACCTTGGGTGAATCTAAGCTAGGGCTAGCCCCAGGAAGTGGCGTGGGAGAGCTCAGTGGGAGAGAAGCAGACCGGCAATCTGAAGGTCCCGGGTTCGAGTCCCGGTCGATACGTATCTTTTATGACATGGCAAGCATCCCACATATCTCGATATTGGATCGTATCCAAGAAGTTTAGTGATCATATATATATATATATATATATATATATATATATATATATATATATATATATATATATATATTCATGTATAGCCTACATATAACTTTGTAGGTAAATGTTGAGCCTTCACAACTCATATGTGTATCTTATGAAGCAGGGGATGAAACATTTCACATAATAATATATGACATATCCATCTACTCACAAACAAAAACTACAGTCAGCAAATCAGGTTTTTCGTCTATTCCACATTAACTATTCACTTTCTGATCAATTTTTAATCGTTCTCGTATTCTCTCATTCCGTGCTCTCGACTGTCACAGAGCGTATATCCACATCTCGCCGAATAGCTTGTGACAGCCGTCAAGTTGTTGAGCGCGTGCATTTGTCACACGAATTGCTACAGATCATTCCACCGAGCTGAATATCATTGGTGACACGTGACTTCTACATGTGTAGACATGTACTAACGTTCATGTCTTACATTGTTGCACATTGCAATTCAATGTTGTCACAATTATTCTAGTTGCATAATGCATGTGGGATGAAATAGTGCACTTCGGTTTCGTTTTAGTGACACTGTGTAATGTTTATTTATTGTATGTTTTGATAAAGTGTTTTGGTTAGCTTGTATCCGCGGAAGAAGTGTTTCTATACCAACATTACGAACACAAATATATATATTATATTTGTATATATCTATTGTGTTTTGCAGGTTGTTCCGATTTCTCAGGTTGTGGTCTAGAATAAATAATTCCAAAACTACACATTATCATCTATATGATGACACATGTTTATACCAAGTTTTTACAAATGTTTTCCTCAGTTCGATCTGTGGACCGCGAACTATAACAGTAACAAAAAAACATTTTTCAAATACCCCAGAATTAAGTCGTCACTTTGCTCGTTTGGTGAATAGCGATGGTCAGTGATTGAAAGTAGTGTAATAAATGTAAATGTATGGAAGAATGAAGGTGAACTTGAAATTCGTTTATTCAAATTGTCAACTTGACAATCTATTGTGTGTTTTCGATTGACGTAACTGTGCAGGTCACACGAAACGACTGATCCATACATAATTTTTCCATCTGTACTCGAACTAAAGTAATTTGGTTGTTTTTCTGAACATTCGGATAGTCTTATTTGTATCAATCAAATAATTTAACAGACCTCAATTATCCGTGACAGATAAAATGTGTGGGGAAATATTTGCGAACGTATGCCTTCATTTTCTGATGTTTTGTAAGAGTTCTGAGACAATCTTAAAGGCCGTCACAACGCTGAAACTATATATTCACGAATAATGATGATATTTATTTCCCTAATATTAGAAATCATCATCTCAATCAGTGAATTTTTTTTTTTTCTTCAAGTCCCTGCGCCTTTTTCCTTAATCGTGACTTACACATAACTCGGTTCTGTTCGTTTCTTCACAGAATCAGTGATGTCTACGTCATAGCTCGTGGTCTTCGGAGGACCCAAAAAATTGACAATAATTTCTGAATGTGAGATGATTATTTCTAGTTCTCTCTAAAATTTTCAAAATAAATATCGTCATTGATAATTAAAATCTAGTTTCAGCGTTGTGGTGTCCTTTAAACTATATCTATATATAATATCACTTTTTGTATAGGCCTACTATAACTATCCTCCCGTTTCGGGGACACTGAATTGAAAATATAATTGAGTAATCACCAATAAATGAATAGTGAATGAAAACCAATTAGAAATGTTGCAAGAAATTGTTCCATAAAATATTGACCCATTAGCATAACGATGCGATTTTTTCTCTAGTATAGGCTTCACAACAAAAATCCATTATTGATGCAAGTTATTGAAAAAACGTTTCGAGGGGACGCTCGGACGGTGTGCATATTTGCTGAAAATAGCAAAACTAGACATAGAATATAGAGATAGAAGACCTTCGACCAGGACTATAATAATCCTTGACTTTATAGATACTTATTTGTGCACATCGTTACTCCAGCGAAACTGTCTTCTCAGCAAAGCTTCTCCAACGAAGACAAACCTTCTCAGTATGACGTAATGATGTACAGAATATTCCACTGCATGTTTGATCCACGATGCGCTCGTCCGAGATTATATATAACATCAATTTATACAACTCATGCAATAGTAGGCTTCTGTCATAGAAGACAGATATACCTGCCACGATGTTTATTATATATGAAGGTGGAGGGTTATTAAGTCAGAAATCGTTCGAAAATGGTCTAGGTCTCGTATAGAATATGGAATGGTCTCATATAGAAATATTACACTAATTTTAACTGAAAAGACATTGATTTTTACTAGCATGTATAGGCAACATAGCTGACTATAAACCATGTGCTATAACTCTGGCCAAGGAAAGGTTTTCTGTTGTAATTTCTATGCGGAGATACACTTGTTCAATATGAAGCTGAAAGTTTACCAATAAAGAATATATTTAATATCAAAATTATAGCTTTTCCAACTCCAACTGATCAAACGGTGGAAAGACTTGGAGGGCTAAAAATAATTGTATAACATATTTGAACGTTTCCATTAGAACACACAAAAGAATTCATTAAGTAAAAATCAAAGAACTATATTTCCAACTTTTATTCTCTCTCAAAATTATCTAACATCACAAAGAAACTTCTGTCTTCTCAACTTTGTTACTATAAGTAACTAATTGATTACATAGAGTGGTCAAACAAATCTTACAAAGTACATACATTACTTTCATCTAACATTTCACGCTCGGATAACTTAAGTAATACTCTGATAAATGGGCAATTGTGCTCAAAATGTTGAGTACTTTTCTCAAATGGTTGCTGGTTGGGGTAGGGCGGGGTAGGATGAGGGGTTGAGGGTAGACGTCACGTCGCCCGGGAAGTGTTTGGTGGGAGTGGGGAGGGGTAGGGGGGATGCAAGCCGGAGGATTACATTACACGTCAAAGCAGAAGGGAGATGTTACGTTTACTTGTTTTTGTGGATTCAATTCAAAAAAGGAAAACGAAAGAAAACGCAATTCTCTCTTCATCGTTTGATAAACAGAACACAATATCACAAGTTCTAATCGGTTAACTTGAGGTTCGTATATACGGATGGATTATTATGTAAATAGTAATGACTAGATTCATTGCATTCACCATGACACAATATCGAATCGACGGACTAAGCTGTTCGGAGTGGATTTCTCATTCGATGTTAATAATCATCATCACGTTGCGAGACCGTGCCGTGACGTTGATGATAGGGGATTACGAGTGACCAACCGAGGCACAGGATTCGTCAAGATGAAGTTTCTCGTGGAGACTGAACGGAAATCCGCATATAAATAAGCTGCTAAAGGGAAGGAGCCAACTGAGAAATCGAATTACTGATTTACACAGAGTACTATTTCCTAATAATACACAAGAACAGGCTGTCAACACAGCGGATACATTCATAAAAGAATGATATCATAAATATATATTTATATATATATATATATGTATGTATATATATATATATATATATATATATATATATATATATATATTTATATATATATATATATATATATATATATATATATATATATATATATATATATGTATATATATGAGCACGGAGATTTTCCGCGGCCAATGGTTGATGATAAATTTATTTTTCACCGAAAATATAAATTTACCATATATGTATATATATATATATACATATATATATATATATATATATATATATATATATATATATATATATATATATATATATATATATATATGTATATATATATATATATATATAATTATATGAGTGCATGACTTTCTGTTGATTCAAAACATATACAGCACGTGATGTTGATAGAATGGATAATAACATCACAGAAAAATACCATCTCGTCGGGAAATCGAGCCCCGGACCTTTTTCATGATACACAAATATCACTACCATCTGAGCTGAGAGGGGGGGTCTTCCAATGATAATAATGTGAGTGTTATCACAATATTGATGTATGAATTTTTCAAATGTCATCATTCCCGATTTGAATGTGGATTGAATTTTCAAAATGATATCAGAAAGAAGCCATAATAAGAAAAAATTGAATGTGAATTCTGAACCGAAGTAATTCACAAAATATGTCAAATACTAACGTACCGTACCTAGTTCTCTATTATCATAATAAATTCCTCTCACATATCAAACATTCCTACTGTTCTTTACAAACGGCTCCATAAGAGTAATAGTTTATGGAGCATTAGGAACAGAACCGACTCCATGGCACGCCCACACACGTGACGTATCTTTTACTTCCGGTTGTCACTGAAGAAAGCTATTGGAATGGCTTGTGATTGAAACAGTCGGAAGTGAAGCACATTACTCTCACCAGGCGCGCTAGTTTCGACTCGACACACACACATACGCACACAGACAGCTAAGTTTGTGTTCAGGACCTGAACCAACAAAGTTAAGAGCTTCTTCATTGTGGTTGCTGGGGCTGTTCTGATCGTATGACAATAGAAGTAAACAAATAACAACGAATATTGTTTCGAATTTGTGCACTGATATCGAATGAGTGGATGGGTTTGATTTGATGACGAATGAATCGGTATTAAACGTATCGATCATTACAGTTTCGAGAATTATCTGTGGAATGGTAATTACATATCAGAAAGTAAATCTATCCATCGGGTGTAAATGTTAATCGATCAAATCCCGGATTGATTCAAATTGAGCTACAAATTAATGGTCATTCTAATTCTTTTCGAATGGTGTTTTTTTATATTGTGTTATACATTTTTTTTTATGGTTTCAAAATGAAATACTCGCACTCCGTGTCATGACAAAACTTTGTGATTGAACAAAATATATGGCCGGCGCGTTTCAATTTCAGATCTGTTAAGTCGTATCGATTCAGGGTATCGCGATAAGTTTCTAATAGCTGAACCGTTTCAGGTTAAATCGATTTGGCTTAACCATTTCCCAGCTCTGTACTGAACGTAGGCCCATAGAGAGTTAATTTGAATATGAACCAGTATATGTTGTTGTTGTTGTTACTGTTGTAACCGTTGTTTCTGTTGTTGTTGATCCTGTATTCTGAATTTAACTTAATAAACCCAATTCGATTTATCCAATCAATCTGAGCTTACATAGCGAATGTATCTTGAACTAATTTGAAATTTGAAAATTAATACGACCTGGAACCGATTACGATAAACCGAATGCACTTCCAGTCCGGCAAATAGCCCTCTACATTCAAAACAGAATGTTCAACATTCAACTAGGACAATTATCTAATCTGTTTCCGTCAAGGGATACATAAACTACATAATTATAATCCGTCTACGAAAAGAACATCGCCAGTATATTTAATTCCCATATGGACGTCCCCCGACGGGACTCGACAACGCGAACACAGGTTGAGGTCGAGCTGGTCTCAGACGAACTCATCTAGATTATTAAAGCTGACAAGTTTGTCAATATAGCGTCACTGCGGGGAGGTCAGACCCGTAACACGTTACGTTTCATTATCAGAGACGATATTGGATCAGAGTTGAGACTCTTGGACGAGAATGCTACAAAACCTTGTTTCAGTTGTTTGTTTTCGTGTCGCCGCGGTAAAATCAACAATGAATATATACTGTGAAGGTGAGAGTAGATGCAACATCATTAACTTCTTGAACAATGATGACAACATCAGTATCAGTATCATAATCATCATCATCATCATCATCATCATCATCATCATCATTATCATCATCATCATCATCACCACTATCATCATCATCATCGTCATTATCATCATCATCATCGTCACCACCATCATTATCATCATCATCATCATCATCATCATCATCGTCATCATCTTCATCATCATCATCATCATGATCATCGTCATCGTCTTCATCATCATCATCATCATGATCATTGTCATCGTCTTCATCATCGTCTTCATTATCATCATCGTCATCATCATCATGATCGTCATCATCATCATCATCATCATCATCACAATCATCTTCTTCATCATCATCATCTTCATCATCATAATCATCATCGTCATCATCATCATCATCATCATCATCATCATCAAAAACAACATTTGCATTTTTTTTCTCTTTTTTCAAATATGTGCGAGCATATTTCACACTTCCAATCTCAAGTTTCACTTTTCCTCACTGGAAGCAAATCCGCAAATTCACTCCAGCCTGTGAATAAGCCATATCAATTATTTGCCATTTGGTGATTATTTCGTATACCCCCATAACCCTATCAATAGAATCCTTCAAATTTCTACTCAAAATGTATAATTTGATTTAATACGAATTTAATATTACGTTTCAAACATATGAAGTCCACAAATCATCTTCAACCGAAACACCCCGGAAGCTTCACCGTTAAAGTACATGTGATGAATAATTTATAATGTTTATACTTCGAACTTTGCACGAGTTCCACCTTCGGAGAGACCTCAATTTCTATACTCCTTGGTATCAGCTGATATCATAAATCCATACTTTTTACTGCAGAAGCATGAAGTATTTTTATTCCGAACGAGCTCAAACTATATGGTTGCAATATCTCACTTACTTAATTTGATTTTAAACATAGATTTCAGATTCAATTTCACACGCTGATAATACATCAAATTATAAGTCAGCTACCACGCGAGTCAAGTGTAGGTCTATACACAAATTGCGTGGCGTGACTAAGGGAACGTATTCATGTTCTTCGTTGCTGTTTGTAGGATCTAACATGACTTGAGTAGTATAGGCCAATAGGATTCCGTATAAGAAAACGTCGTATTTAGGTTATGTTGCTAGGTAACACTATATCCTTGACTCACATGAGAATAGATAAATTATTATCAGATGAAATAATGGATATACCAAATTGAAAAGAGAATAATTATTATTCACAAATACACCTACGCCTGAACAACCATACACTGAAACCATGAACGCGCACGGAAGGTTTACGTTAAAATCTGATTTTTGACCCTCCTTGGAAAAAATCACTTTATTTGTATCAAAAAAAAGTCATTTCGTCGCAATTTCGTCCGAAAATATTTTGGAAATCATGTTTCCAAAAGTGGTAATTCCGAGAACTCTCCAAAACAATACAAAACTTCCAAGTTGGATAAGTACTTTGTCCCTAACAAATAATGATATTTGAAAAAATCCACTCTGGGAGCGTATACGAAACAAACAAACAGACAAACGAATAAAAGTGAAAGATATCTTCGACCGAATAAAGTCTTCGGTTACGATCAAACAATAATACGAAATAAAACAAAATTAATTTGTCACTATTATCATATTACACTGAGCTTTCCAAAATCCTCTGCAAGTCTATAATCTTGTGAATCTGAATATCAGGATATTCGTTAGAGATTAATAAACATTCAATACTTGCTTCATGAAATGGTTGCCACACCACTGCTTTATTCTATGAGACATGAAACAAACATTTTCATAATGGGATGTCACTTATCAAAACTTGAACATCTGAAAAAAAACTCCATCCAACTTTCAACTAAAACTTCCTCATCTACATGTCCCGATTCGCTTAACTATGTTACATTATTGAAATATCTCATACAAAAACACCTCGTGAAAAGTTTCACATTTTCAAGCAACGAAACTTCATATATAATGAAACTATGAAACCTTTCAAGATTTTTTTATACATTATATACGTAACATACTTTTTTCTCATTAGAAATGACGACGGGCCTCGCATATTTCACTGGTATTTATTAACAACAACGCGTCGACGAGAGTGACTGAGCTGTGAAAGATCCCGGGATCTTCTATTTTATTCAAGACGTACTCCGAAACGTACGTCCGAAACTTTCGAGATCGCTTGATCTTCTTTAAACCTACGACGGGCGCGCGCGTATTCAATAATCTACATATTATTATACCACTATATATATATATATATATATATATATATATATATATATATTATATATATATATATATATATATATATATATATATATATATATATATATATATATATATATACATATATATATATATATATATATATATATATATATATATATATATATATATATATATATATATATAATTATATAGACCTGTACATATTCATCACTATTTATGGGTCAACACGACTGAAAATGAAGCAGGGACACATGTACCACTTCGATTACTCTAATATTTAAATGGTTCAACTTGATCGACTTCTATGTTATCCTAACTATACAGAGGGAAACTGTGAAAAAAAACGAGTCCAGATGGTCGAAAATGCCGGAAATAGGATCTTGATCTCTTGAATGAGGGTCTAGCGTGATATCATCTGGTTCACCTGTGGACATAATTACATGAGCTATGATTGTTAACGTTGTTCAAATATAAGTATGAAGTATTAGCATGAGTGGAAGTGCCGGGTTTCAACAGTAGGCCCGAGATTCGCTTTCATCAACACAGAAAATACATGATTATTGTTGGACAGTGTGAAAACAGTATCGGCAATCAGTGTTTGTGCGATTAATAGAATTCACAGTGATAAAAATATACAGGACTTCAACGGACTGCAAATGTGGGGTTCCAATTGAATCATTATATCCCACAACGAGAATAAAATTCGGCGAATGAAAACAATTTAAAATATCGAATGAGCGGGTGATAATGCTACAATGAAGTGATGATAGGTGAAAGAACGTTTACAAAAACCCATGCCTTATGCGGGACTCGAACCCACACCCTACGGTCACTTCAGTCTCTGAAGCGTGCCTCAGCTGACTGAGCTAACGAGGGCGGCAAACGTGAATGTGAAGTTTAAGCATCCTCAGATTTATGATTAGTATATTTTGATGATTGATATATATTTTTTTTTCTTATGCTGCTTAACGACCCCACTAACAGCTAGGTTTTACGGGGGTACGGATGAGCGAATGATAATGAAACGATGATAGGTGAAAGGACGTTCACAAAAACCCATGCCTTATGCGGGACTCGAACCCACGCCCAACGGTGACTTCAATTACTACCGCTAGCGACAGTTGACTTAGCTTGATTGATAGATTATTTTCAGATAATTTAGCATGTAGTTTTATGAAATGTATTATTCTATTTCGGATTCTATTTATTTCTACTTATCACTGCTATTTTCCGGTTGTGAATGGGCTTCTACTCAATTACTGACAGTGTAGTGAACAGCAAAAAATGTATCGTCCGTCTTCCTCCCCCCCCACCCCTTCCCCCCCCCCCCCCACACACACACCTCCCCGCTATAATATACCAAGTTGGACGATTGCTGTTGGCGATTTGCTTCGAGTTTCATCACACTCGACCGCGCATCTCGATTAGCAGCGCTAAGTGCTTCTACTTGTTTCGACGTGGAATATTTCTGGATGAAACGTATGTAAGGCTGGCGGGCAAGTCTCAAACTTGCGACCGAAGCGCGCTAACTTTCACAGACACGATCAACGTTCTAGTTCACGCGGATTGATGAAAAATAAGTTGGACTTGATTAACTATTTGAGAGTGACCAAACCTATATTCAATATTTTGTGATTTTAATTTGTCCAGTTTGATCACCAATGTGATGCACACGAATTTTCTTAACTTGCTCTACCGATATTTATATCGGCAATCAGACATTTCGTTGAAGAATATTGAAGAATATGATGGAAAACATTCGAATTTGGCACCACCAAATATTTTTTTCATATTGGCTGCTCTACACACTTTTTTCTCGAAGTATGAGAATACATTCTATGAATAACATGCTAATAAATAATCACAAAACATTCACATTCAGAGAACATTATATTTAATTAATGTTTGCATTTTTCATCTTCAAATTGTTATCATCTCTTGCATAAAACCACAATCAGTAAAAATCTTGACTGATGTTTCCAGTGCAGAAATTATGGGCATCTGAATAAGTGATGTGCATCTAATTTCCTATGAGCTTATATTATAGCAATTTGACGTTACTAATTGTTAATTGGCTACGAATAATGTGATCATGGAAGTAATTTGGCAGCAAGGAAAGCATTTATGTACATTCACTCATACTCCAGTCAATCTGAGCCCGAAAGAGGCGTAGCCTCAAACAAACTGTAACAGAAACTTTTTTCAGTGAATTTTGATTAACCCAGTATTTCAAACTGAATTTTGAAAAGTTTGCTCAAATCGGAGCCGCCATTTTGTTTTTAATCAAATTTAATCAAACAAGTGTCAACAATTCCTAATATAGTGAGTAATGAATGAAACAGGAATTGGCACTGACCTAATTGTTTGGAACTCAAGGTACATTTATAGCTTCCCAATACATTTCATAATTATGAACATGCTCCTATCGCTCATCCAACAAGCAGCAACGCATATATTGCGTTTTTTTTGTCATTATGCTATGGCCATTCTAATATCAATTACTGTCTATATATATAAACATAAATTTAACGAAACCATTCAAGTTCAGCCATATCTTTTTGATTATCACCATGACTTTTATGGTGTTTTAGTAGAGGATATAGTGGTGTAGGGGTGGAGCTACACACATGTCCAAGTGTAAATAAAATTCTCTCTGTTTAACGCATGTTTAACTCTTACGGTTGAACAGCTTAAACTTTTACGATGATACAAAATAAAACCACCCCTCGTAAATAGCGTACGTGTTAATACAGAACTTGGAGGTGGGTTGGAGAGGATGGTTTGGTTTTTAATAGCGTCATGATCTCGAAGCTGTGAAAGAAACAACCCTTACACAAGTATGCTTGATGGATTTCGAGGGGTAATGGATTTCGTAACTAAGGGTGAGAGTAAAAAATATTGCTGATTGACCGACCGGAAACTACTACTCTATGGAGAATTTTATGAGGTCACTGCTGGCCGAAGGATATCCTAATAGGCTGTGGGGGAAATGGAACAATGGGCTGCTGGAATTAATGTACCCTCAATGTGCGGTATTAATCTTGTGAGAATAGTGTGGCCAGCCAAGTTACTGCAGATTGGTTAAGTTTGGCAATGTATTATTGGTAATATAAATAATAATAATAGGACATAAAGTTGGTGTAGAGAAGATTGGTGGTTATGAATGTGTCTGTGTGTTGCAATTACAGATAAATTCGGATGTTTATTTTCGGGAGAATTGTACGTCTCAAAATATATTCGTTATAATTGAAAAAATAAGTATAATTAAAATAATATTGAAGTAGGGCTACTTGAATATCTTGCAAGACAACGTGAATCAATCACGCACTATTTGTCTTATGACAGTCTCTCGAATGATTCTCCTCCATTTTTGTCGTGGATTCAAGAAATATTCAAATCTGTTCGGTAAAATAATTTGAATTTAATAAAATATCCAAATAACTCATCATTGAATGGATAATCTGCTGCATGAAGTCTGACATTAGGTTAATTTTGTGATTGGTTGTGTAAAATATATAGAATAACTAATTTACATAATCAGCTGCGAAAATTGAAAAATCGATTGTTTCACAAAATGAAAATTCAGATTGATATTATTGATGTACCTATCTCTTTTCCATTATTCAAAATAATGAAAAATATGGGTTATTATGGCTAACTAATATTCGCTTCGACTCATTATTCATTTTTTTTATATAATCGTTAATCATGATATAGTTCTTGAATTATTATGGAAAATCTACGATAAATAATAATTATATTCCCACGATAAAATTAAGAAATTGATATATGGTGTATCTTCCAATTAATCACGTTACAGATAAAAATTGATGAATTTCAAATTCTTGTTTCATTCTGTAAGACACAAATGAGATTTTGTTAGAGTTGATAGAATGAGACTTTGAATTTAAACTTTAGGATTCAGCCTTCATTTTTATACTGGTACATTCATGTTTGATAAGTACTCTTTATAATCGCATCAACACATTGTCGAGTCAAATAAATAATAATACATAATAATACGTTCTTTCCAAACTTCATTCGTTTCTGTTCAATCAATTTCAATGTGCGCCTTCCTAATATCAATATTCGTATCTTTCATTCATCCCTAACTTTGGTCATATATTACCAACAGAAAAAGCAATTATTTCTCCACTTGATGATGTATTAGAGAATTAAGGAAACCTTGTGCTTGTTCCAAGTTTATTACCATCTCATTAAATGAACCATTGTCGAAGAATAGCGAGACTAAAAAACGTATTCAAATTAGCTGTTTCATCACCCTTGGGTCCTATTTCACCACCCAAACTAAGTTTTTGAATTACGGCCGCGACGAAAAAGATAATATAAGGATGAACTTAATTACAAATTGTGACTATCAAAATATACATATAAATAGCACAGAGGGGAAATTATTTCAAGACAGCTTGCTTCAACCCAGTAAATCAGTCTTGTACAATGAACTAACAAAACCAAGACAAAATTAATTGTTTATTATTCACTCTTCAAGTCTGAATAATATATACCTCGTTAAAACCACGCCGGCTTTGTAAGTGCTTGCGTCTATTTGTCTTTGGTTAGAAGGGTTTAGCTATATACCACATAATCACCATAGGATGTTGCTAATTCCACTCATTTCCATTGACTTTGATACATTACATATATCAGACACGTATGTGCGTATACATCGCATGTTAACAGCTATGTTCGTACGAAACCCCTTTGACAAAGAAACACAAAATTGCGTGTAGCTATACTTGAGGCTATAGAGAAACTCGGTAACCATGGAAACCGTAGGTTACTGTTATATATTTACATGGTTTATGAGTAGGCCTACGCGCTTGATTAACAAGCTTGATGGCATCAAAAGTGAACATTAATCAGATGAGCGTAGCGAAGACTTACATTTCACGTACAAAAAAAAATCGAGATTCATTTTTTTTTCACTGTTGTGGTCGACATGTATGTGTGTATGTATGTTTGTATGTGATTCTTTATTTTGGTCAACATTTATATGATATAATAGAATAGAATAGAATATGATAGTAGATATACAACTATCGCACAAAATAGTCTTCACATACAAGTGAAGAAAATAACCAAACAACTCGAAAAGATTTCTGAACATTGGTGTCGTACCAGAATAGGTTGAATTTGTTTTCGAGCAAAACTGATTCAACGAGTGTTTTGGAAGAGATGTGAAAACTTTGATAATTTCCATGAAAATAACACTAGGTATTCTCAATTTTTTAATTCCCTTCTCTCAACATGAGATTCTCACAGAATGTTGATATTGTTTAAACACATGTTTCAACTGAGTTTGAAAATTCGGATTAGTCCCTGCTGAGAAAATTACATGTCCTTTTCACAGAATATTCATATTGTTCCAATGTAGGTTTTTATCTGTTCAATGAATTTGAATTGAGCGTTTCAAGAACAAACATGAATAATCATAGTGAAATCTTTTTAAATATTGAGTTCAAAATTGGTCAATGAATATCAACAGTTTCGAAGACTATAAACTAAGAATGAAATTATATGAAAAATTGATCACATAAGGAATTGGCTCAGTGATTGTTTTCCTAGTTCATAAAAATGAACCTAAATTTTCTGTACCGTACCTGAGTATTATATATTTTATTATTCTTTAAATTTCTGTAAGTCTTCCAACTATAAATCCCTTGTTTGATAGTTCATTCTCACTTCAAGTGCATCTGTATATTACTCACGTTGCATCTAAAACAAAACTTTTACATATTTCTTCCACAAATAAAATATTCACATTCATATATACCGCCACCTCGAACTGAAAAATATACAATCAAATTATTATAATAATATTCCCCTTTATCTTCAAACTATTGTTATTATTCTATATTCTCTCCCATGGCAAATACGGAAGTATGTCTAGTCATAGAAGAAATCTAGTTACTTTGTTTTATGGATTGGCTCAAAGAGGAAACTGCGCATTTGAGAAACACATATCCATGATTCATCCCAAGGAGAAGAGCTTTCAATTTTTATAGGCTTGCATGTCCGGGTGAAGTTTTATTATTCTGTAACATTTCCATAGGGTATCACCTCAGACTGCAAGGGTCTAGAGGGTATAAGTTATGCGATATTTTGTCTTTCATCAAATGAAACAAATAAAAGTATCGCAATAAAGTTTATGAACTATGAAAGTTTTCACTTAAAAGAAAAAGAATAGTAATTTTTGAGTGAACGAAAATTGTGAGGAAATAAAATGCAGATAAAGTGGAAGATGTACACGGTGACCTATAACCTAGAATGAATGTAGAATTAATTATCTCTTTTATATGGAAGGATTATATTTTTCATCAGGAGTAATTATATACGTTTGTATATCAAGACGGCTTTGCTGATTTACTTTTTCAGCAAGATAAGATGAATTCATCTTATTTTATTCAACTTATATTTGATTCAACTCCGTACTTCACTAATGATTAGAATTTTAATGCCTCAGTGAATGATGAATGATATGATGAGAATTATGAAAGATTAGTCATTATGTGTTTTCGATAGTTAGAAGAAAGAGGTTAATCTCAGTATCCCGGAAATAGGATGGAACATCTGCGAGCATGATCGATCATGCCGTGCATCGAACACCGGTCTCCTGCCGTCTACAGGCTCAGCGTACCATTTTTATCTCGTCCTCCCGTCTCAGTCAATCTATAATATGAAGCGAAAAAATCATACGCCGTAAATGTAGTACAACGTATACCAATAGTTTGTTTCAAATATTTACCATATATAACCACAAATTCGAACAAATATAATATGATGATACATTTTTGGGTCAACAATCAAAACAATAATATCAAAAAAAAAAAAGTAATTGAAGAGATTTCTGGCCATATTGGTCGAGCAAATATTCAACATTGTTGTCATTGAATCAAAAGCTAAATACATTGAAGCAAAATACATGATAACAAATTTTCGGGTCAACAATCAAAATAATAATATCAAAAAGAATAGTTATACAAATTTCTGGCCATATTAGTTGGGTAAATATTCAGCATTGTTGTCATTGAAGCAAATGCAACAATGTGTTCGGTCTATAACGAAAATGCCGTTGATAAGCCTTGTGGTGTGCTCTAATTACAACATTAAAACCCAACAATGAGTGAGTGATTCCTATTTTCATTGTCGAGGACAACTACAAGCGTGCTGCCATATAATCGGTTTGAAGAAGAATGTTTATTGATACAATGTAACGAGATAAAACCAAACAAAAAATAAAAGCAAGTACAAATTGTAAAAGTCAATTCGGTTTTATATTGTATAACATCTATAACATCTAGTGCAAACACGTACTAAAACAAGTACAAAGGACACACTTCATCGCGACTTTGTGGCGTTTCGTGACAATAAACCAAGCTAGCAAATGAAACAATAAGAACTAAACACGGTGTAATTGCTATCCATCGTTGCACAGCGAACAAAACACGGCAGTACTTTACGTGGACAATCAAAACGTTGCTTACATTCTGTTCACAGTGGACAGGGAGAGTGAGAGAGAGAGAGAGAGAGAGAGAGAGAGTACAAGTTGAAAACTTGTGAAACAATGATAGTAATATCGGCACAGGACCCTTATTCCTGAGATAAATGAGATGTGAGAAAAATCAGTGAGAAAACTCTCATATAATAATGACATATTCCATATCATATTTCATGTGAGATACTCGTTTTCTCGCTCATTTTTATTCAAATTTCATAAATGTCAGACATTTCAGAAATTTGAATAAAAATGAGTGAGAAAACGAGTATGTCACATAAAATATGAGATGAAATATGTCATTATTATATGAGATAGTTTTCTCACTGATTTTTCTCACATCTCATTTATCTCAGGAATAGGGGTCCTGGTAGTACAGAGGTGATTCGTTTGCTTCATGTGATCGAAAAATGAGGGAGAGATCAGATTTGAGGTAGATCCCCACCACCGAACATATTCACAGCGATTTTTGTTGATTCCCTTTAATCCAATATTATTCTATTTATTATTCATCAAAAATCAGTGAACCGCCCTCTATAGCTCGGTCAGTTGAGGCTTTGCTTCAGAAACTGAAGTCACCGTTGGGTGTGGGTTCGAGTCCCGCACAAGGAATGAGTTTTAGGAAACGTGCTTTCACCTATCATCACTCCATAGTTTCATAATCATCTGCTCATTCGTACTCTCATATATCCTAACTGTTGGTGGGGTCGTTAAGCAAACAATAATCGTCATCAAAATCATTGAATCATTGTGTTACCTACCTATGTGATCTACTGAACTTTTCGTTAATCCTATATAACCATAGAAATGTGGACAATATTGGTGAAATAGTATTCAATAACAGTGATGATGCTGGTTAGCATAGCTATAGTTAACTGAATGAGTTGTTTCAATATAGCAACATAAGTCGATTAAATTGAATAGCATTGTTGAAATTGAACGGTGATATTGTTTTCTATAGTATTCTAAAAAGAAAATTCGCAACTAAAACGGTGAAAATATAGTTATATATCTCATTAGTTTTCATCAATCTAGTTATTCGAAGCAAACACTTTTGAATATGTTATTCCTTGAATGTAAATCATGCTAAAACAGAAATTTTGAATTTTTGACATATAGCTATATATACAAAGGGTGAGAATCGATAATACATTATTCATATAATCATACAATATTTTCAGCATAAATAACTGGCTCTAATTTTACACGCATGTAATATTATTGGTAACACGAACATTCGACATTAACAAAAATGGATGCTTCAAATTGTTTCCAGTCGCTGGATTTTACTCTCGTTGTGGGGTTATAATGATGCGATTGGAAGCCCACATTTACAGGCAGTCGAGTCGTTGTGTATGTTGGTATCACTGTGTTTTATTAATCGTATAAACACTGATTATCGATACTGTTTCATCACATTGTACAAGCATGTTTTTTGTGCACAAGCGAATAGTCGGTCTTGTGTTGAAACCCGGCACTTCCACTCATGTTAATAGTCCGTACTTATATGAGAACAAAATCAATAATTATATGCATGTGATTATGTTTACAGATGAACCAGTTGATATCTCGTCGAAACGGCATTCAAGAGATCAAGATCCGATTCCCGCCATTTTCGACCATCCTGACTGAGGTTTTTCACAGATTCCCGCTGTAGCAGGTGAGTCAATTTAGCGAAATGTCAGTTTTGACTTTTGGGTGATTAATTTTTCAAACTTCTGATATAAGAGAAGCACACTTTCAAGTATCCAAGACGCGAGCCTTTACGCTAACACTAACTAACTTAAACATTTTGAAAAATCCTCGTTTTCCCTAGTACTAGAATTTTTGTATCTGATATCATTTGAAAGCTTTCATCAAAAAAATGATAGACTTCTAAATCGATTCCCATGGGCTCTCAAGTTTGTACTTTTACGTCCTATCTCCGTATATCATTTCGCAGGTCCTCAAAAAGTGAAAACAGTATATATCTGTAAATAGTGATGTATACACAAAGTATCCGGCGTACGTATCCAATTTATATAAGTAACATCTCAACATTCTGTGTAAATAAAGAATGCTCTCTAAAACAGGATTAACTCGCACGCACTGTTACGTGTGTGGAAACGCACAACCAACCAATGGCAACAAAGATGTTGGAAAACTTTCTCTACTTCCAAACTTCACCATCTTTGCTGAGTTCACGCTATAAACTTGGCACTTATGTACAACTGAAAAGATACAGTCAACTAAACATCTATCTAAGCATTTCAGAGCACCCCAGACACCGGAATAATCATGTACTGTTTTTGTTGATCAATGCTAAATAAGTTATTTAGAGTTTATAATTCGAAGTAACGTGTATATTATTAATTTACTTGTACAAGTTGCAGATATCTGTAGTAGCATGAAATATGCAGTGAATACAAGCGGGAAAACATTAATAACAATAAATTTGATCGAACGCCTCATTTTTTGCTGCATGTTTATATCTTCACGCATATTTTACAAGTTCGTATAGCACCTATGGTATCGTCCCAATTCAGTGAAATCATTATTCGTAGACTTGCGGTAAAAAAGTCAACGAAATGGGATTTCGATGAAAAAGCTATACATTACAACTTCTATGCTGATACCTAGCTTGGTATACGTAATCACTAGTTACAATCGTAAGTTACCTATAATTATAAATATGGTTTAAGTTCTCCTCCTCCTTTTCACTAAACATAAATATTTATAATTTCCATTCTTTTCGTAGTTCTTGTCTTTATATCATGCCCTATATAATTCCCATCTCCGATTGTTTTTTCTAACGTAACCTAACTACATTTGTACAACTGAAGATGGAATGGATTATTCAATTCTACCACAAAGCCATGATGCATTGCCAATAACGCTCATCTGAGGCTCATCCTACAAAAATATGAGAACGATGCCAAATTAAACGTCACGAAAATAATCTAGGTATACTATAAAGTATCCAAGAATGAAGGAGGTACTCAATGCCCACACAACAATGACAAAATCACCAAAATCACAATCGCGGAATGTGCCCATTTCAGGTTATCCCGAATTCGAACCGAATATCCAATTTGTTCCGACTATTTTTGAACCACCCTGATTACTTGCCAAATACCGCGACGAGCATTTTAGCGTTTGTCTCACCTCGATCTGCCAACGCGTTCTTGAGATTTTGGCATTCCACCAACAAATCCACAAATATATACACTAAATGGATAGGTACTTCATCAAGATTACTCGGTAGAATTTAAAAACGGGAATTATGGTAATTGACCACTCTCATTTTTCTGCTTCTTTTTCTTACATGACAAATCATATTCAGGAGCGCACTCATTCAGACCTACTATACTCTTACAGGCAAATACGAATAAATTCAAATGCATGAGTAGCATGACATTTAGTTTTCTACGGTCTGAAAGTTATTCTTCCGGTGACATCAGAACATTTATAACTAGTCATTCATTGTTGTAGGACGATATCAAGAAGGCTGTGAATCATTCAAATAGGATACAACTTCAACAATACAAATTCAGGATATATGTATATAATTGTTGTACTACGTCGATCTCTAGTAGCAGTGTCAACAATGACATGTATGGCGACAGCTGTAATAATACACGTATATTGCAATATTTATTTTATTGTCTACAACAGTACGAACATCCTTCTACTGTATTCATAAATAACTGAATGTACAATGTCAATTAATCATTGAAGAAAGAAAGGAAAACAGTTTGCATACAACGAGACAGCATACTAAAGTATGTTTATTTTATGGATTCGAAATAATTGGGAGATGACTCGGATGAACGACGTTGAAATATGGAGAGCAACATGGTTGATTTTATGTATATATATCTCTGTGATATTTCAATAATATTAATTAAATGATTATTAATTCATCAAAACCATGTTACGTACGCGGTGGTATTCAATAGTTGTTAGATGCGTAGCTTTCGCCGTATCAAGTCCCACGATCTTAACAGCCACAATTTTGATTATCAATTTTTCATTAATAAATAGAATAAGTTGACGGGAGTACAGGAATAAATTATTAAAGTTCAGGGAGAGAAGGATCACGCGAATGATTTATCTCATTTCTTCAATCTGCTGGCTTCATCATTAGAAATCCTGGGCCGTTATTATATAACTCTAACACGAAATGGAATCGTTTCATCGTGGTTTCGTTCCGACGATTTCGTGTGGTGAATCGCGCTTTCATTTCGTTTGCTGTTGTAGAATAAAGGCCCAGGATTGAAAGATTTCACACCATCAACTGTATGACTGTAAGTTTCAGAGTATCAATTTGAATTCTGTTTCATTTTATTACCAAGACCTGAGTTTAATGCTAACAAAGAATTTTCATGGAATATTTGTAGCCTACTTCTTGGTGATTACTCGATTGATAACGCAAACGATTGAGCTTTTCTCGAACGACTCGTCGATTACTTATCATGATCATCTTCATTTCCATCAAAAAATATATATATTGTTCGACAATATTGAGAAAAAAATCATATTCCTCATTTTTCATCAACTCCTTGATGCCAAGAATCATTTGTTCAATAATGTGAATAAAACTACTATTTTGAAAAATGCAATGCTGTTTAAAGACCCCACCAACAGCTGTAGGTTAAAATAATACGTATGAACATAATGATATAATTTTGACAGAATAGCTAATAATACTTGAAGTTATATTTCCGAAAGTGATCAATATAATTATTTCTTCATCGAAAATGTCTGACAAAAGCTAACAGACCGTCTCAGTCCATTAACCAATTACCTTACAATTCACAATAATGGACCAAAAATGAAAGACAATAGCGTGATAAATCATAAATCATCTTCGCTAAACAATGGTTTTGTTCCAGCTCACATGCGCGCTGTGTAGAACTCATCATTTCATCAGACTGTAAAATACACAGTTTACTACCAGTTTATTATTTTGTATCACATTGTTTTAGTCCATCAGTCCAAAATAAGGCACACATTCACGGTCCAGCTAAATCAGATACTATTTGATAGAAAAAATCACTGTTTGAGAAACCAGAATCAACGACTACCGTTGATGGAATTGAAGTCAACATTTACAACTATATGTTATATACTATATGTATATGTTTGTTTGTTTTCCTCTCTCTGTGAATGGATAAAGTCAATTATTGTGAATTTATCGTGCAGGTGAAATCCGATCGAAGGAATCGGCCGTGGCCAGATTGTAGTTCACCATTTCAGTATTCACTTTAACGATTGAGAGAAATCATGAAAAACCTCTGCCAGGAAGGTTGACCATTGGGAATCGAACTCTGGTCTCCTGAATGGGTACGAACTGACCTACCTGTCTCAGTAAAGTGTAATTCAAGTTTGTTTTGGTTTTTGTTGATAAGTTTTTTGTCGATATTCACCATTTGAAATACGACATTGCCAATGTCATGTCCAAAATGTACAAGAGGGGTATTTTGATGCATTTATCTGGAGGACAATTTCATACTATTGGTTACGGTATCACTATCCTCCCATGCTTTACGATACCACTCTCAGACTCTGAAGCAATATATACCAGATAAAACAGGAATACGACAAAGGGTGGTGTGTGGATCGAGGCAGTCTGGAGAGCAGGGAATTTGGTATTAACGGGAATGTCTTGAATACTTTTATAGCATCGAAATATGCTGAGTTTTCATCAGATTTGAAAGAAGCATTGCAAGAAAGGGTGATGAGGTTAGAGTGGAGGATGATAGGGGAGAAAGGGAGGGGGGAGGTGCTGGTCACTGATGGTACGACATCTCATATCGCATCAACAGCTGTAAGACTTTTCACAATTTATGGCGGGAATCTGTGATGGAACTGAGATAGTAAATAGTGTTTCTTATTCTTGAAAAGGTTTTTGCTTGGACAACGGAAAATCTGTTGAGATCGAGTCTATAAAAATGAGCAAAAATGTAGCAATATAAAACGAAATTCTGGAGACGGCCATTGAAGTTTTTCTGAGAAGGGTGGAGCAGTTATGGTAGCTTTCGTGAAGACCTCGCTTGATTCCCAACATTGCGGCCATCTTGTGCAGAGGAGTTTTTATTTCTGAATTTCGAATTATTTTCTGGACAATTTTTTCTCGTATATGAAATGTATATATATTCATTCATTCATCCCGTCAGGGAACGCTTCATCCCATTCCCACTATTCATCGACTGAGATGTATAAATCAATGCCAGTGCAACGATGTACGACGCTCTGGAAAACATGCATCTTCATATTATCTGAACATTTTAGTTGGTCTCGTTTTTTTTTCTTCATTTCTCTTGTAACATATAAAATAATTGTTCCCCTATCGAGGCTAAGCATGAAAGTAGGGTCGTTTGGACGGGGCACCACAAGGGCGATCTTACTACCCCATTTTATCATTATTTTGAATTAAAAAGTCTGTTAATTGAATCAGTTTCTAGTTTTTTGACTCATTCACCATCACTGCATTTCATTATGTATGTCATTCCCATCATCTTACAACAATGATTGTGATCAATTTATTTCATATTTTGAGCTACATTATTATGCATAATCTGTTACTTTCGATAACGGAAAATCAGAATCTATCATGTTGCCATATTTTGGAATTTTATATGATCAAGTTGATGTTAATAAGCTTCTTGGTATATTAGAACTCGATAAAATACACGAAATTGGTTTATATTTCCATTATTCATTGTTGATAACGGATAAGAAGCTCCAGAAATACTATTCAATAAGACTAACTGTCGTCTATAATGAAACTGAGTAGTTGGTTTCCGATCTAAATGAGACATGGAAATGAGCGAAAAGTGTGAAATTGATTCTGTCGGAATCGGGTTTTGGCCCACTTCAGATTGATATTTTCGATGGATAATCCTGGTTGGTTATCTCAGAAGAGTTTTAGAAAATAAGATGAATTAATTATTTCCAATAATTAATAGAAATAAATTGTCAACACTATTTTCTAATCCTTGTGAATTGTTCTATATCAATACGTATCTAGTCCAATGTCCTAACGATAGTTTGAAAACTTCCACTTTCGTTTTTCGATTTAGTTTCAACTTTCATGCTGAACCGTATTTCAACAACTTATGCGTATACATTGAAGCAAAGTTCATCCTTCAATACAAAAACAGAAGACATAAAAGTTTGCTTTATACGCTCCATTAATAAAATAGCAACATAAAGTGAAAGTTATCACAATTTTTATATATGAAAAACGTCATAATATTTCTTCAAAAAATGGTGTATTGTATTTTATGAGAAGAGATAAGTTCTATCATAAAATTCATAACGGTTGGCCATCCTGACGTTGTAACAGTTTTAAAGTGTACAATCATTCAAAAAAGTGGTTCATGAGTTGATGTATAACAGTTATTAGTTAATAATAGTAATAGTTAATAGTATAATAGTTATTGATAGTTATTAAACTTGAAACGTTTTGTAAACTTGATTTCATTGGATAATGTGATGATAATTTTCATTATTTATCTGAATGTTCATACTTTTGCATGGGATTGAAGTTGAAAAAATTACTCCCATAAAGTTTACTTTTTTGGACGACGAAAGAGGGGCGTGACTCATCAATTGACCAATCAGATCTTTATCATTTGCGGTCATTCAGAGAAATCAGGGTCGATAAAGTAGCATGTCTAGAGCTAGATTATCGACTTCGAAGATACTCCAATTAGATCTAGGGTTCTAGATGCATTAATCACACTCATTCGAGAGGGGAATTAGTTGTTTTTTCACCAAAATGGAGCAATCTAATATTTCTTTTTCAAGTGATTCAACTTTGTCGACAAAAACACAACACAGTTCCTGATTTAATTTCCATTTCATAATATATACTTGTTCAACGAGAAAGCTCAACTCGAATCTATGTAGAATCATTTCCATCATTTCTATTTCTTCAGACCAAACGATGGATGGACTTTTAACAATTCGATGTAATTGACATTATATATAGGCCTATATATATATATATATATATATATATATATAAAATCAAGCCACTTGATTGGCAATTATGTTCCGTCACGTAAAAGGGGCGGGGTAATAAAAGTCGTGTGTTATATGAAAGTAAATATAAGTTCAATCTTTATTGATAACAACAGTTCTCTCTATTCCGTGTCGCTTATTGCAGTCTGTGTTCATCTGTGTGGCAAAGTCCGAATATAGAGAACTTATGATATAGCAATCAATCATACAATACCAATTCCGTTGAATCTAGTTATTTCGAAATCTTCAGGACTATACAATTTTAATGTGAAAAATTAACGAATTCCAATGAAGTTATTCCTGAATTATTTCGAGTTTTTCAATATATCATTTTGAATAATATTTTTGGAAGTAAATCATGAATATATTGGATATAAAATTAGTAATAATGACACCTCACATCGATAAACCCGGCACCTCCACCAACTTCCATTGACTAGATGTTAAAATTATCTAAACACATTCAACGAAGTTCCCAGTATCATTCCATGAACATTTATCTATCCTCATGTTTGATCATCCATGACAATTAATCATCTCAGTACATCGGTGTTACGAATGGTTTTTCAAAACTATCTTCATTTTCTTGTTAAACTTGTTTATAGTTCAAAAGAGTTATGAGATAGAAACTTATACATTTGAATGCATCGATCTATAGAATTGAATGTTCCTTACAATATTTTCATATTCGAATTCGAATTTCTGAAAGACAGTATTGACTTCAGTAAATGTACTTGGTCATGCATAAACGAAATTGCAAAAACTAAATAACTGCTCTTATTGAATAGTGAATCTTTCCTAGAAATCATCGACAGAGATGTTTTAGTGGACAAACAGGAATTGACGCGTGAAACTATAACTCAATTCGCAAGAGTGATCAATTGTATACAAAAGTGAGAATGTTGAATATTTTTGTTCACGGAAGATGAAGAAGCGAATCACCCGTCCGCTAGTGGTGTGGGATAGGGGGGACGGTCGATCGGAACCTTCTCTTTCTTGAACACAAGTACCTTATATAAACATATTATTCTTCTTGTTGGACGATTGATAAAGATGCCATGGTTAGTTGATGAAACGGAAAAAACTCTTTCTGAATATTGAAAATAGAATAAGTTCAAGTACTTAATTAATTTTTTGTATCAATAAAAGTGTTGGCGGAAAAAATTACAGAACTTCTGTCCTTGACGAAAACATTTTATAAAAAATAGAATAATTTTCATTGATTCAAACGAAAGAATATCAGAAATATATTCTGCACTTGTGCTGTCAATTAATCTACAACTATAAGTATCTATCTTGTAAATAACGTATGAAAAATCAAAATGTTCACATATGAATATACCATGAATTATATGACATTATTTGAACATCTTCTCTTTACTACTGTATCGATATTATCAATTACTATTTCATGGCATATGTTTTAGTAAACGTGTTTTCTCTCATATTATAACTTCATAGCTTCATTTCAACCGTTTATTGGTACCCCTAAATAACCTAGCTGTTGATGAGGTCTATATAAACACTATCATAAAACATAATCAAACTCAATGTTGAAGTAACGAACGAAACGAAAGCGTATATCACTTGATTGTACTATACATGTTTCCATGAAAATGTGAATTCAACACATATTATTCAAGTTCGATATATCTGAAGAGAATCTTTGAAACTCACAAATGTAGTAAAAAACATTATAAAGTTTCAAGTGCACAAACGTATGACAAGACCACAACTTCTCTCCCACTATTTTATTTACAACATTCTGATTTATGATATTTTCATGACTTGTTGAACAATACTATTTTTTCACTGAAGACAAGTAAAAAGTAAACGAAAAAGACTGGACACAAAAAAAAACAGAGCTCTTTGTTCCTCTGGTATTTCAACTTCAACTTGAAGGAACTACTATCAGAACTAACTCAATTCTTCTCTCTAAACTTTTGTCAACTAGATTTTTCTTTACGGTCGCTTGAGTTTGTCTTATGTTCATTCATCCCGTTGAGCTGACGTTTCGCACTGGGTCGTATTTCCTCAGTCTTTTCAAACTACCAGCGTTGCATCACAATTGTAATAATACGGATCTGGAAATTGAAATGTTACACAATTGTAGAAAAGAATTAACCTCGATTGTACGGAACATGTTTTATCTTTTACCTTCAAGGAAAATGTCATCCGTAAAATGGACGTTCGTAATGGAAGTAACAACGAGAAAAACTGTATAATATACATCGATAGAGCTAAGAAAGAATATGAGATGAAATTGGAAATTATTTTCATTACTGTTGAATGAACGTCTGGTGAATACTTTATACCTTACTCTTATGAAATTGTGTCGCTCTGTTTGTTTAGATGCTTTTTTGCGTGTTGCGTGTTTTTTTGTGTTCACGCACACTACAGACAGACGGATCGACTTATTGGCATTAAAGTTATAATATCCTGGATTTCTCGAATCAGTACTATTTTTTAAATATGTGAGTAGTAAAACAAAATCTAATTTTTCTATTTGTATTCGACAATGATGTCTAATATTCATACAACATTGTGAAATTTGATAAATTTCACAGTATGTATGAATCAAACCATGACTACGCTCCCGAATCGATATTTTAAAATATAATATTGTGAAAGAAAAGTGATCATTGATAGGATCACTACATGACCACCACTTAGCTGGGCCTAGGACTCGGCGAATGTAAATTCAGCGAAATAACAGATGTTTGCTGATGAATTTTGAACAGTATCGGACGATACACAGCTAGTTTTCATTTTGATACTTACTACATACACACCTCATACTTATACTTTCACAAATCATCACCTCTATAGTTTTATAAAATAGCTTTCATTGATGTGGACAAGGAAAAGAAAGGCATTTACGAACCTACGATACCTTATTTTTTAAACAAATACAATCTTGTCACCATTGAGGTGATAGGCCTTATGGTTGGAGCAAGGGGCACCATCCCAACATTTTTTGTAGATTTTTGTAAGAGATTTAACCTTAGTAGTAGTTTCATATATAATATCACGCTCCTTGCTATAAAAGGTTCAGTATCTATTTTTAGGAATCATTTATATTCAAGTAAACAGTTAGAGTAGGTGATATTTTTTATATTTTTTTTATATACCATTACCGTTTTTTTTTCAGTGTTTGAAATGTTTTAGTTTTAATTACTAATATTTTCTTTCTCATAACTTCATTATTCAATTGTTTTTAAATCATTATCCATTCTTTTATTTCATAATCTGTGTTTATATATATTTTGTTATCTTGTTTTGTTATTCTGTGTCTAATCGGCAACCCAAGTATGGGCAGAGATCGTAATAAAGGATTTTACACACACATAAATTATCAACCTCTATGGTAATAGCTTTATCACAATGATAGCTGAAAAATGTGTTGTTCTGCTAAATACCTGTGGAAATGATGCGAAATAAGTTATTCAGTTTTCATTCATACCATCTTGAAAGAATTGAAAATATCCGCATGGGCTTCTCTGGTTACTGAATTCTGATAACTCTCACTGTTCCAAATATATCATCAAACAATTTCTCTCACAAATTACACAACCATCGGATTCAGAATTTGTTGTTCTATTCCCTGTTCTAGAGGGAAATAATAGCGGGATATATATATTTATAGTATCGAGGAGTAATGAGTTATACTTTTTGCCGCCCCGGTGGCTCAGTCAATTATCGCTAGCGGTAGTAACTGAAGTCACCGTTGGGCGTGGGTTCGAGTCCCGCATAAGGCATGGGTTTTTGTAAACGTCCTTCCATCTATCATCTCTTCGTCGTTTCATTATCATACGCTCATTCGTCCCCCCGTATAACCTAGCTGTTGGTGGGGTCGTTAAGCAACATTGGAATTGAAGTTATACTTTTACATCATACTGCACTATACTTTATACTTCAATTATATTCCGTTATCGATCGACAAACAATTAAGAAACATTTCCGATAGGCATTGAATAATTTCGATAGAAGCGTTCTATCGAATGTAATCGAAAGTCATATCGAATGACTTCGATGTCTTACATATTCAATTTCTCTTGTTAAATAGTATAATCAGGCCACAACACCGGATGCATTTTATGCAGGTCAGGTAGTGTGGGAAATGACCAAACAATGGTCAAGGACTTTGGACAAATAATAAAATATTACTGGGAATATGACATCGGCTTCGCGGTACTTTTCAATGGAGAGTGGTCAGGGTTCAAGTAAGGTTGGACACCCAAACCCATGTCACACAACCGATTATGCATTACTCTGGTATTAGCTATCCACGTGCGCCCGCGTCAACATGCGTTCCCTTGTGAACTAGATGTAGTAAGAGTGGACATTTTTGACCTTACAAAATCTATGATTTTCGTGAGAAAGAAATGTCACCTTTGACATTAAAACTCTACTGAGCCGTGTATAGCATTGTTGAGCATTGTTGTTGTACATAGATAAAAGTGATAGTTGCGCTACAGGCGAATGGGACCATGGACTCAGATTCTGACCCCGGAAATACTTCACTCGTAAGAAGCGTGTTGGTACATTTTCTTTATGTTAAGATACAATCTGCTGGTATCAGTACATCGTTCCACGACCATGTCCCCGAACGTAGACTGTGTCTTATTGTCGCTGGAGATAATTTTATCAATCCTCAAACTTGTTTAACACTCTCTACAAATAAAACGAAACCAACTAAGAGCCAGTTTTTCAAAGACCCGTCAGAGTGGTCGTCAGAAGTTAACCTCCGGTTGCACGATTTTTTCGTTTTTCGACCTGCCGTCAGCGATAACGCGCACCTGACCGACGGTTATCTACTCACAAAGATAAACCCTGGATTGGGTCTTCGTTTAAGTGCCCGTTACTTCACTGCCTTCTAGCATACAATTTTGCATACGCATTTAAGCACAGCCAATCAGAATCGTCGTTGTTCTGGTCAGGTTCTCGTTAGAACGAACAGATAACCGGGAGTTGAAAAACGATCCTGTTATAACGAGACATAACGAGACATAACAGTCGGTCAGCTAACGCAGACCTAACGAGGACTATTGAAAAACCGGCTCTAAATCACACACAGCCAACCAAATTAAAAAATCCTCCTACATTAACCCATAGATTAACTTAAGTTAGATCAAAATTGTTATTGAAGCCTCTTCTTTCCACTTCAGCAATGTGACCAGGTACACTACACAATCCAATAGCTGGGCTTCAGGCGATGTGTGTAGCTTCTCATCCCATTACTTCCTTAATTAGCATCCGTTAAGCGCCCTAGGTCGATACATAGGCCTACTCGAAATCCGAACATTGTTGAAGGAATGCGACACGCTGTTAGTCTTGCTCTTGAGTCGCTCTGACAGTATAATATTGGTAATCAATAGCTATTTAGCGTTTGTACATTGAATGAACACTTGTTACTGGTATTGTAGTAGTGAATATACGGGTTGTACTCCGTTTCAAAAACTGTTAGATCAACATAGAAGGCTCATGGAGTATTATTAAATGTATCTGATAAGATTGAGATCTTATTTATTCGGTTACGTGAATAAATAGGTATATTATAGGTATATATTCTAATATCAAGAGTTGAGAAATACTCCTTCTGAAGAACCTACTATTAGAAAACACATGTCACAAGTATAGTGTATGAGAACATTTGAGGTGAAATTTGAGGATTTTTTTTTAGTAATGTTTCAAATATAAATCAGAATTTCAAGAAAACGATTCTGTGAGATCAATAGTGAACTTTTTCATTCGAATGTTTTCAGTATTTACTCAATTCTATGACGTACAATTATCTCCTTCATATTATGTTTCATTACGATCACTTCACAAATATCATTGAAAAGAAAAAGTAATTCCATATATTACTTATCCATCCCACAGGGGTCGTCCGCGAACTGTCTTGTTTTCCCAATAAACATGAAATGTCAATCAATTTCTCTAGTAGCAATTAACTGCACCACTAAATAAATATGACGAGAGTGTCCAACAAGCGAACGAATTGACCGTCATAATGGATTCAGCTTTGAGCGTTACATGCATTAGCAAATGACCTGTATGTTCAGTACTTGACGATACTGTGATTGGCAGATCGAACTTTATCGATTACGCTGAACAATGAACACTATCAGTTCAAGGTACTTCAGCGTCAATACATATATGGAGTATTATATTTAATACCTGTAGTGCATTTACATGTAATTATTTAATATACTCGTCTACCACCTGGATGGTTGTGAACACTTCTGTAATTAGATTAGCAAAGTGATAACTCATTTTTACTGTACTCGAAAGAACCGAACATGTTTTTTCTCGCGTTCCTCAGGTCAAACGGAAGTGCGAAATGCAGTTTAAACTTCGTGTATACAAGTGGCATAATCTGATTCGATATTGTATAGTTAAGGTGCACCAATGGCGGTTGCACCACTTTTGAGAAAACCGTTTCCGAAGTTTGAAAAAAAAATGTGAGAAGAACTCTGAGGAGAACGAATTTTGAACCTGGACTCAGTCATCTGCATAGACACATTTCAGAATAGTAGTCATTCATTGAAAATATTGACTTGAATAATTCATGTTGAATTATATTGACAATGTCCGAGTATCAATTCAATTTACATTTATGACCTCGCTAAAGACACACATGCATTGTTACCGTCTTTTCTTTCAGAATACATGCATTATCATTATTCTCAATACAATATTAATTGAGCGAAACATGATGATTATAATTCATGATAATTTATAAACATGGTTCTCAAAAAAAAAGTAATTAATTTGACACGTGAATGTAGTGATTTAGTGCGGTATAATTGATGTAGTCGGGAAGCAAATAATATTGAAAATAATAAAAATCACATATGCCAGAATTATTATTCATTAATTTCATCATTATTATCAATGATGTTTTTATCATTATTATATTCTTCTTATTCATAATCTATGATTATAATTAATTATCTCAAGATGGCGTGAATAGTACATATACATATTATGATACATTTTTTTCTTTATCTCTGAACATTCTTCATTCAGAAGAATAGTCCAAAAGTTCAACTTAATAAAAAATAGCGAAAGAAACATTTGGACATTAATGATAATACAAATTCAATGCAGAAACGATTCACATTTGTAATGATCATAGTTTCAGGAAAATTGTCAATATTATACACCATAATCGTTTGCTCATTTAATAAGATTACTAGCAATCAATTCAATGTGAATGAAAAAACTTCAACGCACATTTTTTTTTACGAAAAATTGATAGAATATAGGTCGTTTTCAACATTTTATTCAGACTATCCGTACAAAGTCCTACTATTCAATTCAACAATATAGCAAAACAAACGTAAATACAGGATACAGCATTACAAAACTTGGAAATAAAACGTATACACAATTGTTTTCACGGAAGGATCGAACTATCCGTGCGTTAGTGGTGTATGGTAGGAGGGACGGTTGCTCGAAATCTTCTCTCTTGACCACTAATATGTGTTTTAGTTACATTGCTACTGGATGGTAGGATCTCGGTGACAAATTAATCCATTTTTCTTCTCTCGAAATGCTGGAGATTAGAATTAGTTATGATGAGGATCACTCGCGACTTTGTGTATGTACGGTGAAGAATACAACGCGTGGACAAAGAACAATGGCTGTTGAATATGTATGATGGACAAAATTAATATAACACTCTAGCCTAATGCATGACCACATTAATTTGAGGGACACTTTTAATTCACTTTGTTGAAAATGCCGTATACTTTAATAATTCGTATCAAAACAGCTGAATTTATAAGACGACAGTGGTCATGGATACATCTTTAAATGAAATATTGTCAGATGATTTGAAATGTATTGACAAAATTGTCCAATTCCTTGATTTTGATTGACTTTTCTAATTACCTACATCAAATTATTCAGCATGAAATTGTAAAATAGGTGACGAAATGACCACGTTTTTGGTGTTACCCGGGAAAAAATTAGATGTTCAGATGTTTGATTGTTTCATAACAGTTTGTTTTTAGTGACCTCATGAAAGAAAAAATAGAAATGCTGTGATGAAAGATGTTGAATGTATATGCCTCGATAGTAGAGAGCTTTGATATCTCAACGTCTTCTAGATATCTGAGGTTTCTCAGCAATGACGATGTAGTTATTTTTTACTTTGATTTTGTTATAATTTCTGTTGGTTCTACGCAATTTTTAAAAATATTTCCTCTTTCTTATCTTCTAATTGTTATCAGGTTCTTTATTTTTCAGGGCGTGGGGGGGGGTGAAGATAGAGAAGGGTAGTACTTTACGTATGGTTATTTCACCAACAATATTCATCTCCCCGGATGAATGAAAAATGAAATATGGAAATTATGGAATTATGATGAAATCAAAAATATATAAATGATATTATAATTCAAAATACATAAATTTATGTACATAACATGAATCTCACATTCCATGTTGTCATACGATTGAATTGTATTCTCCGATTGAAACTACCTGTAGAAAACCATATAAAATAATTTCGTTAATTTTTGTTGATAGGTAAGTTGATAATGTTTTTGACCAAGTCGAATAGAACGTTTAATGTCAAAAGTCTCTTAGCAACTTCAACCATTCAGAGTGTAGCGAGGTTTGGCATTATAGAAGTTACACAAGTTCAAGAGGATGGCGGTACACTCACAGCCGTGTGACAAAAGCACCTTCTCAAACCCGGCACCTCCACCAAAAATATATAAATTGAAATGCATTCAGATTAGTGAGACTTTATACTGTGTAACAACACAATTGGTTCTATAAAAATCAAGTGAGCACTGGAATGAATCATATATCTTGGAAACACCTCTAAAAAAATGGAATTATAAAAATAAAGGATTTTTATGTTGTTACTCATTTTCAATCTATTCATAATTGCTACAATATACTCATCATATTCATTTGGTACATGGAAAATTTGAAGCATTCACATAAAAATAGGAATTTCATAACATATGGTACATCGATTATAAAAATATTCAGCAAAATACCATTGTCGAGTACAAATATAATCAAATAACAAAGTGTATATTTATCACCATATCTTGTAAAATGTTGAACAATTTCTTCATCACACACACTCATCAACTCAGCTTGTGAGATGCTGAATTTGAACTAAAAATTCACAATTCATAAGAATAAGATTATGGACATTCTGTGCTGTGGGCATTATTTTCAAACGCTCAATAATTTAAGATAACATAATCAAACATATGGTACAGGCGCTATCAGAGAATATATAGTTTTTAATAACATCGAAGCTTGATACAAAATCATTGTTCCTCACTCAAGGCTGAGGATGAGAGTAGGATCGTTTGGGCGGGGTACCACAGGGGCGATTTTACCACCCCATTTTATTATTATTTTGAATTGAATGCAATGAACTTTGACACCAGGTCTACGCTGTCTGTGACCACACTTCTCCGGCGCAGATATAAAAGTCTTCATTTGCCGAAGGTCCGGAACACATTTTATGTATAAACCGTTTTTGCGATATATCCAGATAATACCAACATTGGTATTAGGAAATCCAAACACATGAATATGAAGAATGTGTTATTTAAATATGTTCACTGGCTGAGGGTCATTTCCCGCCAACCTCAAAAAGACAAATTCAACTGGAGCTTACGTTGGGACATTCAACATATTTGAACATACTTGTCAGCATTACTTTGACTTCCATTCCTATTTGACTGTAACTAAACGAAGATTATCAACCCTGGAAATAATCCCCTTGGAGGACTTGACGATGTGACAGGAACAGTTTGCAGAATGACCGTTTTATAACAAATTTTTCCATAATTGGAGCCAGAGGGGAAAATTCACTTCAGTATACAAGAAATTTCAGCAATAGAAGTTTCTCGCAATTTGTCAGGAGTGAAATTCTCAATATTGCATCCAATTTATTATTAAATAATGATTGTGCACATGACCACCAAGGAAGTAATTGATGAAAATGCAATTTTTCGATGGTTTTAATTGATCAGTTTAACATTGCAGCATTGGGTATAGTCATCAATTGAAGATTGAATAGCATATTTCATATATATTGTATATTACCTGACATAATATATGATTTCGAATAAGATATACCCAATCCACGAAAATATCACGATGGTTGAAATAATAATATTTCTCATGTATGCACATTTGAGAATAAAGATTTCACACTTGACCCTTTTGAATAATTTGATGGTCCTTATTGGAAAATTACCCTAGTTATAACTTTCTGAAGATTTTTTTCTATTCACATTTCTTCTCAAACGGTGATAATTTCTTAAATAATTGATCCTTTCAAGATTATGACATCTTCTCAAATTCTACCACATATAATTAATATAAATTCAACTAATAAAATAATTAAATTTCCAAAAAACTCCCTTTCAATAAAAAGTCTCCTATACACACCTTCGAATTACCCAGTGTTTGGTCACGACTTCACCAGAAGTTTCTGTGGTCTCACTAATTAAGGGCAGTACGAGAAACGGGCGGTGGAGCGATCGTTAACTCCTCCACCCCCTCAGGGTTTCTCTCCCGGTCCACCTCCGTGTGTCACGGCCCGAGAGATAGGTCACCGCCCCCGCCCCCCCACACCCCTCTCGTCACACCACCCTCCATGGCAGTAATGGGCTGGCCAATCTTCACCCTGACGGCCGTAGGTAATTACTGATAACACAAACTAGACGGTGAAGTTTCTTTATGCTTAGAATACGATTCTAAGCTTCGTGGTGTTGAAACGACTTAAACTGTCACACATTCCATTTATTTGTAAACAATATGTGTGTATGTAACGACATATTTGTTGTTTAGGCCTAGTTTTTATATTATTCAAATATGGAGTTGTACTTAGGGCCAGTTTTACGAATGATAAATTTGTTGATTAAGCGATAAAAAGTGGACTAGCTTGTTATTACCCTTGGTTACCAATGTTATTTTTGTACTGCAATTGATTAATTAGCCTAATTAACACATTTTTACTATTGGTTATATGGGCCCTCAGAAATAGGCAACGACGTCCAAGATTATCCTATGGTTGTATAGGCCTACATAAGATACAAAAAAATCCCTTATTTTGAATTTCGTTCTGATTGTTTCTCTATTCCGCTATACGCGTCTAATATCAAGTATCAATTGGATACCTGATAAATTTTCTAAGGATAAAAATAGTACGCTGAAATCACGTCTTCACATAACTTGGTAACTCTTTTTCGCCATCTACATTGAAGTCTTGATAAAACGTCTTAGAAAAAGAGTAGCAGTTCAAACAATAAATGCCATAGATCACAACAATCTGATCAATTAGAATATCTTTGAATGCCTGAAGATAAGTGAAAAACTGAAAGACCAGAGAGCGCACCATACCAGTTTAATACCACTTCAATACCAAATACCAAATTCATACCTGGGTCAAGTCATCAGTACGGTAGCCATAATAAGAGTAATATCACGCCAGAAATTATTAATGGACAAGGTAGTTTCGCAGAGCCAACCCTGTTTTCTTCCTTCCTCTATGATACTAACTATCCATCATCCAATTGGGACGGGATAAGAAAAGAATCCAAATCATATACGAATACATGGAAACCGACAGAGGCGGAATTCCTCGGCATATGTGGCCGATGAACTCTGCAGATCTTCATTGGCATACTGCTACACTATTGTTCCCCCGGCTCGGTGATGGGAGCAATGAGGTAATAAATTAAGCTAGATTATTATTACAGAACTAAATGGTTTTCACTTTGTTTATTACAATACTAAAATGCAACATACAATATTGGGGAGCTGGTTCAAGACAAAACAGGACTAGTCTCCACCGTGTCCGAAGACTAACTAACTGTGCCTCGATGGCCTGAGCGAGCGATTCGCTTCTCAGAAGTCGCAGCCCCTAAGGATACCACTGTAACCCCCGTCTTACCAAGCAGCTCACTTGTCATTCCAAGTGAGACAGCTGTATGATTCCTCACAATACTAAACGAACTCTTGTAGTTGTACCAATAAATCGCACCCTATTCATATAAGTGGGTACCATTTGTCATCTGAAGAATACTCCATGTGTGATATATGGTATTCCTCCTTTTCTTGAGCGGTCCTCTTTCTCTCACCTCTAACACTTGCGACACCTCATCGGTGGTATCGACTGCAATTGTAATCTATTCTTATGTGTCAACTCGATACTAATACAATACTCCTAATTGTATACACTCACATGATATTGTATGCGGTATATGCAAATACAGACTCGCAGCTGTAATGTAACAATGTAACCGTGTATTGCAATTGTGTATTATGGATACCATATGTTTTAAATAGATGCACATGGATTAGGCACCAGTAGTTACGTGCTGCCGCGGTTTGACCTGTGACCCTTTGTGGTGCTTCGCGCAGATTAATGCATCTACCATTGGAGGTGCAGGCTTCGAAGCAGCCAATCGTTGTCTGATGGACCCGTCTTTAGATGAATCTGTCAACTATCTCCCTACCCTAATGTTTTTCCTTATTGAGCTGGGACCAACGCGTGAGCCTCAGCCGCCCTACCAGGCATTTCCTATAGAGCGTGACACACTCACGCTATACACGTTACGTACGTTACACATGCCTCACACGCGTATTCCAATGTGAAATTGATGCAGGAGTTTGGTGATTTCATATTAGGTCACAGATGAAAAAAGGAAGTAGGTTAGGTATTTCCTTCTTTGATCTGTTATTGGGCTATGGGGAAGCGCAACAAACATCCATATGGCAATGGATCATGAAGTTTGGGTGATCATGAGATGGTTACTATCAGGAAACAACCAATCCAGTAGCTAAGGTTATAAGGTTAGACTCTGTACCAAATTTCCAATTTCATGGCTCGAAGAAACTCCTTTATGTCGATCAGCCCTCATGTCGATCAGCCCTTATGTCGATCAGCCCTTATGTCGATCAGTCGGATATACAAAAAATGGGATGGGTAATATATATTTTTTCTTAATAACAGCGAATCTTGATACAAAATCATTGTTTCCCTATTAAGGCTAAGGATGAGAGTGGGATCGTTTGGACGGGGCACCACAAGGGTGGTACCCATTTAGCACATTTTATGTTTTTTTTTCAAAATGGCTGACCCGATCAACCTGAAATTTTCTAGAAATGTGTATCAAAATGTAATTCAAATTCACGCAAAATTTCATTTTTTGGAAAATGAAATTATTTTCTTTTTTTTCAGCCGTGTTATTCTAATGGGTATTTTTGAAATTTCTAAAATTCATGAAAAAAAAGTTACGCTCCGATATTGCCACATTATGATACAGATCTAAGTTAGATGAGGAACCATATTGAAAAAAAGTTTGAAGTTGATAGCTGTAGCCGTTTGACCTGTGGAGAGCCGACAAAAAACATAAAAAAAAACATAAAAATGAATACCAATTTTTTTCAGTATGTCAAATTGAATCCTCGCTGAAGCTCGTCTAATTATTTGTATTTCATTCAAAAAAGTATTTTCCAAAAGAAGACCAGTATGGTCTAAAATTGCACAAGTACTACAATGAGAACAGAATGTTGGATTCTATATATTGGTTTCTCTAAACCTCAAGAAAAGTAAACAAATAATCATTTTTATTATGCACTTCTTCATGAAAATTGAGTCGTTGCGAGCAATTCCTACTTCTCATGGAATAAATGAAGATATTTCCATGCAAGCAGTTCATTCAAATTTTGACTTTATTACAGCTGATTCGTAAACGACGCACCGGAGACAAAACGACGCCGACGTCGAGTTCACGACGCATTACACGTGACACGTTTGACGTCATGTCGCGATCTCATATTAGAGAGAGGGAAGTTGAAAGAGTGAAAGAGAGAGATGGATAGAGAGAGAGAGAGATAGAGAGAGAGAGAGCGAGAGAGAGAGAGAGAGAGAGAGAGAGAGAGAGAGGGGGGGGGGGGGGAGAGGTAGTGAGAAAGAGAATGCGATAGAGAGAGAAAGTCATAGAGAGACAGAGAGAGAGAGAGAGAGAGAGAGAGAGAGAGAGAGAGAGAAAGAGTACATCGCTTACGAGGTCAATGTTTCTCACATGAACTTACGTGACAGTCATTCCTTTCCTACCAATTACCTTTTAAGTCTAACAATGACTATAGTTGAATATTACGCTCATGCTATTTCACCTTGGTTCTAAGACTAAAGGGAGTAGGTTGCGAGTAAGGGTGGGTACTTTAGGGCTGTATGTGCGCCATTCTACTTAGCATACAGAGTAAGGGAATTAGATTATTTGCTGGAATACGGAATTGACCCGATCTGCATCTCAGTCAAAGTCGCTATACGCTGGTCAGATGTTAATTCCATTTCATGATGGAGAGCATAGCTAGGAGTGCTATTTCATCTCATTAAATTATTATGTACGTCTTTATAAATAATATAAGAAGTTCGAGCATGGACTAATGTATACGTTCTGTAGGTTAGTTCACTTTCTGGAATTAAGAAATTTGAACTGTCGGAAAATAACGGCTGAAAATCACTACAGCGGGAAGAAAAAAATCTTGAATCTTCCTATTTTGATCTTCTTCTTCTTGAAACCTTTCATTGCTCATATGACCGTATAACAGTGAGAAAACGGGAGTGTCCCGTTTCGTCTCTTTCTTTTTTCGTTCGATTCCGCATAGACACGAATCTTTGTATCTCTCTTTCCTCATACATTCGATTCCGCAGAGCTCTCTTTCCGTACACATTCGATTCCGCAGAGCTCTCATTCAAAATGGCGCTGAGAAAACGAATGACATCGAAAAAAATACGATGAAAATTTAGAAAAATAGTTATAAAATTATCAAGTTTGTAATAAATACAAATGAGATTGAAGTAATCTGCTATCTTGTATAACAAAAAATTATTATATCAAGATTCATAATCATTTTATGAAATTCAGTTTCCCAGTCACCCGAAGGGCAGTGAGTCTAGTTAGTGTAAGGCAACAAAGGAAGAATATCCAGTAACATATGGCTACCCCTTTCAACTGCTAATAAGCAGTCGGATACACATTGACGTCATTAAAGTAGTCTACCTCACAGGGGTCAAGTAAAGGATGAACTGATATTTTAGTTCGCCTTTGGCTATGTAGCCTTACATTGATGTTGTTATTATGATTATAGTTCATTAGTGTATAATGAGGAATCATTAAAAATTATACAAGTACGGTAGCCAGAAATAAACTTTTATATAATTATGTATGATATATCGAGTACCGAGTAGTATATCCAAAATGAAGGCTCAATATACGGTACAAATCGAGTGTTAGTTACAGAATGTTAAAATATTATCCATTAATTAATTTTAAAATAAAATATTCTGAATCTGAATAGTAAAACGTGAATACATCAAATTATAGCATAAATTATTGTTGGCACTTTGATTCCAAACCATTTGTTCCCCCATCACGGGAAAAAAAATGTTTCACATTCAAACTTGATTTATTGTCACACGTTTTTCCGATAAACGTATATAAAGTGAACGTTCTATCGCCTTTTCTCGTAATTCCTAAATAATATACGAGTCTCTCGATGTATGAATGATCTATCATAAGGTCCAGTAGAAGGGACAAGAATATAATATGATAATGGTGCTGGAAAGAGAGAGAGAGAGAGCGAGAGAGAGAAAGAGAGGGAGAGAGAGGTAGAGAGAGAAAGAGAGAAAGAGAGAAAAAGAGAAAGAGAGAGAAAGAGAGATAGAGGGTGAGGAGAGAGGGAGAGAGAGAAAGATGATATAGAGGGAGAGGAGAGAGATGGAGATGAGAGAGAGAGAGAGAGAGAGAGAGAGAGAGAGAGAGAGAGAGATAGAGAGAGATGGGAGATGAAGAAAGAGAAGAAAAGAGAGAGGGAGATGGGAGATGAAGAAAGAGAAGAAAAGAGAGAAAGATGAGAGAGAGGGAGAGGAGAGAGGGAGAGAGAGAAAGATGAGATAGAGAGAGAGAGAGAGAGAGAGAGAGAGAGAGAGAGAGAGAGAAAGAGAAAGAGAAAGAGAGAGAGATAGTCGATATAGTGCATGATTTTGTTTTCGATTCGAGGGCGATATTTGAATACCGACTGAGCCGAAGTTTCGCGATGTCATATAGCATCAGATGGTGGATGTGTCGCCTTCATCGGGGGTGACAGATTGTTTACGAAGAACAACTTTATAGAACTTACTGTTTGTATATCCACGGCAAACAAACTCACACATCGTCGAGGTAATACACCAATTACCATGAAATAACAGCTCGAGTTGCGAAACGAAGGCGGTGAAAGAACACGTCCTCAGCGGTGACGGGGGTTCGAGCTAAAACCGCAGCGGCGGTAGCTGTATTATAATATAGACATGTTTATACGAGGTAGAAACCACAAAGAATTGAGAAAAACTTCTCATCAGTAATTTTATTGGTTGGTTTGAAATTGATAGTGTTGATTGGAAATTGCGGCATGTGATCTGAGAGTATGCTTGCAGAATATATAGTGTGTTTCTGGAGATGAAAAGAGAGAGAGAGAGAGAGAGAGAGAGAGAGAGAGAGTAAAAGTCAAGTTGTTGAGTTGTTTATTCGATAACTAAAATACTATAACAATACATTTTTCGTTTTCGATAAATAAATCTTTTTCTTACTCTCTTCCTTCCGAAGCCTTCGGCTTGTTCATTTAAGTGGAATGAAAGTGCTGTCTCGCAATTTTATTTTCGGTTCACATCGCCGATCTCTTGGATATTTGTCTCTAGCAATTCTTACAAATTCCATGTTCTTGCATGCGATCAATGTGACTACTCCACATAACACGTCTTCCTTACATATATTGGAGTCACGTATATTGGAGGCACATTACACATTGTTCTAATAAGTAATAGTATCACTCCGAACTCTACCCGAACATGTATTGCTGTGGAATTTTGCGTGAAGTTTTCATTTCCGTAGCTTTCATGAGTCTCTCGATATATCCTGTAACCGGCCTTGTCTTCATTGCATCGGCAATTATTCGTCTCCCTAAGTTCTAATATATAAGATTCACAATTCTTATTTCAAAAAAAATGAAAAAAATCAACATGTCATTTTTAGTTGAAACAATACCTTTTGTCTCTAAGATTTTGATGAGTGTTTGTTAAAAATTGAACCAACTTTATATACCTCTCCACGTTTTTCTTCTCACTTCTCTCAGTGGAAATGGATATTTTTCTTCAATTTTCATTTCGTTTTCATTTCAGTAGGCAATTTTGAGATCGAAGTTTATTATTTATTGAACATACCGGTATATTTACTTCCTCGGATTTTTTGCCAATCAAATGTTGAAGAAATGTTGTTCGCTTGTGTTTGTTGTAAAAAGTGAACAGCGAAAAACGATGTTATTATGAAACACATTCAAAATGATAATGATGATGAGCTATCATATTAAAATCATCAGGATTCAACAACCCCGTCTAGCTCGGTCAGCTAAGTCACTGCTTTGGAAGCTTCAAGTATGGTATATAGGCATAGTTCTTTCTTGAAAAAGGCATCGGTTTTTTAAATTATCAATCATCTATCGTTCGCTATATAGTTATCCAATTATCGATTAACAATTATCGATGAAGTTCGATAATTCGGGTACCCTCAAATAACTCGACTATTGATGAGACTATTGGCAAGTAGGCCCAAATCATCAGAAAAGTTCTCATTCGTGATTATTTCGAATTTTCATTCATTCGAGATATGATGAACTCGGCATTGTAAACAGTAGAATTACCAAAAAATGTTGACCAAATTTGAAGCTACAACAATCCTCATTACAATGATGACCTCAATGAAATTCCTAACCACAATCAATCAATACACAATGTTGATACGAAGCATAATTATGTATTATATTTGTAAAACAACATTCCATACATGGTAGCCTATATTATTGCGACCCGATTTCAATTGAAATATTATGAAATACCTGATGGAGAATGTATGAATATGAAATCGTGAGGGTAGGCTGAGAGTGATAAAGGTAGAATCATATATAAACGACATTAATTGAGAGTCAACAAACATTAGTAATAATGATAATCATATATACATACATTTTCATCGAGACGGTCAAGCCTCATGAAGAGTATATGAAGATGTGTGAGATATGATATAAATACATGTAATACATTTTAGTCTCAAACAAATCAAGTACCACATCAAGAGTTGTAATATATAAGTGTATAGAGACTAGAATGAAATTTTGATACTGTTTGCTTGAAAAAGGAAAATAAGTCGTTGGAATTAGAATGTTGGAATGTGCGCTGCTCCTGCGCGTGACAAAACAATCGTGAATTATATGGATAAATATATTAATTTTTTAATAACATTTGAACTTGGTACAAAATCATTGTTCTCAAATTGGGACTATGAATGAAAGATGAGATCGTTTGAACTGGGCACCACAAGAGCGATGTTACCATAGTAAATAACTATGATGATTTTCCGCGATGATTGATAATTTTCTATGTTGTGGAGTAAATGTGACTAAGAATCAAATTTGTAGAATACAAATATATGAAACAATATTCTTCAACACTTGTGAAGACGAGTAATCAACTGTCAGAAACATAATTCTATAATAACGTAAATGCTCTCTGTATATATATATTGTTTTATATGCGAAACAATGTTGCTGTAGTATTATGTTTCACAATGCAATAATGAAGCTATTCACCCAGAGCAACTATATAATTAACCTGTATTTGTAGGACTTCATATTTTATGCTCGTGAGTTATTAAACATCACTAAACATCATCAAATTAAACTAAAGGTACTTATAGATAATTAATGATACAATTACCGATTCTATTCCATTACACATGGATGATAATTAAATCATTATTCATTACATTTGAGCTATCAAATATAAATGATGGATAACTTGACAATCAGCGAACTGTACCGATTGAAAATGATTTTCCTCTCTCATCATATAACAATCGAGCACGCCAGGCACATGTTTCAAAGTGTGTTAACAAGAGGAATTAAGATGTATAGCTTATTGATATCAATTAAATTTCCAGCCGAACTGTTTTCTATATTGAAAATATATACAAAACTTGTACTGATCTCTCTGACTGACTTTATAGAATGATAGACGATAATATTCATACACTTCAATTAATATAAAATACTTTCGGTAATTCGAAAACTGAAATTGAATGGAATGTGATGAGATAATTCAATATATTGAATGAGAATGTACAAAAGTAGATATTTGTACTGTGGAATTGTAGGTATATGAATCAATCGATCAATGGAAGTGATTATCAAATAATGATTTTAAAAAAAGAATCTATAAGGAATGTTGATGATACATTTCACACATATATTGTTGTGTGTATGTATAATTTATCAATATTCGAACAGAAACCTTCATAACATACAATTCCAATTTGATATCTCGATGAAGTGAGGCGAATACTTTCATTCCACTTCACACGGAACAAAATCGGGGTTCCGTTCCTGTTTCTTCATTGAAGAATAATCGTGCTGCATTCATCAAGAAGAGTTTGATTCAATTAAGTAAATTCATATTATTATTGAATTTACTCATTGATAAGTCTGGGCTTTTTAGTTATTTGTTTTCTTCATTTGTGTTATTCAACCAACTATCTCTATAGCATATACTCAACTATCCAACTGTCTACATATTGTATTATGGGAAATGATGACGATACTTTTGTTCTATCAATCAATTGAATTTATCTCTATTTTGATACCACACACGAATCTGACAAAAATTTTCCGGAGAAAATCGAGAATTTTCCGACACCCGAACTGCAGGGGGTTGTTCAAAACATGTTTGCCGGAGAACTAAACATTGGCTCGGGCTGAAATTAGAATTTTATGCATCCAATTGAATGTATCTTCATTTTGATATCACACACAACTCTGACAAAAAATTTCCGAAGAAAATCGAAAATTTTCCGACACCCGAACTGCAGGGGGTTGTTCAAAACATGTTTGCCAGAGAACTGAACATTGGTTCGGGCTAAAATTAGAATTTTATGCATTCGATTGAATGTATTTTCATTTTGATACCACACACGACTGTGTTAAAGATTTTCAGAGAAAATCGTAAATTTTCCGACGCCCGATCTGCAGGGGGTTGTTCAGAACATGTTTGCCGGAGAACCATACATTGTATTGGGCCAAAGTTGAAATTTTTCACAATCGATTGAATGTACCTCCATTTTGAAACCAAACATGGCTTCGACAAAAAATTATCAGAGAAAATCGTAAATTTTCCTATACCCCTCTGCGCGAGGGGGTGTTCAAGAATTTTTTTACGGAGAACCAGACATTGGATCGAGCTGAAATCAACAATGTTCGCAATTGATTCAATTTACCTTCATTTTGATACCACACACGAACTCTGTAGAAAATGTTTCGAGAAAAATCGTGAATTTTCCGACACCCGATCTGCAGGGGGTTGTTCAAAACGTGTTTACCGGAGAACTGAACATTGAATCGAGCTAAAATTTAAATTTTATGCATTCAATTGAATGTATATTCATTTTGATACCACACACGGCTGTGTTAAAAATTTTCCAGAGAAAATCGTAAATTTTCCGACACCCGATCTGCAGGGGGTTGTTCAAAACATGTTTGCCGTGAAACCATACATTGGATTGAGCCAAAGTGGAAATTTCTTGCAATCGATCGAATGTACGTTCATTTTGATACCAAACATAGCTCCGACAAAAATTTTCCGGAGAAAATCGTAAATTTTCCTATACCCCTCTGCGCGAGGGGGTGTTCAAGAATTTTTTTACGGAGAACCAGACATTGGATCAGGACAAAATAAGAATTTTCCGCAATCAATTGAATGTATTCTCATTTTGAAACCACACACGGCCCTGTCAAAACTTTTCCAGGAAAAATCATAAATTTTCCGACACCCCTCTGCGGGAGAGGGGTGCTCAATTTTTGTTTCGGAGAACCAGTCATTGGATCAGGCTGAAATTAACATTTTATGCAATCAATTGAATTAATATGCATTTTGATATCACTCACGGCTGTTTAAGAAATTTTCCAAAGAAAATCGAAAATTTTCCTATATTTTCAAGATTTTTTTTACGGAGAACCAGACATCGGATCGAGCTGAAATCAACATTTTTCGCGAAAGATTCAATTTACCCTCATTTTGATACCGCACACGGCTTCGGCAAAAAAGTTTGACTTTTCATGAGATTTTGGTATTTTCCACGTACTAGTACCCGTATGTCAAAAAAAAATCGACAATCTGCGATCGGCGATTGCTGGAGAACCCATGATGCGATCGGGCTGATTGTTCGATTTTCTGGAAGCTAGCGATTGCCTGAGCATTTTGATGCTACTCACGACTTCGAACAAAAATTTCCAATTAAAATCATACATTTTCCAGGAGGGTTTTCAAGATTCATTTTTTGGAGAACCAGACATTGGATCGGGACGAAATCAAGATTTTATACAATCAAATGAAATTACCTTCATTTCGATATTCTACACGACTCTGTGAAAGATTTTCCAGAGAAAATCGTAAATTTTCCGACACCCCTATGCGCGAGGGGGTGTTCAAGATTTTTTTTCGGAGAACCACACATTGGATCGGGACAAGATGAGAATTTACCGCAATCAATTGAATGTACCTTCATTTCAATACCTGACACGGCTCTGACAAAAATTTTCTAGGGAAAATCATAAATTTTCCGACACCCGATCTGAAGGGGGTTGTTCAAAACATGTTTGCCGAAGAACCATACATTGGATCAGGCCAAAATTGAAATTTTTCGCATTCGGTTGAATGTACCTTCATATTGAAACCAAACACGACTCTGTAGAGAATGTTTCAAAGAAAATTGTGAATTTTCCGACACCCGATCTGTAGGGGGTTGTTCAAAACATGTTTATCAGAGAACTGAACATTGAATCGGGCTAAAATTAGAATTGTATGTATTCGATTGAATGTATATTCATTTTGATTTCACACGCGGCCGTGTTAAAAATTTTCCAGAGAAAATCGTGAATTTTCCGACACCTGATCTGCAGGGGGTTGTTCAGAACATGTTTTCTGGAGAACCATACATTGTATTGGGCCAAAGTTAGAATTTTTCGCAATCGATTGAATGTACCTTCATTTTGAAACCAGACATGGCTCCGACAAAAATTTTCCGGAGAAAATCGTATATTTTCCTATACCCCTCTGCGCGAGGGGATGTTCAAGAATTTTTTCACGGAGAAACAGATATTGGATCAGGACAAAATGAGAATTTCACGCAATCAATCGAATGTACCTACATTTTGATACCACACACGGCCCTGTCAAAACTTTTCCAGGTGAAATCATTAATTTTTCGACACCCCTCTGCGGGAGAGGGGTGTTCAATTTTTTTTATCCGGAGAACCAGTCATTGGATCAGGCTGAAATCAACATTTTATGCGATCAATTGAAATAATATTCATTTTGATACCACTCACGGCTGTTTAAGACATTTTCCAAAGAAAATCGAAAATTTTCCCATATGTTCAAGATTCTTTTTACGGAGAACCAGACATCGGCTCGAGCTGAAATCAACATTTTTCGCGATAGATTCAATTTACCTTCATTTTGATACCGCACACGGCCACGGCAAAAGAGTTTGACTTTTTTTGAAATTTCGGTTTTTTCCACGTACTAAGTTAGTACCCGTATGTCAAAAAAAAATCGACAATCTTCGATCGGCGATTGCTGGAGAACCCACGATGCGATCGGGCTGATTGTTCGATTTTCTGAAAGCTAGCGATTGCCTGAGCATTTTGATGCTACTCACGACTTCGAAAAAAAAATCCAAAGAAAATCATAAATTTTCCAGGAGGGTTTTCAAGATTTTTTTTTCGGAGAACCAGACATTGGATCGGAACGAAGTTAAGATTTTATGCAATCAAATGAACGTACCTCCATTTCAATACTTCACACATTTCTGTGAAAAATTTTCCAAAGAAAATCGTAAATTTTCCGACACCCCCATGCGCGAGGGGGTGTTCAAGATTTTTTTCTGGAGAACCACACATTGGATCGGGACAAAATAAAAATTTTCCGCAATCAATTGAATGTACCTTCATTTCGATACCACACACGGCTCTGACAAAAATTTTCCAGGGAAAATCATAAATTTTCCGACACCCGATCTGAAGGGGGTTGTTCAAAACATGTTTGCCGAAGAACCATACATCGGATCGGGCCAAAATTTAAATTTTTTGCATTCGATTGAATGTACCTCCATATTGATACCAAACACGACTCTGTAGAAAATGTTTCAAAGAAAATCGTAAATTTTCCGACACCCGATCTGCAGGGGGTTGTTCAAAACATGTTTGCCGGAGAACCATACATTGTATTAGGCCAAAGTTAAAATTTCTCGCAATCGATTGAATGTACCTTCATTTTGAAACCAAACATGGCTTCGACAGAAAAATGTCAGAGAAAATCGTAAATTTTCCTATACCCCTCTGCGCGAGGGGGTGTTCAATAATTTATTCACGGAGAACCAGACATCGGATCGGGTCGAAATAAAAATTTTGGGCAATCAAATGAACGTACCTTCATTTCAATACCACACACAACTCTGTGAAAATTTTTCCGAAGAAATCGTAAATTTTCCGACACCCCTCTGCGCGAGGGGGTGTTCAAGAATTTTTTTACGGTACAATCAATCAGAAATGTCCATTACAAAGGCAGGATCAGTGACTAGACTCGATTAGATTGTTTTCCTTCCTGTTTCTTTCTCTTACTATACTTATTCGACAAAGAGATGGTCCCGTAAGTAGTTATGTGTTGAAAATTGAAACTTGTGAAGAACTATAAAATAGATCGAACACCAAATTCCAACAATGGCATTAATAACAAATGTTACATTGATGTTACATTTTTTTTGTAACTAATCGTCGATCATATTGCAATCACAAGCGCATTCTGGTGTAACTTTCCGTGTGAAATTCCTATTTATCCCTTCCTTTCCTATTTGAATGTGAAGCTGACCTGGCCTCAAGGATCATGCTTACAATCTTTCAGCTTCACAATCAAGCTTTCTAGAATATATCATACACAATTCTCACTCATTTCTCACACAGAATGCATGCAGCGTTTGCCTACAGTATATTCATATAACAAAATGAGGCGAGGTGATCGAATGGTTATCAGACTGAACTGTCAATCAGGAGACCAGGGTTTGATTCGACTATCCTGACAGGGGATTTTCGTCGTTCCCCTCTGTCGTTCACGTCAATACCGGGATGGTTTGTCGAAAACAGGCCACGACCGACTCCTTCTCATTATCCAAAAACACATAATAAAATAATCTCTCATATCTCATCCCACCATCATCTCATATACCATTCACTGACGCCAATATATCGTAGTCATCAGTAGAGTGCGTCGGAAAACCCAATATAAATGAATGAATAAAATAAATCTATTCAACAGAAATTAGCTCTCACAATTCAGTCATTATATGATTATTATATGATACAATTTCCAAGGTTTCGAATTATACAGCATCCACACATGTTCAAGATCAAAACAACGAGGCAATCGTAAAATGAATGGATTTTCACTTCATACAAAGATTCTCTCCGTATTGTTGGCTCGTCACTTCCAACTTGTGCTAACGCATAGGTGAAACTAGAATATCATTAGAGCCGAACAACGACGTATAGCTCAATGGTTTTCAACACTCGATTTTAACTGGTTCAAGTTTAATTGAGCAATTTGGACATTTTCCTCGTATTTTCCCTCTCCCTCTCTCTCTCTCTCTCTCTCTCTCGCCCATACTCGACTACCCTCATTAGTCATTGTATTTCGATTCGTAAACTGCATCGCGATACTACCTAATTGAAAGTAATTACTACTGGTGGTCAATTTGCTTGGTGAATGTCGGTTGTAGAATTCCGGGCGTATATGATGATATACTAACTTGTGCTGAATCTGTACTAACATTATATTACTGAATTACTGGATACTAGATAATTAAAATAGAACATACACAAGGAATAAAGCAGTCATGATTGAACTACGAATTCGGATTCCCAAGGGTTTTTCTCAAAATGACTTTTCCATAGTTTCAAAAAATGGATTTTATTTGTTTATTTTGAGTATATGCTAGTAATCAGTACACACAATTACTGAGTGAAACAAAGATATTCTCCCAAAAATTCGTCCCTACATCTGAAGATGATGAAATGGAACACGAGATATTCATACCATCTTTGAACATTGAAAATTCGAAAAGAATCTTTAAATTGTCATGTGCTTCAAACTTTAAAATGTCCATATAATGGAAAAAATGTCTTCATACTGACACAGCATCCGTTTATACATAATTTAATATTTCCAAGACAAGAAAACCTGAATAATTTTTGCAGTAACCTCAATTTTACACTGAACAAGGCTGTGAAAGCTAAAATTCCTTACATTTGTAGTCAACATAGCTGAAACCAAATCAGATATAGAGTTATGAAAATCTTAACCATAGCTATCCACAAATTGTGATTGGTTGTTATCAATTCAGGAAAACTGTTCTCTTCCTCTATCAAAAATGAGTTACGTCACTTGAATTTATCCTATTCATCAAATATATATATATATATATATATATATATATATATATATATATATATATATATATATATATATATATATATATAGTTTTTTAAATTTCACAATATTTTCTCATTTTTTTCTAAAGACTAGAACTTTGAAATTCTCAGGGGTGTCCTTTCTCATACATCCATTACTACTTGTACTTTTAATTATAATTGCACGCTGTGACTCAGAGCGACAGAATGAGAACACGTAAACAATTATTTTAAAAACTTCTCTTAACAAAACGTCGCGTAATTGTTTTCTCGAATTGAAATGAAAATAATATAACTATCACGATGGTATAATAGAATTCACCATTCTGTCTAGTAATTAGAGGAGTCAACACCGTGACGTCACTCCAGTGCAAGGAACCGCCAGTCTCCCACGGGAGGTAGACATAATGTTTATATCCACACAAAATGTAATCAACATATAGACTAACAACACGACCACACTGAGGATGTTACATAGGGAATATAGAAATATAATTAACTGGTTGTCTATGTACGTATATTTCATTGTACTTATTTTAATTATTATTAATGCTATGGTATTAATTATTACAATTAGTTGTGTGTGTATAAATAGTTCATGAGTTCGACTTGTTTTGTGTAGCTCGAATAGATAATCCTGAACATAAAAGACAACTGACAGACGTTTTCCTCAGTCGTGAATATCAGTACTGCGGATATTTATATTGTATACAATGGTATCCACAGGAGTTAATATTTTACACCCTCATGAGAAATGTAGGCCTATTTTCAAATCATATATCAAATATTTATATATATATATATATATATATTTATAGACCTATATATTTTTTTATGTTCCTAAACGTCCCCATCATTATATGAGGGAACTAATTAGCATCATGAAGCGATGATAGGTGAAAGGAAGTTCATAAATACCCATGGCTTATGCGGGACTCGAACCCATGCCCAACGTAACTTCAGTTTCTAACTGTGTAAATGACTGAGACACGGGGACGTCATATATTTGTCAACCTGATAATGTCTCTATATTCTTCAACCTGATAATAGAAGAGCGTCATATTTTTTCTGTCTTTTAATATAGTTTTGAAACTATTCCGAAGACGAGTGGTCGGGTGGTAGCACACTGAATCGTCATTCAGGAGACCCGGGTTCGATTCCTGCCATTGTGAACCACCTTGGTAGGGGTTATTCGTGTTTTTCCTCTGTCGTTCAAGTCAATACTGTTGTGGTTGATTGACAATAGGCCATTTAGTCCAATAGGAAGGAGTCTTCTCACTATCCAAGAACACATAATGAAATAACCTTGCGTCTCATCATCCCATCATCTCATATATCATCCACCGAAGCCAATAGATCGTCATCATCAGTACAGTGAGTCGTTGAACCCAATTTTTGGAAAAATAGAAGTTTCTAGATAAAGGTAAAGGAGAATGGGGATCGTTACAAGATGATGTAGTACGGTAAAAAATAAATAGTTAGCAATTATATGGAATTGTATTTGTTATTTTATTTTGCTCCAAATTACAAATTGCATAGCTTACAAAAGTAGTAGTAGTATATAGTACCAGTTTACATTGTTGGTTAATATTTTGATGTCATCGAATTGTCGTTATAGTTGTAATGCATAGAGTCGAGAGAAAAATTGGGAAATTAGTTGTAAGTATACATTGTTTAGCTCACGTAACAAGAATTAGTTCCATGAGCTTCTGCGCTTTTTGTCTGATTTTTGCGCCTCATTTTCAATTCTCTTTGCGTTTTCGCTCGCTGCTGGGAGAGGCAGACAAAAGTTCTACACCTCTTCTAACTTTATCCTATAACTTGAAAAAGTTGTAGTTTTATCAAAATTTAGTAATATAATATGAATTACAATATATATTGGTTTCCTACAATAAACAACCACAACAATGATGATAATGTTCACTCAACTCTCCTCAATTACTATTGCCAATACTGCATTATCTCTACATCTCGACATCCAATGTCCCCCATTATAACCTGGGTCATGATGGGGTCGTTAAGCATCATCAGCTCCACTTCAATAACGATATCCAACATTCTTTTTTCCTGACGACTTCGCTTCACCAGTATACCTAACATTAGGTTGATATCCCCCTTGGTCAGCTACGTAATCAACCACTTGGGTACGACCATCAGGCAGAAGTACTCGATAAACACCAGTCACCAGATCATCGACACGACTCTCCTTATGACCAAAATCATTGCCAGACTCGGCATCTTTCACTTCGTACTCGAACTCGTAGTTAGCTGGTTTATCATCATCAGAACTTCTGGAAGCACTGGGTGGTAGATACGTCTTCACTCCCCGGTTCGAACCCAGAGACGCGGCGGAGTTTTGAGCAGGTTTGTATGGCGGGACCTCGGCGCTGCTAGGTTGGTAAACGGCGTTGCTAGGTTGATACGGTGGGATGGCAGCTCCGTTGAATTGGGAAGCTCGGCTTGGTTTGTATGGAGGTGGTTCGGCTGGGTAGTCGTTGAGTTGGGAGTAGGTGACCGATTCTACGGGACGTTGACGGCGGGGTTGGTTCTGGTTTCTGGAAGACGGGCGACCGCGAGAGACGGGAAGGTAACGCCGGCTGGAAGGAGATTGCCGGGAGGCGGAAAGATAACGACTTCCTGTTTCGGGGAGAGATTGTACCATGACGGCTAGTGTCGCCACTATGAGTAAGATCGATACCTGTGTGAGAGGAAATAATTTTCATTATTATATGCTCATCAACAAAGTTACTTTAGTTAGTGCATTGTAGGAACATATCAAAATGAGCTCAGTTCATGAAAATATATCTATCGACTCGGAAACTAAGAAGGCGATATCCTAACCGTCATCCGTCGAATCGATTTGATTGAATAAGTCATTGTTGGTGGACGATGAATTGATTGATCGACTAGAGAGTCTGTATCGTCAGTCGTACCAACCCAGTATAGAAATCTATTGTTTTTGAGAACATTCTGGTAGCGTAGTTACATCATCGGATAATCTTTGAAGTCTAATATCCCGAAGGGATAGATACAGACGGTAGAAGTGTTAAAGAACATACAATATTCAAATTCAGTATTGTAGTTAATAACAATGAAATTTTATTTTGATTTTGATATAATTCTGACGACTCGTTTGTAGAAATTTTTCTGAATTCCAAATTTCTCAAGATATGAACCAATCAATAACGAGTATTACATATATGTGTAACTGAACGTTTCATCCATCAACGTGAGAATATTCAGCGTTTTTCCAAAAAAATATAAATATAATTCTGGAGAAGAACAAGCGATGGTTCATGATTCAGCTTTTCTTTGATTAGAAAATAAAAATAGTATTACTCATGTACACTGATATTTTCACAGAGCGTACTTTCGGAAATTGCTCCAATACTTGTCAAGGGTAAAAAAGAAACAATATTTCGGTAATATTTCTCTCTCATTCATCAGGTAAAAACTGGCAATCAAACATGGTGGCAGAACAGCTGATATCTCTCCCTGGTAATGATAATAACGATATTACTGAGACGAGTAGTCGAGTGGCTAGCACACTGAACTGTCATTCAGGACACCGGGATTCGATTCCCACCATGGTCGACCATCCTGACAGGGGTTTCTAGTGGTTTACCTGTGTCGTTCATGTAAATGATGATACGGTTCCTTAACATCAGGCTACGACCGACTCCTTCCCAACATCGCATATATCATTCACCGATGCCAATATATCTTAGCCATCATTACAGTGAGTCGTTAAACCGAATATAAATGAATAATGATATTGATATTATTATGTGGTACTTCACTTACTTGCATGGCGCCTGTAGACTGATGGATGATGCCGGTGCAGGAATGGCAAGACACTATAACACTCAACCCGAAGTCGTGTGCCTTTATACTCTTGCGATTCTGTTTGGATTGTGGAGTACAGATTAGAGGGTAGAAGCCTACGTAGAAATCATTACGCAGTCTTCGCAATAACTTACCTTGTTCCTAATTCAAAAGAAGCGATTGCTTATATATTTCAACCCTGATATATACGAATTATTTCGTATTACGATTAAAATACTTACATTGACATGAAATTCAATTAAATATTTAGTTCACTCGATTCTGAAATGTTTATGAAGATCTAATAACTAAAAGGCAAACGATCTTCTACAAGGGAAACTATTTTGACATATTCCTTTGAGATACAAAGTAACCTACTTTTCGAAAACTATTAATAAAATATGCAAAGCGATCAATTTGTCATTGAATTATAAAACTACTTCACTATGAACTTTGTTGAGTTGCTGATTAAATTATTTGAACTCAAGGTAATTCATTTATTCAAGTCATTTCAGAATAAACCAACATCTTTCTCGCATTATTTCATGTCATTACAAATATTGTGATTGAAAGAACTTCACTTGGATGTAATATTAACCGCAATATGAACAAAAGATTACAATTATATGAAAGACATTACGGTTTTGAATAAATTCACTGAAATGAATGAAATAATTCATGTACTTTGATATATAGACTGCACGGATGAATGTTTCATCATTTAGTCATCATATTATATGAAAATTCGTATTTGGTCAAAACTTTTTTTCAGTTACGTGATTATATTGAATGACAACATTGGAAGACCATTAACCACTATTTAGTGGCAATATCGACCAATTTGAGCGGATATGGACCATATGTATGCGGATATTATAGGGGCCTATATGTATATTGGCCGGATATATATAATATATATATATATATATATATATATATATATATATATATATATATATATATATATATATATATATATATATGTATGTGTGTGTGTATGAATATATAAATAGAGAGAGATGATCAATCGGTGTCAAAGAAGGCATGTATATTAAATGATAGATTCACATTGCATGAACCAAGAAGAAAACGTTATTGCCGAAGGCCTGAAGAATTTTTTTCTTTTTCAAATCTTCAAGTATAATAAATAATTGATAGAGAGATCTCTTATCTATATCAATCAATTCTATCATTACCGGTGTTCCATTGGCTATAACTTCATGAGAGAATATTTCTCTTTGTTACGTATTTCAAAATGAATTTCGAGTTTTAATAATTCACATCGGTTAGAACCTTCTTCAGCTTGTAGGCAGACCAAGTTTACGAAAAATATATTTGGACTTGCGCAGTGAGGCAAGATTGGTACATCCAGTAAGCCTTCTTCTGAGAGTTGGTGAGAACAATAAGCAGGGGTAACCATGGTGATAAACAGTATCAACTCCCAAAGAGCTTGTACAACGAATTGGTAATTCCGACACTCTCATGGTGGATTATTTAATTAGCGGATCAACTGTTCACGCTTGGAAACTAATGCTATTTGTGTACCTTTACTAAATAGCTGAATAAAGAGTTTTCACCTTTCGTAAAGATCGGTTCAGTATTATTAAATTCATGAATACTCATTGAGATTATCAAAAATTGAACCTATCATTTTAGTTCATTTTTCATCATTTCAGGAAACTATCTCATATAATAATGACATTTTTCATCTCATATTTTATGTGAGATACTCGTTTTCTCACTCATTTTTATTTTTCTCACATCTCATTTATCTCAGGAATAGGGGTCCAGATGCGACTGAATCGGTAGAAGTACAAAAGCATGTGTTTTAATTGAATCAACAGGTTTTGAATGACGTTCTCATATTGAGAACTTGAGAATAAATACCGTTATTTTACTAATAGAAAATCTAATTCCATTACGGATTTACACGAGATCATTAAAACATGCAGGTGAAAGTGAAATAATTTCAGAAATAATGTATGAATCAAAATAGCGACATTCGGAGGTACTTGGACCTCACTCTTCGGGTTCCAATAGGTGAATAGTAGTTTGAACTGTTATATAATTAAGCTCGTTTCCAAAATACCTTCATTTATTCCTCAAGGTGAGAGTTATTCAAGTAGGAAAACTATTCATTTCATCGGAATAAAACACAATTTTTCCTTTTCTTTGGCCTCGGAGCCACTATTTGTGCCTACTTTCTTCTGATGCGAATATCACGTACTCGTTTGACGTGACGCGTATTCGTCGACTTTGTCATTCCAGGTCCAATATTGAAACGGCAATATCTTTACCATGTCATTTTTCCGCTTCACCATTCGATTGCCATAAAACAAGAACGAATCGTGTAGATTGTATCCTACACCATAGTCGATACGCGTGAAAGTTTCGTTATACGTATCGAGTACGACGGTCATTTCAAGCCATTTTCCCATGTCGTTCAACCGAATATCAGTAAAACAAACATTTATTACCACGTTTCGGAGAGATAAATGTCCATATTAAAATGGTGGTGGTTATTTATTCATTGATTTAATGATGCTCATCGACCCAACCAATAGCTAGGTTATATGCGATCGTATTATGAAAATATCATTGAACTTTTATAATATCGGTGTTGGTATACTCCAGTTAAAGTATAAGATTTAGCCTCAAACCGATTGTAACAGAATTTTTTTTAGTGAATTTTGATTGCCACAGTATCTCAATATGAAGTAAAAAAAGTTTGCTCAAATCGAAGCTCAAATGCTCAACTCATTTGGGAGATGAGCGAGTATAGAATAATCTTTTCTTTTCATTGTATTTTCAAAAAATGAGATTTGAATTTTGAAGAAATTGATCATCGAAGCTGTTTTTCAATTTGTAGGACCTACACATTATTTTGAAGAAATAAGTAATTTAGAGTTCAAAAAAAAAGTATTTTCAGTATGGATATACTCACGGTAACTCGGGGTTGCATTTTCATCAGAATTAAATTGTAAGATAATTCCACAATTTTTATCGGAATATAATAATGTAACCTAATTCCACATAATGTCCCTGAGGAAACATATTGCGACTGTTGGCATACCTACATAACTTGCATTAGTATGTGTTCTTTTTACTCTAATTCGATGCACAAAAAAAACAGCCAAACACAAACTATTTTCTCTCGTATTTTAGATGCAAATTCACTATAATGGTGGTATTATAATAGCACTGTGGAATGCATAGATTATGTAAAGCGTGGAGCTAGCAAGGAAAATACACTGCAGTTACTTGTGTGTTGGTACTTATCCTATCAACTTGAAAAATTAAACAACCCCATTTCAACTTTCTTGGTGTATTGAATTCGGAAGGTAAATGTGCCCGTTGGGAGATGAGCTTTTTGTCCACCAATAAAACCAACACAAAAATAACTTTTATAATAATTCAGTTGCGGTATTCTTAAGGAAAATTATAATAATCATCATGATCTTATAGCGAAGTTATTTCATTATTCAAGTTCTTCGATTAGGCCTTATTCATTTGATAGACATTCCTAACTCGTTTCGAGTAGATGTAGGTACATAATAGCATCAAAACAACGATGGACCTTAGTCGAGTGACGTCAACCATTGTTAAAAGAGCCAGAGAAAAATGTTCACCAAATGAAATTGACCAATCAGAATGTTTGGTAGTTCAAGTTCTCTTCATTGCTATGGTGACGATTGTTTCTTATCTGTTACTTGACAAGCCTATATAGTTTTATAAAATCTATAACTTAAAAGATACTTTTTCAGTACGGTATATCCAAGTATTCCTCCATGAAAACCATTCTCTGAAATTGAATCACACTTTCGTATATTATATGAATATTATGTATATACCTTTAATTACGTTACCTTGTTAACCGAATCTATACTATTACAGAAATAATGGCTCACTATAACCCAGATGTTACACATAGCAATAATATTCTAATATTCGGTTCCAAGTCATTTAGATAACATGCACCTTGATAGCTATTCCAATTGATTATAATTATATGGTTTTACGGCTCATATTATGCATGTTATTTCAGAAGTGTGTGTATGTAACCTGCAATACTGGAGAGTGTGGATGTAGCCTATAACGTAGGAAAGATACCATCTCTATATTACCATTTCGCGTCAAGTAGACGTGGCGTCTGAAAGTTCAAGAATAGTGTCTTCTATCGTTCTATGTAGACGTATAATATGATTTACGAGAGTGAATGTCGAAATTTCTCTTATACGAGCAGTTAATTTTAATTAAACAGTTAAATATAATATGTGTAGGCCTATATAGATAAATTAAAAAATATAAAAAATAAATCATTCATGTATATTATATGGGCATATACATTACATGAATAGCTAATATTTCATGATATGTCTATTATATTCTCTCTATATATATATTTCATATATAAATATACATTTCTTCCCATTTTTGGGTGGAACTTTTGCAAACTATGTAATTTTTTTTCTCAAAAAAAAACAAAAAAAATGTGCTATAGCAAGAAATGCGTGATACACACATTAAACACATGTGGAGAATAAAACGAATCAGTTGGTTCTATCAATTTCTCAATTTTCAATGAAAATTTCTATCTCTGATTTGTTCATCCTCACATTTTGTTTGTCTATTTTGTTGTGACTTGTAAGCAGCACGTGATCGAACGTTTATATTATTTATACGATCTTTTCAAATGTGTCAGTATTTTATTAACGATAACTGATAAAATTATACTTTCAAATTTATATTTTGCGAATTGATAATATTTTACACGATCCCATTATGTGTATAGAATCATAAAGTTCATAATATAAATTAGAATTTATACTTGAATACGTGATTTTTCACAGGAAGAATAACGACTGCCATAAAATAATGAACTTAAATATGGTAAAATGGTGATGTTGATAAAGATTTTATGTGAATTTGCGTGTCTATTGTTGATAATATAATTCAACACATTTCGAATTAAATTGAATTTGAGAACTTGGGTACGTCAACAGAATCGGTCTTCTATCATTGCATTTCGCTAACAAGATTCTCAAAAATCAATATGTTTCTGTCGGTTGATCTGTTGGATGAGCGTAAACGAAGACTTCCTATTTGTCAATCATATTTGTCTGTCTCTGTTAGTTTTTCTGCATACACTCACAGGTTGGGTGGTCTGAATGGTCAATTCAATACTTTCTGTAAACACGCATACTTATCCAACTTAGAACTGTCTAGTTTTTGGCAGTTGTTCGTTGTACCCCTCTGTATATATATATTTTAAATTCATATAACATATATATATATATATATTCATCTGTATATGATACCAATAACAGGCCTTTATATCTCTATTCAAAATGATATATTCTCACTTCCTACATTATCTCTTCCAACCAATAGTTCACCATGCAGCGATACTCATTTTACCTCCTAGTACCTCCTTCACCATCCAGTACATAAGACCTACAAGAAGTATATTCTCACAGTGACACTCTTCCCATGTTCAGCAGCTAGACGTTAGTTATACAAATATTATTATTTACCGGTAGGATATAATATTTACGTCTGATGATCGACTACCGTAAAGAAACTCGACTTTAATTATAATGATTACCGTACACTACCATTACCTCCGAATAGTCAATTCACTATTACATTTCAGGTTCGAACCTCCCGACCGGTTATGCTAATCTAATTGTGGAACGTGCGTTCGGAAACTCCTTCAATAAATTGTGCTATACCTGTTCATTGCACGGACAAGCTACGTTTCGAGACTCCCTAACGCCAACGGCAATGCAATCGGAAGACGTACGTTCGGAAACTCCAAAGCTCGTTATAGTATACCTGACCATAGACTGTATATAGTGAAAGATCGGAACCCACAAACGTTGTAATATTATAATTGGGAAACCAACGTTCGAAGACGTCAAAAATGTGTAATATTTGATTATTACATTCACAGTGACCGATCGAAACATCCTAACGGTTATGATAATGTAATTGGGAGACGGTCGTTCGGAACCGTTGATGTTATAATGACCGCCAAGTACCGCGCGCAGAATGTGGGTCAGCACTCGACGCTGATTGGACGAGGAAGGAAGTGTGACAAAACAAACATGAGTCGGCCCTTGTCTTGCGGTTTGTCTTAGCAAAGAGTACATGTCTCACCTAGAAGGTGGTCTCATTTCTCACACATTGTTAACTACAATGTTCAAGATGGAAACAGAGAAGTATGTTGTGTTAGTTTAGTTTGATGGTATAGAGCAGGGGTCTCCAACTAACGGCCCGCGGCCCAATACCGGCCCGCGAGCACCAATCCGACCCGCCATAGTTTATTTTGATCACATTGTAACCGGCCCACCAGAGTCTATTTTGTTTAAATTGTAAAATTCACAATATTAAGTATAATCTTACAAAATAATAATCATATATTTTATTCAACGACCTATTAAGAAACACAATAACTGACATAGATATGGAATTGAACATTTTAACTGTAATTATGATATAAGATCTATCCTAAAAATTTACAACAAGTTATATATTTATATAGGCCCTTTAATTATATACATATATTGGTAATTCTCGTGATGAAATTAATAATTTTAATCAGATTTGTGGAGATCCCCTCAAGATGACGTATGATTGTCGGTCCTTGGTACTTGGGACTTTGTGGAAGCATCAGTGTGGCCCTTGGACTAAAAAGTTTGGGGACCCCTGGTATAAAGCGACAGTTTCCTCTATCCCACACCAGTAGCGCACGGGCTGTTGAAGACTTTTTCTTTCATAGATTAAGATGTTACCCGGATTGAAAGATATGCCACAAGTATCTTGGTTAGAATCTGATAAACTTGTTGTCTGGGTTACGTAGGTAATTAATCGTTTGAGTGCAGTGAAGACTTGCATAGCTTTTTGGTGCAATAAAAGTACACTTCCTGTATCATTTGCAGTTTGAAAGATGGTTGTAACATTTCTGATGCGATTATCAGTGTTTGCCATATTGAACTCTTGTGAGAAAACCACTTGTGAGCTTACTTCTAGAAGATTCTTCCATTATTTCACAGTTTATTGGAGTCTTTTAAAACATTGAAAATAAATGTGTATAGTCTGTTATATCTAGTATGATACATAGACCTCGGTCTCAGACATAGAACTATTATAAATTGTATAAATCCACGTTTTGATAGAATAATTTCAATGCGTTTCAAACTATGTTTTTAGATTGAAAATGTTCTCAAAACCGTTCCATTTTTTATGGTTCTTGTACGTAGGCCTATATAGGCGTTGTTCGCGGTCACATTGAGTGGTCGATCAAACTACATAAAAACGCATCATGGAGAAAATATATTGGCCATACGCAATAAAACTAGAAAAAAATGTGCATTGTTTGCACGCATAGTCAAGGGAAAAATATTTAGCTGTTGACTGTGCGTAGTTCTTCCAAATTTAAATTTTGATTCTGGTTAGGACTATTTTATGTGAATGTAAATGTACATATAGGTCTACATCTAACAAATTATCAATTCATTTTCTAAAATGTACTCACTCTGTTAGTTTCGTGTATTTAATATGTATTATTTAATATCAAATACCAAATTTAATTTGGCCCATATATAATTATTCGATTGCTTTTCAGTATAGCTGATAATATTCATTACGATAGTGATAATATTTTTTCTCTGCTCATACCTCAATTAATAGTGATCTATAAATTAATCACAGAAAAAATAATAACATACCAATCGTATTACAGAAGAATAATTAATATTAATAACCACGCACCAATTAAATTCACAACTTTCCTACATTATACAATTTGCATCATCAAATTACAACATAATATCCAGTTGTAGAAATGCAGTGAATAAATTCTCAATTAATTCGGTGCGATATGCTGTAATATGATTGCAAGTGGTTTGTTATCCTATATACTTGTTCCGCTGTTTCTATATCGCTCAGGTCGCATATTTACGCGTCAGTTACGCGCCACGTAGCACTACGGGGTTGTAACATGGTTATGCAGATTACGAGAGACCGTATAGACCATTTCAGATCTGAAATATTGGGCTCATTTAATCAACTCTACCCACCCCTGCTCACAAACCGACACAATAATAATGATAACATCGTTCTCTCGGACCACGATTTCCCACAAACACCACACTGGGTTAAGAGATGGACGAACGGGGGTGAATTGATAATGATGGGATTTTATGTATCCGGAATCGTGGTCGAAAGGTTTGGTGTGAAGGGATAGTGGGGGGGGGGGGGGGGGGATCATCCACCCAAAAATGTGTTTCTATTTAGATAATTTTTTCCACTTAGGGTCTATAATGGTCGAAGCTAGTGGTCGAAAAGGTAACAGAATAATTGCTGTATGATGTATTTTTATTTTTGACTTTTCAATAATCACCTTCATGGAATAGAAGAATGAATAATTTGGGATGAATGGTGATATATAAATTTGATTCTTTTTCAGGTAATAATAATATTTGAACTATTTATAGGCCCACTTGTGTGATGGCATCAAACGCTTTGCAAATAGGGGTGCAATATCCACATGAATTACTTGGCAATACATATAAGAAATCGATAATTACAATAATTCTGGGATTATTCAATTTTCCATGATACCATGAATTTGTATACTCATGAATTTGAAAAATTCATCAACTATTAGTAATAGTTATACTATTGTATCATTATTATTTGAAATCAATCACTAAATTATAATGAGTAGGGTAGGAAGGGGGCAATGTCCACTTGACATGGTATGGGAATAGATTTCAGCTGGTGCATTGTTGGAATCTATGACTGTACAATAACAAATAATACGAATGTTGTAACTTGCAATATCTACCGGATCTCGTTCCTCAACCGGCGGATTCCTCCATTTAACGACAGTAATGATACCATCTTTCAAACGGTGAAGTAATTATGGGACATCCATACCGTTAGATTTAATATTAATAGGAATATAGAAATTACAAAATATAAAATGTGTTATTATGTTCACATTTATTATTTGGTGTACCGTATTGACATAGATATTTTTGAAAATTATTCAAATTAAAAAGTTTGTTTCATAAAAAAAATAGTTTCCTTGTCATGAAATATTTAATTTGATCAAGTTTTTAAGTGTCATTCCACTCATAATAAAGTGGTTCTACAGAGTACAGTGGAAAATGTAAATTGTATTGTAACAATAGATTAAACCACCCAGCCGCCCCGGTGGCTAAGTCAATTATCGTTAGCGGTAGTAACTGAAGTCACCGTTGGGCGTGGGTTCGAGTCCCGCATGAGGCATGGGTTTTTGTAAACGTCCTTTCATCAATCATCACTTCATCGTTTCATTATCATCCGCTCATTCGTACCCCCGTATAACCTAGCTGTTGGTGGGGTCGTTAAGCAGCATTAAAAAAATGAAAAATAAAAATAAACCACCGTATTTGGCAAATTGTATCATAATTATGCTTATGTCAAGTGAGAAGTGACTAACAATCGGTACCATATAGCACTACATTCATTTGGACGGGTGAACTATCATAGATTATGATTGATTAAAACCAATTGGTAGACATTTTGGTGTTTTTTTCGTGAAATTTGTCAAGTTGTATGTGTTCCAACTATGAGTGACGTCACTCAACAGAATCCCATTAATTTTTATTGATTTCCTTCGGTATTTTTATTGTTTTTTACAGTCTAGAGGTATGATTTTTGTTAAAATATGTCACTTGTTGAGAAGTGAATGAGCGCTAGAGACCAATTACAATCCTCGATAGTTCACCAGTTCGCTGTATTGCCATGGTAACGAATTTCAGTATTTTTTTTTTGTTACTCGAAAGAAGTCTATGCTTTCGGAAAGTTTTTAACTCCACTGGTCAATTTCTTCTTATTTTTCTGCAATAATGAGTTTGGCATACATACGTGGTGGAAATATTGAGTCTTTTTCCTTGTTGAAACCGAATTAAGTTCAACTTTGTGGAATGTTGTGGGTGTTTACAACAATTATTGTTACCTGTGGCTTCCTTATTTCATCACTGTTGATCAAAATGTGTGTTCATATTATATTTTTAAAATTTTTAAAATTTCAATTTTTTTTGTCAATAGTTCTCTCACTCAATAACTTGGTTTATACTTTATACAAAGACTTATTCGGTTAAAATTAGTGAATTCAAATATATCTTCTTATAATTTTGATATCATAACTAATTTTGAATTTTAAATTTCAAATATAACTTCAAAATTTTGACACCTTTCATGATCATAGTTAGGCCTGATTACTTATTATTCCCCAAAAATCCAAATAACCCTAGTAATTTTACCAAATTTTCAATATTCTTCCAATTAATTCCTCACATCACATCGATTCGTCCTACATGGGCGCTACGACACCCCAATAACACGGCCACCCAGAATAACTTACTGCATGCGCGCCCAGCTGGATTCTCATCGCTCCAACTCTGCGGGACCGTGCACGACTAACGCAGAGCCAGACCGTCAGTATGATCTCTACCTTGCCGTGGTACGGACGCGTGTTTATCTCGTGGTGAAATCTCCCACTGACATATCCACACTTTTACGTGCGATTTTTACTGGTGTAGTGCTGACTCGGTCAAACAGTTTTGGTGATATTTTTATTTATTGAAGTGTATAAAATAAGTGTTTTATTGGAGGAAAATATTAATATATATAATTGGATTGTTGATTTAATTGGAGACCAGGATGACGCGGTTTGCTGTGACGACCGTGGTCCTCATCCTTGTTGCGTTTGAAGGTAAGTTTTTGACAGATTAGTTCAACAATGATGAAATTAGGTTAACAATTGAGTGACAACTGTGTGAACATCTAGATGCACATTTAATACGAAATAGTGGTCCAGCATATGAATATTAAAATTTCAAATAATATAAATAATTTGCGAAAAATATATCCCCAAAACTTGGAATGGGTCTATGTGTGAATGAATATGATATAGTTGTATCGATTTGGAACGTTTTTTTTCATTAAAAATGATAATAACTGAGTATGATGCATGTTATGAATCATTATAACCGAAGTTTGCTATAGGTCATACAGAATGAATGGAATTTTCTGATCAAGGAATTTAAAAAAGTTTGAATATATAGGTTCATATATATATATATATATATATATATATATATATATATATATATATATATATATATATATATATATATATATATATATATATATATATGTATATTAATATGTGTATGTGCGTATAGTTGAAGGAGAAGATGTACTTTCATATTCGAATTTACGGCCTATATAGTCTAGGCAGGATTACAAGAAAAAGTTTCGCCTTACATTATTCAGATATACTTCTCAATTTTTGGATGAAATTGTCAATGAATAATAAATTAATCTGTAAAGCAAAGCCTCTCAAAAGAAAACCGATAAAGAAAGAGGCGATACTTTTTTTTTTAATCATGTACGGTACCTTTATATAAGGATCCTTCAACCAAGCCTCATCAATTTCACTACGAAACTAATAAGCAAGCATACAAGATTGCCGCTTCAATTTGGTTACACAAATTGCTTGCATATTTGATAACCACAAGCCTGACAAGTTTTGATAAGTTTTAACACAAGATGTGTCAAAAAATTATAAAAAATAATTATGTATCTTCTCTTGAAAGTGTCGATTATTAGCGCAGCTTGAAAACGTCGAGTCACGGAGATTTAAAACGAATTTCGAGTTTGGTTATTAATTTTATAGGTTCTCCGTCAACCGTAACAACTGCTATTGTGGCTCGAGGAGTTGAGTAGTAGAGCTTTGTGCGATTCGATTTGCGTGGATGTAGGTTCGAATCCCGAGTGATAAGGACGTGGATTTATAATAATCACTAGGTATAGGGTTAATATATTGAACAGAAGTAATCGAATCAAATGGGATGTTTGATTATAAATGTTTATCAATGTGAGAAAAAGGTATATATGAATCACAAACGTATGTAGCTCTGGCAGAAGTAGAGAAATGGAACAGTGCTTTTGGAACTTAATTTAACATTATGTTCTTGCGCCTCTTAGAATATATTACGTAGGCCTACCGCTGTATTCACAATAATGTAGAAATATTTTTATTGAGCAATATGAATATTTTAAAGAATTTTCTAGTTATAAGTTTGATTGCAAGTTGAAACACAACTAGTTTGACACACATTAAACTTGAAACTCATTTCAAATGACTTATTAGTTTTTAGTTGTCTATATACCAACTTAACAGTCGAAAATCAACCGTTCTGAACCAAACTTTTCAATTTGTCATTATAACAAATGAATATATTATCTTTATATCATTTCACGTACTAATATGACATCACATGGAATTCGCAAAATGCCGAAATGTTCACAATGAACTCATGCTGTTGATGCACGATATATTTATGTTCATTTGTATGGTTTAACCATACACTGTACTGTATTGATAAAGTTCTATATTATCTCTAATTTCTCATTGTTCGCTTTACATCCCACCAGTAGTTTGGTTATTTGGGAGTACGAATAAGTGGGTGATAAAGTGATAATAAATGAGAGAACGTTCACAGAAAAAAACTTCACAAAATATGCCATGACTTATGAGGGATTCGAACCCACTCCCAACGGTGATTTCAGTTTCTAATAGTTTCCTTCGCTCACTGAGCTACGGAGGGCGGCTTTCCTTAGGTCTAATGGTTATTCGAACAATCTAAAGAAAGTGAAACATAGTGTAATAACTAGAATTTGTATTTAGATACAAATCAACATATCGAAACTGTTTCTGATACATGTGGAACTATTTCTGACTTGAGCATCAATTTCGTGAATGGCTAATTCTGTCGATGGGGACATATTCGTATCCCCAATTAGTCTTGTAAACGTGCTCATAGAACAGTAATATACATGCATCACTCATAACAACGGAAAATTTAATAACTCCACTACCCTAATTACCAATTACATTCACATCTCCATACATCTGTTGTTTATTATTTACTACATTTTTTCTATTTTCTAATTTGTACGTTTATACATTATTGCCCGCGACTATAATTGATTTATCTTTTCGTCCCTCTTGCCGCATGGAATTAGTACATATCCTATGACACCATCGAGAGTATAATTCTGTGACGTCGCCTGGTTTTTGTGCGTTATGCTTTATATGCTTTGCGGCGCAACCTCCGCGCTGCGCTTATGTTTATTAGAGAGGGAGTGTAAATAATTACGCTGGCAGCACTGTTACCAATTGTCAAGAGTTTAAATTAGTCAAAACCGTTTCGACGAGAACGTGTTATACAATTAAAGTTCTGACTATATTCCAACACTTTAGTTTTTAGTGTGTGGTAGCTATGTTGTCATTAAAGTACTTCTCTTTTCGGTGTGAAATAATAATGTAGTTTGAAATATAATTTAAGTATTTAAGTGAACATTTAGTGTCTGTATGAACAATAGTTTTGTGATGGTAATTTGATTATACCTACAAGTTTTACATTTTGTCAATATTAGAGTTAAATATAGAGAAGCTTGCTTATCATATAATGCATTGTTATCTCTATAAATTATACGTTTGGTAGTTTGTTCAAGTTCTGAGTACTCATTTGAATAATTAATTGAATTTGAACAACAATTGCATTATCAATGACACAAAGAAAACTTGGAGAAAAGAAGATGTACATGAAAAGAAGATGTACATGAAAAGAAGAATTTAGTCAAGTATACAACTTGAAGTTGAAATGTTTTCTCTTGTATTCATTATTGTACACTTTGAAGTCATTTCTTACAAAAATACCGAACAGAATATAATTTTGGCTACATATTCGCAGACAATTTGAACTTGTTAATTTCATAATGAAGTTTACCAAAACAATCTATAATAGAATAGTGGGTATATGTGTAAAAATCAGAAGCATTCTCATTGTTATTAACTCTTTTGTCTATTTTGCTCTAATAATAAAGTTGAGTTTCAATTATTGAAATTTATAGAAGTTTATATTCTACGATCGTTTATTGCGATGAATAATGAATGAGAATCCATAAAAATGATTACATTTCTTCAATATAATTTTACCAACATGTCTAGCTCATATGTATATTTATAGACCAACATGAATCTAAATCAATAATTAATAATCTTTGATTGCTGGAAGATAATCGGTAACTACTATAATAGGTTATTCTAAGGCAAAGCAAATGTGAATCAAGCATATTGAAAACACAGACATGACATATTGTCACTTTATTTTTCTCCAGTTACAAAGTTGAAAAGAAAATCATTCCATACCGTTGACAAGATAAGTGATTTCGAAGAGTTTGATATCATTATACTTTGATGAAGACTTCTATAATGATAATAATGATGATAATACTAATATTAATAATGATAATAATAATACTTATATGTACTATATATACGTTAACTGAGATCGATCGCACACGATGCACAAGTATGGATTCGGCAAGTTGGCCTATGTTTAATACTCAATATGATTCTAACAATGTCGAATAATAATCGCAATACCTTTTAATTGATTTTTTGCACATATTAAAGGCAAACTGATCACATGTAAGGGTACATTGAAAATATATCTTTTCTCTCTTCACGTATTCATTTGTATGAATTCTTTCATTTCTTTCATTTCTTTCGTTTTTGAGGATTTGAATCTGTTTTATTTTTCATCCAATTATGCTGTTTCTTTTTGTTGTGTTTATTCTTCTACCTTTTTCTACACGAATTCATTTTTATGTTCCGATCGTGCTCTTTGTGCGTAACTGAATTATAGAATAACTAGGGACCTCACTTTGCGTGTGAATCCGATAATTTCCATGGTTCTTTCGTTTTATGATTAAATTGATTGATAATATCTTTCAATTCGAAAGCACATGAGATTTAGCAGAATATGATTTTTTCTATAATAACTTCTGAGCGAAGTTAAAGATAAAAATTCTGATACGATAGAGATATATATTCTTATCAACCTTAAGATGATATAATACAAAGTAATCAACTTACATCGCATAATTTTCACATATATCCATCTATAAACACATTTACCCGTACCTGTACATCTGTGAAATTATTATTATAGCCCATAAAATGTTATGATGACTGTATTTCCCATCAATTTGTATCAAGAGAATTATGTTTTTCACCAAACTAGAATTTTGATTTCTCATGCCGCTCAAAAGTGATCACCCAACAATTTGATATTTTGTTCATTTATCGTTGACTCTCATTTTATCTCAATTTGAACGTACATTTGAACTGTTTTCCATAGATAATGTTTTCTATAGAACGCATGCACATTTCAAAAAATTAAAATCTACTGTACTAATGCCTCATTGTAAAATGATCTATAGGTGCAATAAATTAACGAATAAATCAATGACCAAGTATTTTCTCCAGGTTATATCACCCAAATCAGATCTTTCCGCTAAATACGATTCCGTCACACATTGCATTCATGATGCTACAATGTCACATGTTTCTCATGCATTCCATGCGTTCGATGTTTTCCATGCTCGTCGTGTCGTGCTATGAATCGTGTCGTGGCACGCTCGTGTTACGCGTCAGCTCTGGTTCGTGTTCCATGTACGTGTTAATGGTTAACAAATATGTGAACATGGTTCATCAATCATCATTTCAGGCTGATAGATTAAAACAATTGAAAACAATTCGACACGACACTTGAACAACGTGTATGAATTCTAGTGCTGTTACACTTTTAGCACACAGTATAATAATAAACGATATATAAAAAATCTATATGCAAATCATAACTATATGAAACAATAATTCTCGTTAGACATTTAATAAATCGAATTAATATCATCATATATAGATCAATTACCGATTAGTAAGTTCCATACAAATCGCGGATTTCTTGTTCTAGTATAATCTACAATTACAATTTTATTCACAATGGAAGTTTTTTATGTGGGATTTTGAAAATACCAATCATGGTATCTCTAAATGGCCGCGTGTTGTATACATTGTGGCCTATTGATAAGTCACATGTTGTTAATAATAACATGGCCTTTTGTATATGTCGATATATTATATTTCATACAGCAGTCAATGTAAACAAGAATAATCCAGATTAATTGTGATCGTTTGATTATTGTTTGCTGAATAACCCCACCAACAGCCAGATTATACGGGGGTACGGATGTAATGAAACTATGAAGTGGTGATGAGTTGAAGAATGTCTACAAAAACCTATACATCATGCGGGGTTCAAAACTTCAGTTTCTAAAGCGGTGCACTAGCTGACTGTGTAACGGTGGAAAGGTGAATGGATTCGAAAAATGAAATATTCTAAAACTTTCAATGATTATGCATAATACTTCTCATTTCTTACTCATTCCAAAATATATGTATTTATGGTCATTTCCGCGTGGGTCACTCAACTAATGTTGAAATCTGAATTTCGGGTAGGGCGTCTGTTAGTGGGATCGTTGAGTAACACTGAAGATATTCTAAAGTATATATTTTCGATTCCAAGTAGATATACATTGAAATTTGAAACATTAATAATTTCAGGAGTGTATAGTAACATTTTCATGACAAAATATAGATAGATCACTTTTACGTTCTCGTCCTTTTCTTGTCTACAACTAATAAACCAGGAATCCTGCAGCGTATTAGTCTAAAAACCTACATTCTTGTGTCACCTATATTCTACTCGTAATCACATGCGATTAGAACATAAGAGTTGTGGGTAAATGACTGAGAAAATAGATTAAAACTTCATCAGAGTAGCTATAAAGATGCTACAATCTTAGCACGCCAAGTAATAACTAAGGTGTCTGTATAGTCTCTATTCTTGTTAGAGGTGTGTTATTTCTTTCTTTAAGAGTGTGAACAAGAGAAGAGAAATGTTTAGGGATATCTTGGTTTCAAGACCAGAAGGTATATTAGTGATGAAATAGGCCTACTGTATTTCTTATACATAACGTTCATTTTGAAACTTGAAATTTCTGTGTGTTTTATCCATGAAAATATTGAAAATGTCCATAGTAAATATAGAGCTTTATTCTCGTAAAGCACCATCCAGTGTTACAATTGAATTATTCGTTGCATTACAAATAAAATTGTATAATTAATGAATTTGTTAACAATGTATTGTGGCCTTTATACTTTTCTCAAATGATGTCACACATTGTTATCATGAATTTACAACAATGACCCAAAAATGTGTTCTCCAATCATACTTCAGTATCAGTTTATTGGCCCACAATTATTCGATTTACTATGGTAACCCAATACAATCTCCATGAATCCTACAATAACGATCAAAAATTGAATTAGAAAAATTGTATAGGGTGAATCTTGGTTAAGGATCTAAACCGCTGGGTCCAATACGTAGTTTGTATTTGTATTCAACCTTTCAACTGACGCTGCACTTTTCTATCTGTCCTCAACCCCCTTAAACAAACTCAATCCCATTTAACGATAATAGAAGGCACACATTACGTTCCACATTGAGCGAGATAGATTCTGTATATTTTTCGTACAGAAGTCCAACTAACTGGCATTGTCTCATAAACTGTCATCCGTGCCAAAGTTTCATAGGTTGGCATCATTGTTCATGGCGTATCTCACGTATTATATTTTAACAATATTCAGTGCTATTTTTAAGTGTCATGGGGATTTATTTGAAACCAACGGATGGCATTTAGTGGATTTACCAACCGAACCACTCAAAACAAATAATAGAATCGACAAAAAAAGACGTGCATGATGGTGGAGAGCACAAACATCCCCTATTACTTTTCATGGGATTAAACTAATCCAGTTTTACTGACGTTTAAGGGATGATGGCCGACTAGAGCACGTTGAGAGTCAAAACGTTCTTATATCTTCTGAATATTATGCATTTTATGTTTTTGTTTTAGTAGGATACTATTCTTGTTCGATGAAAAGTAGTGTACAAGTATACGAATATCGAATGTATATAATAAATACTATATTGTATTCTGAAAATGAAAACTGGTTAGGTCAAAGGTTGAACATCCGGAATGGAAATATTGAGAATGCTCATAAATACAATATTTTGTGAGATGATTAGAAAACATACAGCAAAATATTCTTGAATGTGTGTACACTTTTTGTTGATATATCGATATATTTTCTCTCTATAAACAGTTTTACTTCTATGCAATTGTATCCTTGCGCATGCCACTTTACAAAACGCAAACAAAGTTACAAACGTAATATTTTGATTGAAGTTGGATAAATAAATCAGATATTCATTCATTCAATTGGGTTCAACGACGCTCTGTTCTGATGATCTATTGGCTATTGGTAAGATCTATTGGCGTCAGTGAATGACGAATGAGATCATGTGTAGAGTTCATTTCATCAAGTTATTGATTTTTACATTGTGAATGGCCTGACCTGGTCTTAAGGAACCTTCGTTTAATCATTTACTGTATAGTATAGTATCGGCTCATCTCATTCATTCTCATCCAATCACCGAGAAAAACCACTGAAAATTTCTGCCAGCATTGTCGTCCATTGTCGTCCATAATCAAACCCCGGTCTCCTGAATGACAGTTCAGCGTGCTAGCGACTGATCTATATACATTGGTCCAAGCCTAATTGATCACGGTTATGATAACAATACAGAAATAAACAATAAAAAATCAGCCAATAGCGTTTTCAATGGCAACTTTGATGAATTTGTCAATGGTATTAGCGCAATTGAAAACAAGGCATGACAAACGAATTTATTGTGTACATTTTTGAATTATTGTTTAATGATGATCAACTGAACTGTCTATGCCCTGTGGCCTACAGTGAGGGTCAATCACAATATCAGACGAATGAACCTGTTGTCACAACATGTGATTTCACACAATACGTAGCTTGTTGAACTGGCTAGGAAACTGTTCTGTCGAAATCAGTTTTGCGGTACAAATCGTTTCAAATCGTTGATAATTGATGGTCAGGCCTGAAGGTTAGACCAATTGGTTATTGACCAATACATTACATCACAGGTCATTATAGGTTGTCAGCATTTTGGTGAGTTAACCTTTTGAAAATGTATCCCTATCGTCTGCATTCCATAGATTTGGTTTCGGGTTTGATTTCAGGGATTCCGAGTGATTTTCAGGTGATTTCGGGGTGATTTTAGGGATTTCAAGTGATTTCAGGGATTTCAGGTGATTTCAGGGATTTCAGGTGATTTCAGGGATTTCAGGTGATTTCAGGGATTTCAGGTGATTTCAGGGATTTCAGGTGATTTCAGGGATTTCAGGTGATTTCAGGGATTTCAGGTGATTCCAGGTGATTTCAGGGATTTCAATGGGATTTCAGGGCAAGTGTACACCTGATTTCAGGAGTTGTTAACCCCTCGATTTATATTTTGATATAGAGGCTAGAACGATTCAATTCAAATATAATTTTGTTATCTCATATCATTCTACCATTACCATTACTATAATCATACCATAATACTGGTATCCATAACAGAATTTTCTCAATTTCATTGAGACCTGACTGAGTTTCCACCTTTGAAGAATGTAGTTGTGTTTTTTATCTTGAGCCTTGTCCTGAAAAATCCTGTTGCCCTGAAAATACCACAGCTTCACAAATACAACTGTGATATTTGTGTTGATATGTTGGTAGACGATCTTCTTTCGTGGATATAGATAATAAAATGAGATTTTTGTCAAGAAGGTCTGCCATCCATGGACTTTCGAATACTATATCGTTAAAACTGTAGAGCGTGAACTTGAAAACTGAGAAATTGAAACACTATAATTACAGTGTGATTTGAGGAAGAATCAATTTTTCACTGTGCTTTCCAATGGCCGTAAATTCAGCAATATTATATTATACAGTACACTTGCTATCACAATAACATGGTCGATCAAGTTATATTGAAGTGTATCCTGGAGAAAATGGTTTGACGTTATACGCACTGAAACCACAGCACTCCATGTAGCCTATATACAGTCTGTGGAAATATTCGCGATGAAATATGAGCAGATTTGTTCCTAACTCAAGTTTCAGAAAATAACGTTTTGATGTCACATATGTGAGTGGAATTGATACTGTGATTCCTGCTCATGTAGAAATGTTACCACGATAACAATTATTATATCGAAAAGATTACCCATTTCCTTATTCTGTTTTTTTTTTCATTCAACAACACTTGTAAACTCGTTGTTTTACCTCAACATTATTGTAAACCGTACTAATTTTAACGGTTTAACAGACAATAATGATAGGCATTGTGTTCTAAATTGGACAGAAATGTTATTTAAATTCACACTAATTGCGAGGAAAGAATGCGGAAATCCTAATTAAATGAAGACTTACCATAAAAGTAAAGTCAACTGTAATACATTTCAAATAATTATATATACGATCCAGGGAGTTTGATCATACTCTTGCTCAAAAATAAGAAATTGTTACTGTCCACCTTAATACTCATCTATCATATTTCTGTCAACTTGGACGAACTGTATCCGTCTAATACGTCACAAATTCAAATAAATGTGAGCGTTCAGTCGTCTCATTAAAGGTGAGGGTCGTCGCAAGTTTCAAATTGCGGAAGAACGTAAAAATTTCAGAAAGAAACTAAACTATTGTTTCGCATTGACTGTACAAGTGTGTGTCTATCAATCGCTTATATCAATAAACCAACATGAATTACTACGCATGGAAGTTAATTTTAGAAAAAACAAATTCTGGCGATGAGTTTTTAGAGTGGAATATATCAAAATACGAAAACAGGAGAAATACAGCTACTCTCAATACTAAAAAACGGTATAAGTAAAATTTATCTAACTTATATCGGATAATTTTCACATCAAGTGAACGTCTTCTCACTTATCATCATTTTTGAGTTTCATTATCACCTACTCATCCGTACCCCCAGATAATTAACTGTTGGTGGGGGTAGTATTGAGAAAACATAACGAAATGATGTTTGAGCAAAATAATTTCCACTTTTTGAGTTCATCCACCGAATCGTGAGCACGAAAATAATAATCACACATACTTTAATTGATATTCCATTTTCAGATGGATTCACATTTTTCTACTAGATAATTATGAAGCCCTACAGGGCATCATAATATTGTACTAAATGTTGAAGAAACATCAATTCAAAAGTAACTAATCCTTGATAATGATTGCCACATCTAAATAGGTTCGAACGTTTTGGTTAAATATCAAGCCCATAATTTCAAGTTTGCTATTCTAATATTCAACCTTTTTTTTCTACATTAAAGAGTGGATAGAGTACATTTGATGCATAAATCAAGAAAGGGTATAGAGCAGAGGATGAAAATAATTATCAAAGGGCACTTGCAAAGATGGCTAGAAATCAAAGTTCTGAGGAGATAGTTATTCTCATTGAGAATCAGTAGACCACCATTCAAATAGGTATCAAAAGTGAATAAGATTGTTGAAAAGGAATATTTAATAAAGCGAGAAAGCGGATACGCTTGCATAACACTGAAATCAAAACTATAAAATTGGATATATAAGTGAGTACACTCTAGAAAGGGAAAATTACGGAGAGTTAATAGTGTTATATGAATATAAAGGAATAATAACCTCGAAGATGATGCTATATACACTTTCATGCACGCCTTGAATTAATTGTAACGTAATTAATTAAATATAGCGTGAGTCATGAAAAGTACGTACAAATATTGTACTAATAGAATGAGTAGAATTTATCAAATTGATGTCGATGGCAAGTATCTTCAGAACAAAATGGACTACATTTACTACAGAACAACATTCTACTCAAAATGATTCAAAATACGTATATTATCATACAGTGTTCACTCAACCACGTTATATTAATATTATAATATAATTCAGTAGTTCCAGAAAAACAGCAGTAGTGATTGCAAATTTTGAGATTCAACGGTAAAAAATTGATGAAAATCTTGAACTCTTTTCAAAATTTCGATCACATACTTAGTTCAGTCATTATGTAATTATCAACCTATCTGAAAAAAAACGTCTAATGATTATTTTAAAGATAATAGATTTTGAATATGAATGAAATAACTGAAATATTCAATAATTCAATGTAGGCCCTAATACCATCAATGAATTCCAGTCACATGATAATTTTTTTTAATTGATATTAAATTAATTTTTTCTCAGTTCCTATAACTTCAGTTTATATTTTTTTCCGTTCAGTTTTTTTACAGGAACTCATCCAATTCCTTCATCGATTTCGTTCAAACCCAAGGTATAACCAACATCGGTGGGTCCCTGATTCAAAATACTACAAATTCAGAATTACCTTGGATCCAATCGTGCCAAACCGTGTCAAACATATATTCTTATTTTGGAAATAAATTAAATGAAAAAATACATTTCTCCATTCCACCATAATACTGATTGTATATCGTGTTTCATATCAGATTGCACACACACACACATACAACACAATGTCGTGCAATACTTTTTAATATTCTTCAAGTAATATCTCTCAATTTGATACTCATTTCATGACGTCATAGTGGCACATTGTCTACATCATGACCTTATCAACCTTTTGTGTCATCATGCAGTATTCTCTACGGACGTGTTCTCATTCCTTACCATCATCTTGTCCAGGTCTCCCAGGTTCTAGGTCTAAGATTTGTATGATATCTATGCGAGTATTCCTGTAGTCTACTCGAAGAGAGATGTTATTAGAGGAAACAGGAATGTAGAATATTATTAAAATAATTGTCTTCGTTATTATATTTGTTCATTCGGCATCTAAAACAGTCACAAACAATACTCTCATATTTACTCCGCAGAAATAAAGTTACGTACAGAAAAAAAACACAGAGAGAAAGAGTTCCAAGTTTTTTGTATGTATAATGAGCGATACTGTAATTGTGAATAATTGTTTTAAATTATAATTAACTTCTTTTGTGATGTTTATGCGAGTTCTTTTCATTCTCGTTGAGTAGGTTAATTAGCAAATGTAACGACAATGACATTTTTCAAAAGATTGTGTTTGAAATTTGATATAAAAGACTTCATCAGCCTCCAGTATGGCTATAGGGTACCCTATAGAAGAGAGCATCAAAGTGATTTTAATAGGTTTATGAGAGGAAGATATCAAAGTATGTAAGTATGATATATTCTAATACCGCCTGTTGATGATAATTTGTATTTGAAAAGGATTACTATAGGCCTATATAACAGAATGTTACGTCAATTAGTGTTTTTTTTTCTTTGAATTTGAAAAAGACGCTAAAACTGCTGCGTACAGTCATTTTAGAGAAAATAGAAGAGATTTGTTTCGAATCTTAGTGGATGCTTGAACTGACTTACAATCAATCAACTCAAATATTGCTACACTTATAAAGATAATCATAATGGTAATGCAATATTCCCATCAATGCGGCGACGGATAAAAAAAAATATATATATATATATATATTCATATCTTCATGAAAACAAATACCATATCACATACCATGATGCATTCGGTTGCCTAGAACACATAATAAAAATGAACCATTCGCTATAAAATATAACAGTGACATTACTACAATGCTTATTTATGAAAAGTTATTGCACGAGATACGATATAATAACAATGTCAATTTGAGTGGGTAGCAAAACAAAGGTAGAATATGATGGGACAGTAATATAACATGAACAGAAAAATGACGAATGATTGAAGCTATAAAATGTTCATATGAATGATTTAAAATAAATAACAATATGAACTCTTCCATCGCTAAACTAAACGTATTTAAATTGAACTATCCATAACATTCTATAAATGCACATATAGTTGATGATACTATTTCTACAATGTTATGTTCTGGTATGTTACATTATTTCTTGAATAAACTTCTAGAGAATGTCAAGCTGAATACAAATATATACTATATATGTGTATTCAATTATATCATCTTTAAAATCCACAAAGTAACAAATTGTGAACATTTTCCCTCACATGTTAGCGTATATATATATATATATATACATTGTATAATAAAAATCCATTATGTAATTCAATTTGATTCCCAAAGCATATTGATCACGACTTTTCTAAAAGTCCATGGCGTGCTATATCGAGTATCTACCGCCCATTCTCGCCTGCGATATCAGACGTTCCATATCGTCCTAATGCTGCGATAAAAGCACTCACGTCGAATCGACTCTTTTGTGTAACTGTCCAAAGAATATCGTTCAACCAAGGTTTAACAACTATGTTCTCAATCGAATTATTTGGGACAGATGACACTAACAATATTAAATGTATTCTATCAGATTTATTACTGCGATATATTTGTGTTTTCTTGAGATATTTTTTCATATCCAAGAGAGAAGTCGATATAAGTATGTTGTTATATGTTGTGGGAGATAAGTATACACATGTTAAACTTCATATAGAGATATATTGAGACATTGTATTTTCTTCACATTCATTATTTACAAGTTTAGACAATAGTTGGTTCACATCGACAAACAGGGGATCAAATCATATATTATTATTGCCATTATTTTTAATAAAATCGAAACTTGATACAAAATCATTGAGGCTATGGCTGAAAGATGAGATCGTTCGAACGGGGCATCACAAGGGTGATCTCACCCCCTCCTCCCCAAAAAATTCAAAAGAATATAAAAGATATATATTTTATGTATTATAGAAAGATGTTCAAAATTCTTAATTTCACAATAATTGTATTATACTTTATAATCATAGTCTGAATTGGGAAGTTATCGATATTTTGAATTAGGTTACTAATTTTATATTGTATAAAATAATAGTTGCGTACTTTCATTTGATGATAGATAGAACGTGACGGAATATGTCCAGCTAGAATCGGTATCGATCCTCGGACCTTTACTTGACACATTAACTGCCAATCTACAATACAGAGAAAGTTGCGTGAATTGTTTATCGGTTTGGATGTTCCAATAGTAAGAACACTCATCGAGTTATCGAGTCATTATTGAGTATTTGTCTCTAAAATATCATTTCAAACTATATTTTATTTTCTGGTTGAAATGAAAAGGGAATGCATATTATAGTTATCGAATACAACACGTAATAAAATTGGCTCTGGATGAAAATCTGACTCTGATGAACTCTGACTCCATGTACTCTGAATGAAACCGTATTTTCTCCTCTCTTGTGTACCAATTATAAAGTAAGCGTGTCATCAAGTACAAAATATAACGTTTACTAAGCTGCATCGTTCAATTTCGTTACAACGGAGCTTAAAACAATGTTATTTACGTTCCCTGGAGTCGCTAGAGGAAGAAATAGAAATGCTAATTATAGATTATAATACAATACGTTGTGTATTCCAGTTAGGCTCGGTATTACCGAGTCCAGTCAGCTTCTATCTGAGAGTTAGTGATAACAAATAGCATTGGTGTAACATTGATGATAACAACTCTAAACTGCCAGTTAGACCTATTGCCACGGAGATAATTTGATCACTTGATGCTAGAATTACCAACATGAGAGTAGCTGTAACTGGCAGTTGAATGTTCTTATCACCATGGTTATCCATGCTATTTGTTTTTGCTAACTGTCAGATAAAGGCTGACTGGACTTGGTAATACCGACCCTGAGATACATTTCAATATTTTTTTCTTTCAATAACATCGAAACTTGATACAAATCATTGTTACCCCATCAAGGCTACATAAGGATTAAAGGTGGGATCGCTTGGACGCGGAACCACAAGGGCGATCTTACTACCTCATTTTAATTATCTAAAACTAATCAATTCCAATACTAGGACTGGACTGCTAAAAATATGAAATTAATAGAAACAAACTGAAGAAATGCAAAATTTAATGACCATTTTGTAATGAATATATTTTTCATGATAAAAGTAATCATCTATTTTCAAATAGTGATCGCGGTCTATCTATACAAAAATCAAACGGACACCATATCTTAATGAATGATTTTCACAATGTGTTCATACTCTAAACCAACCTCATTCCCCATTTCATACACATCATGTACACAATAGGATACTAAAATATCATGTTGTACCCTGTATTTATCGATCACATAGCTCAGGTGGCAAATTAGAGAAATTAACATCATTTTGGACTGATTTATAGAGTTCACCGCCTCCTACGTACACTGTACAGTTCTGTGGTAGAATCCAGCTGGCATAAAGAAGCTCGAAATAGCTTAGCTGCTGCATGTGTGTGGTGGTACACCTGAAACTAGGAGTTTTGCAAGGACTAGTATTGTGTCTGGTGTTAATGATGTGATGTTGGAGCTATTAAAATGGTCGATAAACTGGAATAAGAATGTTTGGTAATCACCTATGTGGATGATGTATAAATGAATCCTGAATAGTAGAATATATTGAAATATGATTAGCATAAGCATTCTCCAAATATGAAGGGTTTTTAATTCACTTGTCTTGACATAACCTAAAGTCATCGTGGTGCATTATCTTAATATTTTTACTGACGATTTCGATACACAATTTTATTGGACAAGCAATAATAAATCTTCCATTTGATACATCACAAAAATGAACTCTGCTCTCTTTTTATGAAAGTCAAGGGGGCGAAATATAATGGTCAATATATGAACCAGCAAGCGTCAAAATTACACTGGAGATTCAAACATCCTAGAACCAATCTGTGTAGGTTTGGAACAGAATTGATTTTTCCACTTTTAAGTGAATTTGAAACTTTTGAAGAGCCTATATGGATAATTGACAATCCAATCATATACATTTTCACAACGATATATACAAATTAACATATACGATTTCTTCGAGAAATTTCTGGACAGTTTATCGTTATTCAAACGTAGATTTCATTGAGGCGAATGCAAAGTAAAAGGTACTGCAGAGTGTATATACGATCCGGCGACGAGGTTCCCTGGTGGTATGGCAGTACATATTATGCAGTGTTGGTCGGAGCGTGACTCTAAAGTCAGTGGGCCACGATTCCTCTCCGACTCGTTCGAGGGTTGAACCCCGCCTATCCGCTACCGACATCCTCTAACCTGGTCGACAATCATTCATAAACACTGGCTGACGATACGACCTCGTGATATTGCATTGTTCAAAGGAGGTGAAGAACTTGATGTTATTATAATGGGGAT